>BLSH010321758.1:411087-444173 GCA_018402905.1 Glandirana rugosa | reverse complement strand
CCAAGACACACCACCCCCCTCCCCTTATGCACCTGAGCAGACAGCAGAGGCAGGACAGTTTTCAATGTAATACCAGCGCCGCATACCGCGCTGTCCCTGAGTGAGACTCAGGCTTTGCTCCGTCTCACTCTCACTGCAGCTGCCTCCTATCACAAGCATGCTGCCTGGAAAGTGACAGTCTGAGCAAGAATCTCTCCGGGTAGCGCTCTTGTAATAGGAGGCAGCTGCAGTGAGAGTGAGACAGAGGCAGAGCAAAGCCCGAGTCTCATTCAGGGACATCGCAGTGTGCGGCGCCGGTATTATATTGAAAACAATCATCCTGCGGGACCGAGGACTCTCTGTCGCCCTCGTTCTGGTGGCACCCCCTAGTGACGCTACTGGTCCTGGGTTCCAAGGTTGCTGAAAAAGAATATAGAAAATCCAATATAACTTCCGCAGTGTCACCAAAGCAAGAGGTAAGGGTAAATGTTCCAATAAAGGAAAACTGATTTAACCTGTACAAAATCTATGGGTACACCAAACTGCACCCGCGCTGTGGCCAAAAACCACACCACAGCAATGTGCAACTGCCCTTGTGTTTAACCACTTCAATACTGGGCACTTTCAAATCCTTCCTTCCCAGACCAATTTTCAGCTTTCAGCGCTGTCACGCTTTGAATGACAATTGCACAGTCATGCAACGCTGTACCCAAATTACATTTTTATCATTTTTTTCACACAAATAGAGCTTTGTTTTGGTGGCATTTAATCACTACTGGGGTTTTTATTTTTTACGCTACAAATGAAAAATGGCCAATTTTTCTTTTTAAAAATGCATTTTTCTTAATTTCTGTTAAAAAAATTTGCAAATAAGTAATTTCTCTTCATCAATTTTGACCAAAAATGATACTGCTACATTTCTTTGGTAAAAATAACCCAAATCAGGGTTTATTTGGTGTTGGCGGTGATGGGGGACAGACAGATGTTTTGTGCACAGTAACAGATGTGATGGGGGACAGACAGATGTTTTATGGGGACACTGACGTGTATGGGGACAGGGGTATCAGTGGTGCTTGGTGTACTGTTTGAGGTGGAATCTGTGAGAGCTCTCTGTATAAAACCATCCTCATACAGAAAGCTGTCACAGAGCTGCAGATTCCCCCTCCCCCCCCACTGAGCTCGGCGGGGAGAGAACTGTCACAGAGACACGTGTCTATATTTACATTGTGACGCCTGTAATTGGACACAGCTGCCACATGATCGGGAGGGCCAATCACAGCGCCCATATTCCAATCTCCGCTCGGCCAGGTCCTGTGATCATAATGATCTCAGGATCGAGCCACAGCATGCATCGTGGCCGCGCTGCGAGCCCTCGTTCTGAGGGACGTTCCTGAATGTCCACTCAGAACGCTGAGGCGCCCACCCGGCCGTATATGTACAGTGGCCAGGTGGGAGGTGGTTAAAGGAATAGTTCACCATTACCACAAAACTGCCTATGCAGATAAGGGGAGTCTGTAGACAAAAACACACTGTGCAGCTCTGACTAAAGTTCAATAAAGCCCTTGCTATAGGTGTAGGCCATTTAAACACATTATGAAGCCTGACTAGAATACTCCCAGGACGTAGCCAAATACTACTAGGATGTTGATAAGTGAGGCCTAGTCATCACTGCTCGCCTCCACCATCACAGGAGTGAGCTGTCAAATACTAAGCTCAGATCTGAGGAGAGAGAGTATGCGAGGGGGTCTGAATCAGAGAAAGAGCCTCCTGTGATGGTGGAGGTGAGTAGTGATGACTAGGCCTCACTTAGCAATGTCCTGGGAGTATTCCAGTCAGGCTTCATAAGGTATGTAGATGGCCTGCACCTATAGCAAGGGTATTGCTCACCTGTAGTCAGAGTTGCAGTTTGCTTTAGGCCTCATACACACGGACGTTTTTTGACGCCGGCGTTTTCTGGCGTTTTTTGCAGCTCTCCATGTTAGTCAATGGCCCCATAAAAACGTCGGCGTTTTTGAGCTGTAGGTGGCGTCGGCGTTAGTGAGCAGAAAGTAGAACCCATGGCCATCGCGTTCTGAGGCTGTAACGTTTTGCCGTTTTTTTGACGCTGACGCCACAAAACGCCAACAAACAGCAACAGACGCCACCTAATATTGTACCGGCGTTTTCCGGCGTTTGACGCCGACATTTTTAGGTTGAAAAATAGCAGAGGGATGATTTTTTTTAAAAAACGCCTATTGACGCCGACGCTCACTAACGCTCAAAAACGCCAATGCATAACGCCGAAAAACGTCGACTTTTTTTTCCTTGACGTCGGACCCGACGTTTTGTTTATTTTTTTAGATACGCCCGTGTGTATGAGGCCTAAATCTACAAACATCCCTTACCTGCATAGGAAGTTTTTTTGTAAAGGTGAACTATCCTTTTAAGGTGGCTTGACTACTTTATGTAAAACTACAGAAATGTAGAAATGCAGAGCATGTGTAATGTTCATACATGCTAAGAGGGTATGTGCAAGGAATATATTACACACATCTCATCTACATACTGCCACTTTACAGTGCAAGAGAAATGCTGTCACTGCATACAGCATCAGACAGTAATTGTACCGAGCGGAACATCACAAGGTAAACAATATAATGAGAAGAACATAGTCTGGGGCGAGAGGCTGGCAGCTGATAAGAGGATACTGTGTACTCACTCTGCGATAAAGTCTAATGGTGTCCAGGAACTGAAGTCTGCATCAGGCATAGAGGCTCTGTTGGCTGGCGTATCCAAGGTAACGCTGGCAATGGAAAAAGATAACGATTATTAAAACACACACTGTACACCTAAGAGGAGCATTGTATGTTAACCCTTCTGTGAATCTCCAACACAGCGGCCAACATATTTGTACATTTATAAATGTCTTTTTTTTTGTTTTTATAAATTTGAACTCTTTGAGCTTGCATTAGGGTTTGGGTGAGCCTGCCAAGCGTATACTATTCTAACACTCAGACGATCGGACCCGCCTGTCCGTTTTTCAGGTAGATCCGAGCGGGCCACCTATAGACCTCTATGGTCAGGCGGATATCAGCGGGGATGTGTCCGCTGACACCCGATCCATCAAGATCCACTGAAATAGACGTATGGGCGATACGTTCACCATCCGTCCAGCTGATGGGATCGGATGAAAACAGACAGGCGGTCCATTTTCATCCGATCTTCCAATAAGAAACGGTGGGGCTCTGACAGATCCGTCCCTGCACAGAGCAGAGACGGTCCTGTCATCCGCCGGCTCAGCGGAGATCAACAGATCGATCTCCCTCTGAGCTGGTAGACCCAGATAAGCAGATCTGCTTTGTGTGAAAGGGGCCTAAAACCAACATTATTCCATAAAACGTGCACACAAAGAAAAAAAAAAAAAAAAAAAAACTGCTGTTTCTCATGCTCCCTTAACGAACCCTGGCTTCAGCTACCACCAACCACCACCTCCAATGTCTTGCTATTTGAGAGACAACTCTGTTGGTTGTTGATCATCCTCTGATTGGAGTTGAAGCGGTAGTAAACCCACACCAAAATAAATAAACCCTGCAAGACAATAGCATAATGTGTTAGTATGCATCGCATACTTACACATTATAAAATACTTACCTTAGAAGGAGGCCCCGGCAGCCCGACGCGATCAGCGCTGGGGGAGCCAACATGATGTCCCTCTTTTTTCCGGGTAGGCAACTCCCACGCATGCGTGTTCTTCGCTCTGGCAGCAAGCTCCGATTTTCCAGCAACCTCCGCCAGATCTTCAGAGCGCATGCGCCGTGACATCAAGCGGCTACATGCAGAACGAATATATCCTAAACCATACAGGTTTAGGAGATATTCATTTTACCTACAGGTCAGCCATATTGTAAGCTTACCTGTAGGTAAAAATTCACATTAGTGGGTTTACAACCACTCTAAGTTGGGGAGGAAAGGAGAACTCCAGTGGCTTTGTGGTGGATGTTTTTGTACATCTATTTTTAAAAGGCCAAAACATTATATATTTTTTTTTCTTGAAAAAGACAATATAAAAAATATTTTAGCTGTATTTCTGATTTAAAAAGTGGTTGTACGTGTTATATTTTTTTCCTAAATGAATAAACATGTTAAGGTTACCCGCTCTGTGCCATGCAATCGATTGCATAGCGCATCCCCGAACCTCCTCTTCTGGAGTCCCCCCACCAGAGATCTGTGCTCCTCCTCTTTTGTGTCTGCTACCATAGCAAGCCACTTGCTATGGGGGTAGATGTGCAGGCTTGGGAGCCAGGCTGTGTGCATCCATAGAGACACTAAGCCCGATCCCCCAATCGCTCCTCACAGGATTTGATTGATAGCTGCAGGAGCCAATGGCTCCTGCTGCTGTCTCTGTCCTGTGAATGCAGATAGAGAGGAGAGAGCCGCTACAGATGGGCACAGCACTGGATCGAGTAAGTATTTATGGATACTGCTAGTGGGACTTTTTTTTACCTTAATGCAGGAATGAAATAAGGTAAAAAAAAAAAAAAATGTCTAGCCTGTGGAACCACTTTTTTTTTTTTTTTTCCCAAAGATTTTATCAAGATTATGAAAACCATGACATACAGCAAAAGCCGGCGACAAAGCATGTGATGCCAACGTTTTTACATTTTTAAAAACGGATAGCAATATATATAATCTTGACAAAGACCCTGGGGTCAAGAAAAAAAAAAATTCTTAGATACTAATATTCCAAGGATAAAGAGATAAAAATTGTTTATGGGAAATAAAAAACAAACAAGGAGATGCTGCACCTGGGGATAAGTATGTAAATGATGAAGGGTTCTCAATATACCGACCCTCCTCGTCATGGGGGGGAGGGGGCACAGGGAAAATGCCAAAAGGGATTACCACCAATAAACTATACTATACCATAGATTTAAGACCAATTGCGTAATGTTGAATGGACTTTGGGACCCCATGAGAACTTTAACACACAAATCATCTAAGTAGACTGGGGGGGACAGAGAGGTTAAATATCATGACTTTGTGGTCTAGATTTTGTTGGGATTGAGTATAAAGAGGAATGTGGGCGAAGCGAACCATCTTGGCCATATAGTTCCTTGAGATCATCATAATAGAGATGAGGGGACTTGTCAATGGATTCCGATTCTTCCTGGGATAGCGTTGAAGATATGTAGTTTTGGCATTTTTTGTAGAAACATTTTGGATGGGGGGTGTGAAAGGTCCACCGTCAGCCTCTCCCTGTATAGGAGTTGGAGTAGTTCTTTTTTGATTTACGATACAGAGGGATGGGAGGGTCGTACCTAGTTTTTTAGTATGTTCCTGCGGGCGACCAGAAGAGTTGTCTGAATCCAGGTTCCATGAATTAACAAAGGTTCTCGAGTGTTCTTTGCTAGGGTCAGTTGGAACCACTTTAAGTGCAGCGTATAATGGAACATGCTTACAGATTTTTAATATTCAAATAATTCAATCATTAGCACTGGGGTCCTCTGAGCCAACTGTCAGCTATGCCTGAAGCAAGTATGCCAGTATCAAAAATATGTAAGCCACGGCTTTGACACAAATTATGATTAAATGTGCTGGATAGTCAAAGACCTGTAGGAAAAGGGAGGTAACATCACTAGACCCTGGCACCTCTCTCCTGCTGAGTTCTCAAAGTCTTAAAGCTATAACCAACCAAGATCCTCAAGGAAAGCTCTAAGGGAAGTCTGTACAGCCAAAAATAAAGGGAAAGGAGGGGAAAGGGGGATGTGGTAAGAGACTAAACCACTGTAAGAAAAGCCTCACTAGGGAACACACTGCAGCTTGTGCACATTAATTGATACTTTATTAATGAAATTTATAAAAAGGTAACAAAAACAGAGACTCAGACCAATATCACAATAAGAACAAATCGTGACAACATTGCCACGACCTTTAAAAACAGGTGACCCGGGTCATCCATCCAGACGCAGCACAATCGCACTTGTGGTAACAATTGGGCTATGAACACACGGTCATATGGAGCAGAGCACAGAACATGCCGAGAGGGATAACCGGCAGGGATGAGGATATGAAGTGGCTATACAGGGCCAAAGACTGGTGGTCCCAAACAAAGTGCATAAATTAAAGAATGAATGGCAAGAAGCTCAAATAGGAGCTGTATAACCACTTACTGGCAATGTATCTGGACAAAAGGTCAAAAAAAATGGCACAGACCAATTGGAAGCTGTATAGAAATTTTATGATAGTATGGCCAATTCATGTATATAAGTATGGATATTCTATGTACAAAAAGGAACCTTATACCGATAGCCTCTGAACAGGTGTATGGAGATAATTCAATTGAATTGCACATGAAAATCCAATTGGAGCTGTGTGAGAACTTGCTGGCAGTTTAGGTGACCTGAAATCAAAGTGAATAGCAAAATGCAATAAGAGCTGTATAATCACTCAGTAGCCATATAGCCATTCAAAAAATCCCATGCAAAGAGTCAACTGAGAGCTGTATAGCCACTTGCTGGTAATATAATTGAAAGGAAATCAAAGTGAATGGCAGAGTTCAAGGGATACTGTGTAATCACTTTGTAACAGTATGTCCATTTCATGAATGCTCCATGCACAATATAAAATGGAGTAGGTTGAGGAAGCAATTGGATAATGGGGAAAAATTCAGCTTAACACATCGATTATTCAAACCGTTAAATCATGGACATATAGTCTATTGGAATAATCTCACCCATGCGACGATCATGTGAAGGTGCTTTGCACAGCTAGAAAGTGCTCAGGGTTCTCAGAATGAGTTTATCCTTAATCTGCTTGAGTTCACTCTAACCCATAATTATTTTCAGTTCCTAGGGCTCAACTATAAACAGGAGAGGGGTACATCAATGGGTGCACCTTGGGCGCCTGTTTACGCTCGTCTCCATCTGGGGCGGTGGGAGGAGATGGATGTGGTTTCATCGCCGATGTACCTCGACCATTTGCAATTGTGGTTGAGGTACATCTACGATGTTTTGATTGTGTGGAAGGGGTCTTTGGACGAATTAAAACAGTTTATTTGTATGCTTAATGTCAACAACAAAACATTAGACTCACCTTTACGTATGGTTTTGACGAGATCTCTTTTTTTGGATCTGTTCATTTCTGTCATTGACGGTAAATTGTAGACCAGAACTTTCCGCAAAGCAACGGCAGCAAACACCCTTTTGCTAGCCTCTTATCCCCGGCCCACGGGAATGTTCCCAGGTAGGCATTGCCATATCTGCCGTTATGTGGAGCGTACCAATGTTTTCACTGATGCGGACCAAGAGAACATCTTTCAAATAAAACAGTTTATTAACTGTAGTACTGCACAGGTCCTCTACCTTTTGGAGTACCAGTGCAAGAAATATTATTTTGGCAAAACTAAGCGCCAGCACTTGGCAAGCATCAGACCCCCTAAGAATACCTCCATGAGGGAGCGCACCCCTTTGGCTCAACACTTCGATTTATTCCATCACTCATCACCCGAGGGTTTACGAGTAAAGGGTTTCTTTGCATTATCCCTGTCTAACTGTAGGGGCGACTTCGACAGAGTACTGCTACATAAGGAAAAGGAATGGATTTTGTGAGGCTTTTCTTACTGTGGTTTAGTCTCTCTTACCACATCCCCCTTTCCCCTCCTTTTCCTTTATTTTTGGAGTGACTTTTTTGCCTTTTGGGTACCCCATCCCTTGACCTTGGGATAAGTCAGCATTAGCACATAAGTCTGTACAGCCCCAAACCAGTGTTGTGAAAGCTGGTAGTTGTACCAGCCACCAGCTTTCACAACACTGGTTTGTGGCTGTACAGACTTCTAGAATCCCTCAGCGCTTTCCTTTAGGATCTTTGTTGGTTATATCGTTATGCTTGGGCATCATAATTGGTGCTCACAGTTTACCTCCCAGCTGCGAAGGATTCCAGTTTTGTTTCACCATTTTTTGAACCGAGTATCATTGCATAGCGCCTGAATTGTTCATTTTGCAAGTCATAAAGTTGCTACTCCTTTCCTACATTTTTAGGCATCTCCTGGCGGAGAGTCAGGTGGATAGTGTACGGTTGAGATGTGTGCAAATTGATTCCAAGAGGCTTGGAGGACAGCATGAGGATCAATTTGCATACATCTCAACCCTACACTGCCCACCTGACTCTCCTCCATCACTTTGCATATTTCTGAACCTCATGCTGTATTTTGAACCACTGGCAATCAATTTGCACACATCTAAACCTAAACCCACGTTCACCATGGGCTGATTCGGCATGCGATTTGACATATCAAATTGCATGCCAAATCGGCGAATATTGCTGGCAATGGCACTGCCCGAAATCGGTGCAATTCCAACTTTGCGGCGTCGCACCAATTCCCAAAAGTAGTTCCTCTACTACTTTTGATGACTTTGGGGGTGATTTGAATAGACATCTGTGCTTGAACCCGCACAGATGTCTCAAATCACCCCCCGAACTCGCAATGAAATGTGGGTTTGAAATTGGTTTCTAACCCACATTTAGTGTGAACCTAAGCTAATGCTGTCCTACAATTTGCTTGCAACCACTTTGCACTCATCTGATATCAAAGCTGTCCTCTGAACCTCCTGAAATCACTTTACACATATCAGATCCAAATATTGGGGTTCACTTAGTGAAGGCTGCTGACTTTGCAAATAAGTTTGCACCAGAGCTTAGTGAATGTGGTGCAATTTCACTTTGCAAAGAATATCCAATCAAGTGTAAGGAAAAAAAAATTGCTAGCTCATGATTGATGATGGAAGTCTGCAAAGTTTCTCCTTATTCGCTACGCGCTGCAAAGTGAACAGCTTATTTGACTTTAGTAAAATCAACCCCACTGTCCCCTAAACTTCACACAATTATTCAACTTCTCATACTACTCTCCCCATTCTGTTCTCCGAACCTTCGCTTATCACTTTGCACACATCTGATCCTCACTCTGTACTCTGAACAGCCATGCTGAATATGGCACGTAGCTGCAGGTAATTCTATGATAGAACTAATAAAAATAAATATTTGGATGCTATGATCAATGTGGAGGGGTACTGGTAACTTGGTGCAGTTGACCTTTGTCTTCCTTCTCCTCTCTTTCCTTAGTTAAATATAAAAACCTGTTCAAATTATAAGTTACCACCCCACGCCCACCAGGCTGTTTTTTGCTCCTTGCACCACCCCAACCACTGTATATGCAGATAAGCCAGTCCGACTATTTAATTTGGGGTGTACTTTGTCATCTTGGGTGCTAGCTGATCTTCCAATACTCTCTGCAAATCCTCCAAATAGCATTTGTACTTCTCCACTTTTCATATTATTAACACTGCTCTACTTAAACTCCTAAACTCCATCCACAACATCTACGCCACCTCCTTTAGTCTCTCTTTAATGCTTTCTGGGATTATTTAAAGGCACTCAAACTCATTCTTTACGGAAATGTTTTACAAAGAATTGAAGTTATACTGCTACAGTTTTTCCGAGGACAAAATTTATAACCCTAGAGGTTAGCTGGCCATAGGGTTCCACCTGTCCGTGATTCACCTGGACAGTGCAGATTTTGAATCACGTGTCCAGTTTCCAGTCCACCTGAAAACCGGACACGTTATTCAGACCGGACTGTGGCTCTAAGATAGCTGGAGAGATGATTAAGCGCTCTCCTCCCTCCAGCCTGCAGAGGGTGATAGAGAGAGCCTGCATCAAGACTAAGAACTCATCTCAGTCTCAGCGTGGGGATTGCTATGGAATAAGCTCATTCACCTGCAGCAAAACGTATGGTAACAAAGTATCATGCGTCTTGCTGCAGCACAATTTTTAAAAAGGTTATACAGGTTTTACATATATTTGTACTACATGCTGTTTTTAAATTTATGTATACTACAAAGAAAAAACAGAAACAACCTTACTGAACAATTTATAAAGACGAACAGGAGAGGCCAGTGAGCTAGGAGTCGGACAGCCCAGCAGTGCAGGACAGCACAGTGGATAAGACCCAAGAAAACCCATCAAGAAAGAATCAGGAAACATGTTAACACTAACCCTTCCGGCTGAGGCAGCATAGAATTCAACCTGCTTAGAAGCTGTTCATGTAAAGGACATTCATCCCAGCACATCACAGTCATTACATTACAGCACAAGCCGGAGACGCAGATGAATGACCTCTTGTGCATGTGCGGGAGGGACGTCATCTCAGCCTGGCAAATGAAAATGGAAGCTGACCAAAGATGGCAGCGGGGAGTTCTAGGACACGGTAGCTCTGGAGAGACGTTTGGATGTTCTGGCCAAGAATGCGTACACCTACTTCTAGCTAGGAGAAACCGCTCCATCCCTATAATGCGTGCCCGCAGAGGCTATCTGCTTGCCTTCTGGACTGTCCTAGAGATAGGCAGTCATTTGGCTCTGGTAAAAGTCCTTACATCTGTAGTGTGGGGTGTCACTGATACTATAATCTCTTTTTCACCCATCACCTGGTGAAGGAATCTGTTTCCTCTGACCTTCTGGATAAGAACATTTCGATTTGAGAAGATTTATAATAGACTTTTGTATTTAAGATTTGATGCAGATGTGGCAGCACCTATCACTTTGCACTTGCACTTTATGTTTATTTCATTAATATTTTTTACACAAATATCTTTTATGGGTATCTTTTGGGTGACCAATTGATTAATTTTGTATATTGTTATAGTCAATATTTGTATATTATTGCACTTGCTTAGCACTTTATTATCAATTTATTGTTATTTTCTGGAGTTGCGCAACTTATATTTTTAGTGTGAACCTTAGTGAACAAAAAAAAGATTTTATTAAAACTTACCGTAAAATCCACTGACAGACGCAGCCCTTCATTGACAAGTGGGGTTATATGCACATCCTACCAGGAGTTGACTAGGCAAATAGAAAGAAAGCAAGCTGACCCCTCGCAGGGGGGCGTCCTCTCTCTCCCAATATAACCCCCCTGCTCTGCATAGCATATCAGTCCGTAACAAGCCGTACAAACGCAACACAGAGGGGTGGGTGCTGCGTCTGTCAGTGAACTCAGAGAAAAGGATTTTATGGTAAGTTTTAATAAAATCCCTTTTTCTCCTACGTTCACTGACAGATGCAGCCCTTCATTGACAAGTGGGGATGTCCCAAAGCTGTCAGTCAAGAGGGGTGGGTAAACGACAACAACTGTACCCAACAGAATCCTCTCAGGAGGCGCCAGCCGCGCCTACACTGCCGCCTGTAAAACTTTATGGACAAAAGCAGCATCCACAGATGCTGACACATAAACTTTGTAAAACTTAGCAAATGTGTGCACCGAGGCCCAAGTAGCCGCCTTGCACACCTGTGACACCGAAGCCTGGTGTCTGAAAGCCCAGGAAGTGCTAACTGCCCTGGTGGAATGAACCGTGACTGGAAAAAGGGGGTACTTTGCCCCGAACAGTATATGCATGGGTCACGGTCTGTCTGATCCAACGGGAAACAGTAGCCGATGAGGCCGCCAGTCCTTTGCGCGAACCATCCGTCAGCACAAACAACGCATCAGACTTACGAAAGGAGGCTGTAGTCGCCAAGTACACCCGCAAAGCCCTCACAACATCGAAGGAATGTAACTCAAATTCCTTGGGATGCTTCGGGTGCGGACATAATGAAGGAAGAACAATATCTTCATTAATGAGAAAAGAAGAGACCACCTTCGGTAGAAACGAAGGTGAAGGGCGCAAGACCGCCTTGTCCTTATGAAGGACAAGGTAGGGAGACTTGCAGGACAACGCTGCCAACTCAGACACCCACCTAGCGGATGTGATGGTCACCAAGAAAGCCACTTTCTGTGACAGCAATCGTAAGGGAATATCCCTGATCTTCTCATATGGCGGTTTCTGCAGCACAGAAAGCACCAAATTCAAATCCCACGGCACCAAAGGTGACCGTACCCGAGGAGCCACATGGCGCACACCCTGTACAAATGTATGAATCAACTAATGTGATGCCAAAAGGCCGTTGAAATAGAATCACCAGAGCCGAAATCTGACCCTTGAGAGTACTCAATGCCAATTTTTTTATTCAGGCCCTGCTGCAAAATAGCCAGGACCCTGGACACAACGTTAGAGCGAGGGTTCCAACCCCTCGCCTCATACCAGGCAATATAGGCCTTCCAGGTGCAATGATAAATCTTGCGCACTTTAAGCATGGTAGGGATCACAGAGTCAGCGACACCCCTATCCCTCAACACCTGGAACTCAATAGCCAAGCCCTCAAAGCCAGCGAGGGTAAAGCAGGGTGCAAGATGGGTCCCTGAGACAACAAATCTTCGTGCAGCGGAAGACGCCAGGGAACATCTACCACCATACGCACCACGTCGGCGTACTAAGATCGCCGAGGCCAATCCGGAGCCACCAGGATTGTCGGAATCCCCTCCGCTTCCACCCTGCGCAGTAGCCGCGGTAGAAGCTTGATGGGAGGAAAAGCGTATAGGAGCCGATACCGACTGCAAGGCGCTACCAGCACGTCCATGGCGGCCGCCAGCGGGTCTCTTGTCCTGCACACAAAGGTATCCACCTTGTGATTGAACCGAGAGGCCATGATGCCCACGCCTGGGGTGTCCCACTTGTGGCAAATCTGGCGGAACACTTCTGGATGTAAGGACCATTCCCCTGATCCAGTGTCTGGCGACTGAGAAAGTCCGCCTGCCAATTCTCTACGCCCGGAATGTAAATGGCGGAGATTGCCAGCACGTGAAGTCCTGCCCATCGCAGAATGCGAGCCGCTGCAGAGCTCCTCGTTCCGCCCTGATGGTTCACGTACGCCACCACCGTGGCGTTGTCCGACTGAACCCGAACCGGGAGGCCACTCAACCTTACCGTCCAGTGGGAGAGGTAGAGCCTGATCTCCCTCAACTCCAGCACATTGCTCGGAAGGCGGGATTCCTGCGCCGACCAGCGGCCCTGAGCAGACAGCTGCCCCAGGACACTCCCCCAGCCTAATAGGCTGGCGTCTGTCGTGACTATCGACCAATTCAGGGGGAGAAATGACTTCCCCCCAACGTCAGGGCCGGGGCCCGAAGCCACCAGGCCAACGATCCTCTGGTCTGATGATCCAATCTGAGCAGCTGGTCCAGGGACAGCGGAGACTTGTCCCACCGTGACAGAATCGCTCGCTGAAGGAGCCGAGTGTGACTCTGGGCATAAGGTACCGCCTAGAAGGCTGAAACCATGAGCCCCAACACCCGTATACAGAACCGTAAGGAGGACCACCGGCGTGACAGCAGGGTTCGCACCGCTGTTTGCAGTTAGCCGGAGGTAAGAACACCTTCGCCTGCTCCGTGTCCAGAATCAGACCCAGGTATTCCAGGCGACAGGACAGTGTCAATGTCGACTTCTGCAGATTGATCAGCCAGCCGAAGTCCTTCAATGAGGCCATGGTGATAGCCACATTCTCCTCCAGAGCCGAAGCAGACTCCACTCTCAGGAGCAGGTCGTCGAGGTATGCTACCACCGCAATGCCTCTCTGCCTCAACAGCACCAACACCGGAGCCACCAGCCTGGTGAACACCCGCAGAGCCGAGGCCAAACCGAAGGGAAGGGCCACGAATTGGTAATGAAGATCTCCCACCGCAAAGCGCAGGAAGCGATGGTGCCGGAGACAAATGGGAACGTGGAGATACGCGTCCCTGATATCCAGAGACGCCAGGAAGTCCCCTTGGTGTAGGGTGGCCAGGACCGAACAAACAGATTCCATTCTGAATTTTTGCGAGGTCACAAAGTGATTTAGCGCTTTTAGGTCCAGAACCGGCCTGACCCCCCCCTTTTTGGGAACCACAAACAGGTTGGAGTAGAAGCCGCGGAATCTTTCCAGCGGAGGTACCGGCACAATTACCCCTTGTGCGGAGAGCGTCTGAACAGCCCCTAAGGAAGCCTCTCTACGCCCCTGAGGGAGTCTCAAGTTCGATGGGAAGAACCTGTCTGGGGGTAGAGTGCTGAACTCTATCCTGTACCCGGAGAACACCACTTCCTGCACCTGTCTGTGAACCCCAGAAGACGGCCCCCCACCCGAGAATCGGGTGGGGGCAACCCATCATGCTGAGGAGGACTTATCCTCTGTCTTTTCGCTCTTGCGTTGCCAGGGTCATTTACCGGCCCCTGCGGCAGACTTGCCGGGCATCGACCCCTTGCCCGCTGCACCGGGGGCACGAAAAAAACCTCTTCTGACCCATAGAAGTAGGACCCTGCTTGCGGCGGAACTCCCACGGCCTGGGCTCCGGAAGAAAAGTACTCTTCCCTCCAGTGAAATCCTTAATGATTTCATCCAACTGCACCCCAAAGAGCCGACCACCCTGAAAGGGGAGATCCGTCAGGCCCTTCTTAGACACGTGGTCACCTGACCATGAGCGTAACCAGAGTACCTGTCTTATAATGACTGCGAAAACAGACATTTTAGACAACATGGGAAGCAGATCCAGAGCTGCATCACACAGGTAACGAAGACCCTGAAACAAATGGTCAGCTCTCTGCGACGCCTCAAGTGACCTCCCGCAGTTCAAGTCATTCTGCAGCTCCGTCGTACACTCAGACAGATATTGCGCCGCCATGGCCGACGCCAGGGCTGGCCTCATGGCTGACCCTGCCAGCAGAAAAAGTGCTTTGGACACCGCCTCTGTCCGCCTATCGGCTGGGTCCTTAAAAGAGGGAGACCCCCTCCAAGGGAATGGTCGTTGCCTTATTCAGGCGAGCCACTGGAGGGTCCACTGCGGGGGATGCCCACTTCTTCACAAAGCTATCCTCAAAAAGTATAACGTATAGCGAAGCGTTTTGGCAGGGCAAAGGAACTCTGCGCACGCTGCCATTCCTGATAGACCAGATGGTCAAAAAATTGATCATAAGGATAAGCCCCAGGGGACCTGGGTGGCCTAGCAGACCCGCAAACATATGCGGACTCCTGCGACTCCCCTGCTTGGTCCAGTTGCAAAGTCGCACGGATATCAGCAATCAGTGCGGCCACTAGCGCCTTCTC
Organism: Glandirana rugosa; assembly: GCA_018402905.1. Taxonomy (NCBI): domain Eukaryota; kingdom Metazoa; phylum Chordata; class Amphibia; order Anura; family Ranidae; genus Glandirana; species Glandirana rugosa. Next base: position 429,212 of record BLSH010321758.1, on the reverse strand, counting down.
ACGCGCAACTGAGGCCCTCTGGTCTTCCTTGCCGTCTGAGGGATCCAGCTCGCCCTCAGAGCTCCACGGGGGTCCCCCAATGCCACTTCCGGTTCAGACTCTTCCCCCGATGAAAAGGGGGGCGGACACTTTTTAGGGGCCCCCTTAACCTGACTCGGCCCCGCCCGGGGAAGGAATTCCCCAAATACTGCTCTCAGCTGGTCCAGGGACAGCAGGGTCCCTAGCGCAAGTTGCGCTGCCGCTGACTCCTCCTCAGAAGGAAACGCAGGGTCATCCGCCATTGTGCCACTGGACCTGACAGGCAGAAAAAATGCCCTGACACCCCCACAATGCAGCCCCACCGCCACCCCACAGATCAACCAGGGAGACCCCGGGAGGACTGCACCCACCGCTACCAGCACCCCACGGAGAGCCCAGCTATACTTGCTGTTCGTAGCCTCACAAGCGCTGCTTCCCAGTAGGAGTGCTTAGTGACCGCCAGTTATAGAGCCTGCGCCGCCTGTGCCATCCACGCTGTCCCAGGGTGAAAGAGGAAGCAAACAGCTATCAGCAAGTTTTTCTTTCCAGGCACATCCAACATGGCCGCCGAGTGGTCAAAAGAGGCCAAAGCATGCAATACAGGCCGCAACTACGGGGGAAAACCCCAGGAAAATTGCCGCGGCTACGGCAAAATGGCGACGATCCAGCGCAAAATGGCGGCGGATCGTCGCATGGTGGTTTGGAAACGCGGGGTGCGGGTGATGTAGGAGGGGGGCGAGAACACCCAGGGGAGGCTCTACCCCATCGAAACACCCTACATCGGCCGGCTCAAAATCGCTAAAGTCGCCCAGCCCCCCCCCTTCCACGCCCCTAGGGGGGGGGGGTCACTCACCAGTCCGACAGGCATAGCTGGTAGCCGACGGTTGCAGACCTTCCTCCCACTGCGGAGAGGGATGCTGCAGGCCACAGGCCCCTGGACTGGAACAAGGTCCGGTCACTGGGCGCAAGTGGGGGTCACCCACTGGCCACCCATACGGAACAGGCACGATGCGGCGGGCCCCGCCAAGGCTAAGGCTAGCTTGCATCGGTCGGCCGCGCTGGGGAAATCGCAGGATTCTCGATATCCTCTATGCCCCAGCCGGCTTCTTGATAGCAGTCTTCATCAGATAGCTTGATCAAAAAAAAAAAGCGGTAGCAAAAAAGGTGAACCGCAGGTCCCAGAAGGGAGCCAGGTCTAACTCCTTGCACTAGGCATAGAAAACGGATATGCTATGCAGAGCAGGGGGGTTATATGGGAGAGAGAGGACGGCCCCCTGGGAGGGGTCAGCTTGCTTTCTTTCTATTTGCCTAGTCAACTCCTGGTAGGATGTGCATATAACCCCACTTGTCAATGAAGGGCTGCGTCTGTCAGTGAACGTAGGAGAAAAGTTCAGAACAATGAAAGCCAAGGAATACACCAGACAGGTCAGGTATAAACTTGTGAAAAAGTTTAAAGTAGCGTTAGGTTGTAAAAAAAATATCCCAAGCTTTGAACATCTCACAGAGCACAATCCATTATCTGAAAATGGAAAGAGTATGGCACAACTGCAAACCAAACAAGAAATGGCCGTCCACCTAAACTGACAGACCAGGCAAAGAGAACATTAATCAGAGAAGCAGCTAAGAGGCCCATGGTAGCTCCGGAGGAGCTGCAGAGATCCACAGTTCAGGTGGGAGAATCTTCCACAGGACAACTATTAGTCCTGCACTCCATAAATCTGGCTTTTATGGAAAAGTGACAAGAAGAAAGTCATTGTTGAAAGAAAGCCATGAGAAGTCCCATTTGCAGTTTGAGAGAAGCCATGTGGGGGACACAGCAAATATGTTAAAGAAGGTGCTCTGTCAGATGAGACCACAATTTAACTTTTTGGCCTAAAAGCAAAAAACACTATGTGTGGCGGAAAACCAACACTGCACATCACCCTGAACACACCACCCCCACCGTGAAACATGGTGGTGGCAGTATCATGTTGTGGGAATGTTTATCTTCAGCAGGCACAGGGAAGCTGGTCAGAGTTGGAGCCAAATACAGGGCAATCTTAGGAGAAAACCTTTTAGAGTCTGCAAAAGACTTGAGACTGGGGTGGAGGTTCACCTTCCAACAGAAAAAAAGACCCTAAACATACAGCCAGAGCTACAATGGAATGGTTTAGATCAAAGCATATTCATGGGTTAGAATGGCCCAGTCAAAGTCCAGACCTAAATCCAATTGAGAATCTGTGGCAAGACTTGAAAATTGCTGTTCACAGACGCTCACCATCCAATCTGACAGAACTTGAGCTATTTTGCAAAGAAGAATGGCCAGAAATATCACTCTTCAGATGTGCAAAGCTGGTAGAGACATCCCCAAAAAGACTTGCAGCTGTAATTGCAGGGAAAGGCGGTTCTACAAAGTATTGACTCAGGGGGGCTGAATATAAATGCACGCCACACTTTTCACATATTTATTTGTAAAACAATTTTAAAAATCATTTATCATTTTCCTTCCACTTCACAATTATGTGCCACTTTGTGTTGGTCTATCACATAAAATCCCAATAAAATACATTTACGGTTTTGGTTGTAGAAATCCAAAAATTATTCGGAGTCGGCGACTGCTTGCAATTTCTTTATTTTATTTATTTTAAAAAACAAGCCGACGCGTTTCAGCAGTAACACCTTGCTCACAGTTATGAGCAGGGATTTACTGCCAATCGCGTCAGTTGTCTTTTACATGGTCACTTTACAAAAAAAAAAAAAAAAAAATCACAAGCAGCCCTGGAGTGCCAAGTCATAATTTTTGAATTTCAATAACTTTTCTCTGGGAGATTGGAGGACTCCCGTGAGTCTCAGCACCTGGGAAGGAGTATCATCATTTATCTACTCTCAGCCATGTAGTCAGAGAGGTATTTCCCTGTTGCATTGACATTTTTGGTTGTAACATGGCAAAGTGTGGAAAATTTTCAAGGGGTATGAATACTTTTTCAAGACACTGTGTCAAACACAAGGCCCAGGGGCCGTATATGGCCCTCCAAGCTATTTTATGTGGCCCTTAATGCTGATACAGCCCATTGAGTTTTAGACATGCACTATGGGAAGAAGGCAAAAACGACAGGATCAGATACCACAGCATACCTTTAGAGGTCTAGTGGTGCCCATGCCTCGATTGATCAGTGCTATTTTGGCACAAAGAGGGGAACCTACTCAATATTAGGTGGGTGGTACTGATAATAATGCTATGCCTGATCGGTGTATATGTCAAGGGTTGACATAAAAAAAAAAAAAGTGAAATATGATAAACACTGACCCCCCCAATGCATCAGGCCTCCTAAATTTAACCCCCCCCTTCACCTTACTGTATACTGCTACCTTGGCCCCCCAAACTTGCTTACAATAGTCTACCTATGACATCATCCCTTGCGCTCTCCTGCAGTGCGATAATCTGTACGGTTCTCAGGGACCAGCACATGCATTATGTCACTTTGCTACAATTTGCAGCAGGTGCTGGCCACTATATCAGGGTCATCCCCTCTATTGTACATTAAATCCACATTCTAATCTAGGCCTATTACTATTTCCCGAGAACAGACATACAAATCTAAATGAGATGATATTGAAAGGAAATTCTCTATTGAATGAAATACATAACATGCAGGGCAGGTTAATAGCTTGTATTATTTGGATACAAACACTGGCAGAAATATAATAACTTGTTTCACAGTAAAGTCAGGTTTCCCTACTCCATAAGAAAATCAGAAATGGTTTATTTTCATATGATCAATAAGAAAGGCGGCCTGGCAAGTGTCTGTATTGTATGAACAGCAACAGCATCCTCCCGCTGCCTTGCTGCCAGTCTAAAAACACATTCAGATTCACAGTGTGGATTGAAATCTGTAACAATTAAATAGACTTACGGGAGTACAGCTACAGCAGCAGAATTCGCTGGCAGTCCACTCTTCTCACCGCCAAGGCTCTGACACAACTGATGAACGGCTGCCTTTGCCATGCCATAAGCAATCATACCTAGATCCAAGAAAGAGAAAAGCATGCCATGTGGTTAAAGTGCAATTCCTGATAATGTTTATAACAGGTGTGTCATTTTTTTTTTTTTTACTGCCATCTGTAGGATGTTTTCCCTCACTTGCTGTCCTGGTGGTGTTGGTGCCCAGCTAGCAATTAACTAGCCTGATTGGTTAAAATTAAAAAAAAAAAATCCTATTTACCAACTCCATAGGCATGTGCAGAGGGTGTGTCTGGACACATTAAAGCGGTAGTAAACCCATGCATTTAACAGGTTAAAAACCAGTCACATTTCCGGCATGTGCCGGAAATGTAACACTCCCATTGGTTGTGCTCTAAACCATACTGTCAAACCATCCAATGGCTGGTGTCATAGCTGATCACATGTGCAGCATCATGGCAGTTGTAGATTAAACAGAGGCCAAGATGGCAGCTTCCTTGGCTGAAAATGATAGGAGGGTTTACTACCACTTTAAACATTGTGTGCACATTAGCATTGTCCCTCTGTGTGCCAGCGAGGAGATGGGAAATATCTCCTTCTGACTAGTTCTGCCATTAATGAAGCGCTACCGTACTTATCTTTCACTGTATTGGCTCTGCCATACAATACACACAAATAAATAAGCTTTGGGGTGCACACACCTAGGACCACTTCACCTCCAGGCCTTTTTTGACACTTTTGTATACAAGAAAAAATTGTCGCCAGGTGGCCCCGCCCTTACCTATATAAAAACTGTCAAACAGCGGAGGTGGCATTTGGCAGTCGGCCGTCAATGAGTGTGGAGTGGCCCCCCCCCTTCTTTTTCGGTGCGACGGTGGCGTGATTGACGATGGATTTACATCGAGGGGCACTGTTTTTTTATTATTTACCCAGATCTAGGTTTTTTTAATAATTTCAATTAAAAAGATAACAAAAAAAAAAAATGGCGCTGTTGACATCCGGGTAAACCAGAAGCGAGGTCATGTCATGGATTCCAGGTTACTATCACGAACAGCCGATCAAAGATGGGTCCGGTTTTGCTTGGCCAGTGGGCGGATGTGCCAGCTGGTTGCCGGAGTCTCCCGGTGGGACAGGAGAGCCCAAGAGAGCCACGGAAGGCAGATGTCCCCTCCACTGCTTGTAACAGCAATCGAGCGGCTAATTAGCTGCTGTGATTGCTGTTACAAGAGAGCTGATCGTCAGCTCTAAAAATAAATAAATAAAATTAAAAAAAAAAAAAAAAAGGGATAAAAACAAATGGGATGATTTGGCTGTAGGCATCATCCCGGTATGTCCACCAAAAGTCCAGCGATGTACGGGTAGGACAATGGTCATTAAGTGGTAAAGGGATCTAAAGGGTAAGACTTTTGTCCCAGTGACGTAGTTGCCATTTATTTTTATAAAACAATGTCATAGATGCAGAACTTTATTTAAGCTGGCCACAGATATTTTTTTTGTTCACCAGCAGGTTGGGGAAAAAAAAAAAAAAAAAAAAAAGAAGATTTCTCCACCCACATAAACACAATGGATGGGGGAAAAAGATCAAACCCCCGCCCCTGTTGGGAAAATGTATTCAGACAGCGGCTCCTGCTGTTCTCAGAATACATTAAAATCAAGAAAAGTTGTCACAATTTTTTCCATTCGAAGCCGATTTAACAGGGAGGGCCACAAGCGGGTGGAAAGTTGTCCAATCCCTGCTAATCCAGCTGAATTTCGAGCCGTCTATAGCTAGATATACCATACATTAACATCACTACCTGCTCCCAAGGAGTTTACAATCAGAGGTCCCTATCTCACATACATCTATATATGTCTATAAGCAAACACATACTAGGGCCAGTTTAGAAGGAAGCCAAATAACCTACCAGTAGGTATTTGGTATGTAGAAGGAAACCCTTGCAAGCCCGGGGAGAACAGGCAAACTCCATGCAGATAGTGACCTGACTGGTATTCAAAGAAGAGATCCAGGTGCTGCATAACATAGGTGCTTACCACTGTGGTGCCCCATAGGGCAGAAAGTGAGAGATAATCCCCAACAGCAACACAAACAGCAATACATAGCTGGTGAGGGTTCTAGCCAACCACCAGTTTACTAAGAGGATTGTTTGGATTTCTGTTGGTTCCGCGAAAGACAGGATTTCCCCATTCCTTCCTCCAATGTTGTATCTGGGTAAGGAATTGAGGGCTGACCTGCTCAACAGGGTCCAAGCAAGAGAAAAACTTAATCAAAAATCCATCCAATATATACAGAATATTTTTAATCATGCTATATATATTTTCACAGTTAAAAAAATAAATAAATAAAACACACAGGATTTGACAGGAAATCATTCTGTTTTGCATGCCAGTAGATCAAAGGCAAGTGGATTTTTAAAATCCTCTCCACTAAAATATTATGGTAGATAGAGAAGAGAGAGCGGATTATTTTCGATTACCCTAAATCACAGGCTTGTAAATCTTACATATATCCCCTTTATCGGACCTGTTCCAGGAATGCCCACCCTGAGGGCTGCGACACCCAAAAATACACTGCAGGGGCTTTCAGACTAAAAAAAGGTAATGCAAAATTCACAGTTCAGGAAACCATAGAAAAAGATTTTACCTTTCCGCAGTACAGAGCATCAAGTATAATGTAATCTGATGGGTGCCAAATGGGAGCTATGGGTTCATTGCACTTTGCAAATGGTTCTTAGCTTTACTAATCTGTTCAGATCATGCTGTCAATTTTTCAGTGTATTGGTGTAAAGCAAGTAAAGAGATCAGAGGAATAAACCGACCCCAATGTCTCTGCGGTGTTTAGCATACAGAGCCCTAATGCTTCTTCCGGCTTCTACTGGATTCAGAACATCGACAGTGAACCCAGTCGTGTTCAGAACCATCAATGTAGAAGTCCCAGCACCTGGAGTGGTGAGGGAGTTTTCTTCTTTACATTGTGAATGTGATTACATCAACATGCATTAATTGCAGGGGTCGTTCGGGTTGATTACAAGTGTCAGTTGTGAAAAAGCAGTGATCTTGTACACCAAAAGAAAACCCAAAAGGCATTAATTATACAGCAGTGGCTGTTCCATGCTGAGTCGGCGGATGACAGATCCGTCTCTGCTCACTGTGCAGAGATGGACTGGTCAGAGCCCAGCTGTCTTCTATGGGAGATCAATGACAATGGATCCGCCTGTCCGTTTTTATCTGATCCGCCAGACGGATGGAAAATAGGGTCACCATCTGTCTGGATTTATCGGACAGGATCGGATAGCGGCGGATGGCACCGCTGACATCCGTCACTCCATAGAGGTGAATACAGCGTCCGTTCAGGTCCGCCTGAAAAACGGACAGGCAGAACTGATCGGTCCGCATGTGGGAAAGGCGCCTTGGGCTCTTTCACACATGTGGACCGCTCAGGTCCACCTGTCCGTTTTTCAGGCAGACCTGAACGGACGCCCCGTGTACCTCTATGGAGCGATGGATGTCAGTGGTGACATGTCTGCTGACATCCGATTCGCTACGCTAAATCCAGACGGATGGTGACCCATATAAAGAAAAAGGCCTGGGCAGTCAAAGGGAAAATATGCAGTTTTTAAAATATCTGCAACAATTTTTAAGCGTGGTTATTTATGGAAAGAGGCACAAGTTGAAGGAATTAAAATCATGGCTTTTGTAACATGGACCTAGCTGGAATCAGTAGCAATACCATTTAACCACATATCTACCAAGGCAGTTTTTTTTTTTTTTAAATTGCACATATGGTAAAATCTAAAATTTTTTTCCCAGAGATTACTTTAAAAACACCCTAAAAAACAATTAATATATTTATTCTGAAAACAGAGACCATGGGGATTACAAAAGCGGGAGTTGCATTGTTTTATGACACACAATTTTCGCAGCCATTTATCAAATACACATTTTCATTTTAGTGCAAACACAGACAATATTATACAATTTTTTTTTGTAAAATATAAAAGATGGGGCTGCATCGAGTAAAAAAACAAAACATGTAATGACTTAAAATTGCAAGTACATGTGAAATTGCAACCATTGTACCCAAATTTCTCTATAGGCGACAAGCCTATCCAGGTAATGGCTGATGGTCATGGCATGTGTGGCAGAATTTATGGGTACACTTGCACACCCTACACTGCTTTTGCAATAGGGGTGTGTAAAGAGGAAATTCTAAAATGTTCTTTATTATTTTTATTACATTATTTGTAAACACTTTATTTTATTCTGTATTTAACTTCATGCTATCAGAGGGGGCTAACACGTGGCACAGTGGTGTAGTGGATAGCACTTTCGCCTAGCAGCAAAAAAAAGGGTCGCTGGTTCGAATCCCAACCATGACACTACCTGCCTGGAGTTTGCATGGGTTTCCTCCGGGTAATCCAGTTTCCTCCCACACTCCAAAGACATGCTGGTAGGTTAATTGGATCCTGTCTAAATTGGCCCTAGTATGTATATGTATGAATGTGAGTTAGGGATCTCAGATTGTAAGCTCCTTGAGGGTAGGGATTGATGTGAATGTACAATGTATATGTAAAGTGCTCCGTAAATTGACAGCGCTATATAGGTACCTAAAAAATAAATAAATAAATGTGATGGCATGGGCAGGTGACAGGATCACTTTATGGTCTATTAGACCATCAATATCTGCTCTACCATCCACTGCAGCTAATAAAGCACAAATTGTGCTTGGCTAGCTTCTACGTTAGCTAGAGAGGCCAGGGAATGACAGCTCTGCAACTGCAAGTGGCGTAATACACACATCCTGTAAAAGTGATTGGACACCCTGATCCCTTTTACCTAAAAGTTTTACGCCTGCTCTAAAAAAAACTAAAAAATAAAAAGCTCATGACTGCAGCAGCCATAAGGAGGAAGGAAAGGGAGGAAAATAGCAAGCTAAATAGCACTTGTATCCAATCCGATGCAGGCGCTGTCCAGGTAATCAAAAAGTGGGCAGGGCCGGCTATCTAAATATAACAGCTGTAGCAGGGGATTAATCCATTTAGGCTGTGTAGAGTAGATGGAGAAATCTATTAGACAAAACAGAAAAAAAAATCTATATGTGTATGGCCAGCATAAGGCTCCATGCACACTAGCGCTGGAAAAAAATGCTGGTAATAGCCTTTAATTAACATTTTTGCAGTAAAAGGGAAAAAAAAAAAAAAAAAAGCTAAAAAAAAAAACGCTATTAGTAGCGTTTAGAGGCGTTTCTGCTGGAAAAACGCTCCAAGAAACTACAAAAAACTTTTTTTCCCCCATTTAGCTTCTAGGAGCTAAAAATAAATAAATAAAAAAAAAAAAAGAGAGAAGAGGCCTCCATGCAGTATTTGTACCTATAGGTAAGCCTAGAATAAGGCTTACCTATAGGTACTGTAAATATCTCTTAAACGTGTACCATTTAGGAGAGGTTTACTGTATACTGTGCTAATGGTGTAATCGGCCCTTGCCCTCTGAAGAAACAGCCGCCCATGCCATTTCTTCAGGAGCGAGTGCCGTGACTGGTGCAGATGCGTGGGAGCGGCACCATGTGGCTCTGGCCAGTCACACAGCCGGAGTCCACGGCCCCGGAAGGAAGATGGACGAAGATGGATGCGGCCTGCAGCGGGATGGCACAGGCATTGTTTGCAGGTAAGTGCCACATAATGTGCTAGTATACAATGCATACTAGTACATTATGCTTTCACTTTGCAGGGTAGGGGGAAAACAATTTTTTGGAAGAGTTTACTTCCTCTTTAAGATGTCAATACATTATACAATTTCCTTTAGATTTACCTTACATTATGTAGTGCAAGGGTCTGCCCGATTGCATACAAATTGAAAGTGTTTAGGTTTGACCTCATATTATATGAGGAAAATTCTGCAAGAAAATTGTATAATGTATGGCCAGCCTTTTACTAAAGGTTTTGAGAATGTGCAGAATAAATAAGTATACAGAGATTTTCTTTTCATATGATTGGATTATTGAAGTGAATCTTCATACATTGTATTATGTGAACACTCTCGAATCCTTCAGTAAATCATCCTTAGGTCCCTTTCACACTTGTGCGACGCAATTTTGCACCACGATTTTGGATCAGTACGACTTTGATCCGACTTTGTTGCAACTTTGGCACAATGAAAACATATTAAAGTCGTACAGAAATAGTACAGAAGTCACATCTATATTATTCAGGTGCGATTTGCATGCAACTTTGAGGGTTTAACATTGAAGTCTATGGACCTCAAGTTGCGTCAAAGTTGGGCCAAAGTAATGCAGGGGCTACTTTGAAGTCAGTACAGATATGAACAGTACTCATTGGAAATCGCGGGGACTTTGCACTGCCAAGTCGCAGGAAAAGTCGCATAAGTGTGAAAGGGGCCTTAATGGGGGTTGAAAAGCAGGAGCACTCAGAATCTGGTGCAGCTGTGCCTCGTAGCCAATCAGCTTCAAACGTCGGCTTGTTCAATTAAGCTTTGATAATAAAACCTGGAAGCTGATTGGCTTCTATGCAGAGCTGCACCAGATTTTGGACTCTCCAGCTTTAGTAAATCACCCTCCATGTACACACGTTTGTCTGTCTTCTTACCAACAGCTCTTTCTGCAGGCTTTGTTAATCAAGCCAGATCATCCCAAGTACGACGTTTCCCAATCCTTGTTTTGCAATACTCCTCTATTCTATATAATGAAAGGCACATGTCTGCTGAATACAGGCATTCCTGCAAAACAAGTGCCTATGTGTGGTTATGATGATGCAACAACATACTATAGAGTTCCTGGTAATTTGTAACATCAGAGGTCTGCAGATGTCATAGAATAAGCCCTATATAAACATACAGCTCTGCGTGGAATCTTTCTTGTCTGTGGGTTTCCGAATGAGACTAAGTATATTTCTCCAGGATCAAAGGACCAATATTGCAGAACATCTCTCAAAACAGAGAAGGGATGGATGTCATAAGGAGGCAAAGGTCTTCTGTACAATCTGATCCTTTTACAGCGTGAGGAAATGTATAGCAGCGGTGATCCAACCTGTATGTCTATGGCCACAGCACGTGAAAGATGACAGCTAGACCGTTTAAAAAGAAAAATAAATAAATCAATCAGTGGCATTATTTTCCAGCATTCAGCACTCCCTGTTCTATATCAGGATTCCCAGCACCCGTGGCTGTAGTCCTGCATTCATTCTAAGCTGTCAGCGATGTCTCATATGGGGAGGAGGGGGGAGATGATTGCTGCCATAAAGAATATTTCCTATGAACCAGCCTGTAGTGTCCTATACAGTCATGGATTCACTGTGACTGAGCACTTCTGTGTTCTCAGCCAACAGGCACAACGCATGTTTTCTAGCTTGAGCATTAGTTATGGTGACACCAGCGTCTTCAGGGTCTTAACCACTTCACCCCCGGAAAGATTTCCCACTGTAGGACCAGAGCACTTTTTGCGAAATGGCACTGCGTCGATTTAACCGACAATTGCGCAGTCGTACGACATTGTACCCAAACAAAATTTACGTCCTTTTTTCCTCACAAATAGAGCTTTCTTTTGGTGGTATTTGATCACCTCTGCGTCATTTCTGATCGCCGCTATAAACAAAAAAAGAGCAACAATTTTGCAAAAAAAAAAAAAAAAAAAAAAAAAAAAAAAAAAAAAGTTTCTTACTTTTGCTAAAATGAAAATCCAAAAAAAAATAAAAAAACTATTTTTTCCATCGGTTTTTACCGATTTATATTCTTCCTCATATTTTTGGTAAAAAAGAAAAAAAAAGAAAAATAGCAATCAGCGTTTGATTGGTTTGCGCAAAAGTTGCCCCGTTTACAAATGATGAGAGTTCATTTCTGGAGTTTATATATTTTTTTTTTTACTAGTAATGGCGGCGATCTGCACTTTTAGGGGTACTGCAATATTGCAGTGGACATGTCGGACCATTTTGACACTTTTTTGGGACTAATGACATTTATACAGCGATCAGAGCTGAAAATGCACTGATTACTGTATAAATGTCATTGGCAGTGAAGGGGTTAACCTGGAGGGGGAGATTTAGGGGTTAACTGTTTCCTAGGCGTGTTCTAACTGTGAGGGGGCTGGGCTGTTATGGACATCGGGGTTGCCCGAGCCGTGGGCACACTCCTCTGGAGTACGGTGGGCGCGGCTGCCCCCTAGCTGACACTATGCAAATCGACATTTATTCACGGCGATTCGCGGGACACGTCCATGCTCTCACAGTAAATATACTGCGCGCGGTGTGGAAGTGGTTAAAGACTGCACAAGTGGTCTTAGATCCCATGCAATCTGGTCATTTAGCGCTGCTGCATAGGGCACTGGACTGCAGGTGTTGAGCACAGGTTTCCTGTCCAGCCCCGCTGTCAGCAGCCTGTCAATGAAGTCTGCATTCCGGGTGTTCACCCCTAGACACATACCACCATAAAAATCTTCATACTGCTAGGTGCCCCATCCAGCTGCAGCAGCTCTCAGAGCTTGGCAGACATCCCGTGCCCTCCGCCCCCCAGCAGAGATTTACCAGAGCACCATGCACCGGGGCTAAATGCTGCCTTTGCAGACCTATGTTTGTGTTAATCCATTTACTTTGATACACTGAGTGAATGACACAGAAGTATTCAGTCTAGAAGTTCTGACGTTAATTGCTGCATGATTGTTCTAGAGGAGTGGCTCAAAGGGCACTGCGAGTGGTATTAAACCCAAAAACAAAAATGTACAAAAATGTATTACAATGCAGCTTACTGATTCTTAGATGTGATGGCTGCATTAGTTTTCTTTAAGCCCCCCCCCTTTAAATTTTCACCTGATGATTCGGCTAGTACAGTAGGTGTTATTTTTCAACATACTTTAAAGCAGTTGTATGCTCATATAAAAGAATAATAAATAACCTGTAAGGCAAAGGCATAATAAGTTAGTATGCACCACATACCGAAATACTTACCTCAGAACGAAGATCAGACAGGGCTGCCTGGTCCCCACAGAGGGAGCTGACATCTTCCCTCGGGGGATCCTTCCGGGTTCGCGGCTCCAGCGCTGTGAGTCGCATGCGCACAGGAGCCCTTCTTTCCAGCAATGTTTCCGGCGCTATGCACCGGGCCTTCACTGCGCATGCACCGCTGACATCAGCGGCTGCATGCAAGGTGAATATCTCCTAAACCATACAAGTTTAGGAGATATTCATTTTACCTACAGGTAAGCATTATTAGGCTTACCCCTGTAGGTAAAAATTAGATTTTAGGTCATACAACCGCTTTAAGAGACCAAGCAGTCCAGCAAAAATGGCAATTTGAGGGTCGAAACAAATTATTTAACACTGGCAGGGGTTCTTACAATAATCAGTTTTTATGCATTTATGTAAAAGCTTTCTCCCAAAAGGAAAAAAATAAATAAATCATAATTGTTGCTGTAACTGATAAAAGTGTTAGCTGGAGTTTAGCTTCAAATTTGTTAGTTAGTCAAGGCCATCTAAATCTGCTAGTGCATCTACAACTACCCTCTCCCCAGATTGACAATTCTGCTGTTCAAAGGCAGCGTTGTTGCTCCTCCATCCAGAGTGGAGACACCCTAAGGCTGCGTTCACACTTGTGAGACTCCCAAGTTGTGCCGACTTTGTAGTGCAAATTTGGATGGGTGCAACTTGGATATGACTTTGGCTTTGACCAGTGATAATGGCCAACTGTTGCACACAAGTTGCATTTCATAACATTCATGGATTCGAGCTTAAGACAGGAAGTGTGCTACTGGCTGGATTCACCAGGTGAAAAAATAAGCCTTAAGAAATCACCACATTTAAAGTGTTACTAACCCCAGTAATGTGAAAATAGTTCATCTGCGCCCCCCACAGTGCCCAGAACTTATAAATTTTCTTTTTACATTAAATTACTGCCTCTATATACCTTTTGGGCTGATCTGTGTACCATGGTTTCCTGATAACCTTCAGTTTGTCCATAGCGGTGTGTTCAAATAGGAGGAGATTTCCACTACAGCCTCTATACACGTCCACATGTGTGATGTCACTATCATGTAACCTGAACAGTTCAACTGAAACAGGAAATGTTCTATGCAGCATAAGAGACCTCACTGAGCATGTGCAGCTTTACCACCCTGCTGTGTATTATATGGACTTGTTTAGATCAACAGTGCAGGGAGGGAAAGATCAATGCATACAGGATAAAACAGCCTTATTTACACAATGCTGAGGGGATTAACCCCTTAATTTCCACAGTGAGTCGAACAAGCATGCTATGCTGCATATACAGGCGGATTTTGCTGCTGTGGGTTAAGTAACACATTAAGGATTGACAAGCTTCAATATATTCCTTTTATTATAGGGTTTAATATCACTTGACAACGGTACCATTCAGGCACCCAATGCTGCATTGTGGCAGATGGGGAGTTCTTTTTATTTTGCTGCAGCAGGAAGCTGTGGGGAAGGAGGGTAAATACATATGTAGGTTGTGTTGCTGACACATCTTTCTGGAACTGACCTGGCCACCACATTATTTTAACTTTATTTTTAGTCAACCATTTTTTTTTTTTTTTTTTTTTTAACTTTATTACTTTTAGTCACCAATCCAGAACAAGCATACCGATTAGGAGTTCTAACCTCTGTATGACCTGCAGCCATAGAGAAAAAAAGCAAACACCTGAAGTCTGATTACATGCTGGAGGCCAGCAACAGCACCATCTCATGCCCGGTACACATGATGAGATTATCGGGCGAATGATCGTCTGGTTTTTTTTTACATGCTAATCTCAGATCGAATCGGAAGAGTTTACTTTAGTCACGAAAATTCTCGTACGACAGAATAAAAAAAAAATATGGGAAGCGTTGTACTGTATTTGTATTGCATTTTCGAACAACAGCTGTGCTGATGAAATGAAAATCGTACGATCGGTCACCGTGCAAGGAAATTTTTCTTGCATGTCCAAGAATGGACAGAAAACATCAGATGAACTGTCATGATCGGCTCTCGAAAGGTCTGTACTAACGATCCAATTACCGTACAATCGCTTCGGAAGCAGTATTTTCGGTACGATTTTCTGATCGTGTGTACGGTGCCTAAGGCTGGATTCACACCAGTCCGGTGCAAATTCCAGCCTTATTGTCGGTGAGGACGGGCGCCGCTGTTCAGTGGCTCCTGTCCGTTCTCACTGTGGATCAGCTGACCAGGGAGGGGAGGTGCAGTGAAGAGGGGGTTCAGTCCCGATTCACACCTATGCATTTTTAGTGCTTTTTGCATTTTGCAGATGTGCACTACAGTCCATTTAACATGGTTTCCTATGGAACACGTTCTGCAGTGCAAAATGCAAAAAAAGCACTAAATGCATAAGTGTGTACCAGGCCTTAATGTGGAACACATCTGCGAGTCAGATGCGTTCCCATTGAACATAATGGGCTGGGAATTTGCACTGCACTGCACAATGCGGACTGCGAATGCACCGCACCTATGTGAAGCTGACACATTGAAAACAATGCGTTTTAAGTGTCCTGGGAACTGGATGCGGTGTAAGTCGCATCCAATTTGCATAGGTGTGAACCCAGCCTAAAGCTCAGCCCACATGCTACAATCTATCCAATGCAATCATTGCACAACCAGACTAGGTAGGTCCTCAATTAACATAGGTTTGCTAGCTCTTATGGTTGATTGCAATAGAATGTTATTGTCAAATTTTGAAATGTATGAAGAGATAAAATATTAAACAACATTTGCTGTGGAAAGTTATACCTGGGGTAGCAGATAAGCCAGCATTTGCACCAGACAAGGTGAGAAGACCTCCATCTTTAAGATGCTTTGCGGCGAGATGGCTGGAAATGGTCGAGGTCCAAACACTCTGTTTCCACATCAGGTCGCAATTCTTATAAAATGCTATGAATTAAGAAAGCAAAAATTTAAATAAATAAAAAAAAAAAAAAAAACACATACATCTAAGAGAAATGGCATTCTGATGATGCAATATTTTGAATATTTTTGAAGGCTATAGACTGCTGAAGACTTTGCCTTTTACAAAACTATTTTTTTTTTTTTTGTTTTTTTTTTATGCAATTCTGTCTATACAGGGGAAACTTATTTTTAATTCAGGTTGAAGATCCAATGGAATACATTTTTGGAGGTACATGGTCTGTGTGCTGGCTATTTCTTGTAACAGATTTATCTTGCAACCAGTCTGTCTTTGTTCATATGCAAGGCTAGCCATAGAAGGCTTGAATGTCAGCCTATTCCTGCTTAATTAAAAAAAAAAAAAATTAAATTGAAGGGAAATGGAGTTGAAAACGGTCAGCCAAACAGCAACTGCATCCAATCAGATCAGTGCTCGGATATTCAACCAGCTGCATGCACTGTGGCAGTCTGAACAGAATAGCTGGAAGCGGACATTTCCCCATCCACACTGGGGAAAAAAAAAAAAAAAATAATATCAAGTGATTTCTCCAGTTTAGCCCTTGGAGCTGAACGAAAGAAATTTATGAATGTACAGCTTTCCCAAAGTTGGCCATGCACTAATAAAATGTCATTCAAATATGAAATTACATTTTTCCGAATGTTCATTTCATTTATTGTCATTAGTGGTGTCAAATCAATGATTGCATTTGACAGTAGTGATGAGAAAATTGGAGTCAAATTTTTTTCTCGAATGAGCTAATTTATTACAGTGTGTCTTCAGGAGATTCCATTTATACAAAAAACAATTGTTAAAAGCAAAAACGAAATGGTACTTTTCAAATGCCATTCATCAAGTCTCTGTTTGCATTATCAGAGGCAACGACCAGATTTTTAATACGAATGTTTGTTCGGAAAACCTAGCAGTGTATGGCCAGCTTTAGGCTCTATCTAGATTTGTAAAGGTTGGCATGCAATAAAGAAAGAATGCGAGAAATAGTCACATTTTGGTAAAGTAAAAATCTTATTGTCATTTCTACTACTGAAATTGTAAATTATATACGGTATACTGTGCATTATTTCATTTTAAATGCATTAGGGGGAAAAAAAAAAAAAAAAAAAACATTTTTAAAAACACAAATTTTTTTTTGACCTTTCAGATCAGTAAAAGCAGCCAAGATAAACAGTGGCAATCGTTATCTTGTCACGATCAGAAATCATTAACCAGTGGAAATACCAACCTACCATAAAACTCAGGTAAATAGACAACAAAAAAAATACTAATGCACTGTCAGGCAAAACAGGAATCAGTAGAATATTTGTTAATAATTTAAAGCATTTAAAATTTAAAGCCGTTTTTCCTTTTTTTTTTTCTTAACCTTTGAAATACCTTTCTGGTCTCAGGGAACCTCTGATAATTTCCACAGCTACAGTTCATGGTACATTTGTGTAATGGCCAAAAGAAAGAATGCTCCTTATATTTAAGCCAGCAATAGACGGTTCAAATCAGAACCTGCCGAGATTCCAACCATGCATGGGTAGGCTGAATACACGAAAGTTGATAGATCAACTTGGGTACAACCAGCCTGCTGGATTTTACATGCAATTATTGCAAGTGGCTGTTTTGCCAGTGATTGCTAGCAGCCATGACAATGGTTTGTAAGAAAAGGTGGTCTGCAGCTCCTTGCTAGCTATTTAAAATCTTCAAAACGTATTGATTCTCTATAAAAGACACAGGAACAGACAGCAGGTGGTAAACGCATTTCAGCCTGGTGGAGTTCAGGAGTTGCGGACCATATTTTCTTGCCATTGCAGCTGTGCGACTTCCTTTCTGCACCCAGATAGCTTGGAAAAAAAAAAATCTACTCTTATTGGGTAGTAGCACCCTACCTCTGCTCTATTTTAAAGACAATGGCTCGCCAGGAGGGATTCCCCTGTCAACACTGTCTGCGTTGATGGCAGAATCAAGCGAATTCCTTTCCTGCAACCTGGGAAATTTGCTCAGTCTATGGCCAGCCTTAGGGTCAGTAGGTAGAATCCCCCATTAAAAAAAGGTAGCTAAAAAAAGATAACCGGTGTTAGTGGCCACTCAGAGAGTCAGCAGTTGCTCAATGCTTAAGGAGCCCCTGGAGGAACCCTTTGCTGTTTTAGGTCTCTTGCACACTGCTGTCTTAGGCATACAGGCATTTTTTTTTATGTACTGATCTAAATGCAGCCCTTTTTCCCCCAATTTGCCTCTACACACATGCCCATAAAAAAAAAAAAAAAAAAAAAAAAAACA
>BLSH010321758.1:353514-404120 GCA_018402905.1 Glandirana rugosa | reverse complement strand
TTCACAAAGTAAATGTCCGCAGAGGTAAATTTTTTTTTTTTTTTAGTTTTTGCGAGGATTTACATATATACACACACACACACACACATATATAATATATATATATATATATACACACATACATATATATATATATATATATATACACATACATACACACACACACACACACACACACACACACACAGTAACATGACAAAATGTGGAAAATTGCAAGGGGTATGAATACTTTTTCAAGGCACTGTATGGACAGACAGTGATTGATCAGGCTCCATTTACATGGGACGCCGTTTCAACCTACCCTGAACATTTTATCTTGACAGCTAGAAACCAGCGTCTAAAATTTCCATTTTGCATGCCAAGTTTAGGAGCGTTTTTGATTTTTTTTTTTTTTTAAATGGAGACGCCTGTAAATGAAACACTTCTAGATGCGAGTTACTGCGTTTGGGCGCGTTTACAAGCTGTTTGGCATTTCAAATGCCTCTGAACCCATTTTTTTGCATTTCTACCTGGAAATGACCTTAAACGACCCTGTGTAAATGTACTGATAAGCTAACATAGAGGAAAGTTCAGGGGCAGCTGAAAAAAACACCCAAATGCCTCTAAATGTCCGTTTACCAGCAGCAGTGTAAATGAGGCCTCAGGCTGTAATATACAGACAGACAGTGACTGATCAGGCTGCAATATACAGACAGTGACTGATCAGGCTGCAATATATAGACAGTGACTGATCAGGCTGCAATATACAGACAGTGACTGATCAGGCTGCAATATATAGACAGTGACTGATCAGGCTGCAATATATAGACAGTGACTGATCAGGCTGCAATATATAGACAGTGACTGATCAGGCTGCAATATATAGACAGTGATTGATCAGGCTGCAATAAAAAGACAGTGACTGATCAGGCTGCAATAAAAAGACAGTGACTGATCAGGCTGCAATAAAAAGACAGTGACTGATCAGGCTGCAATAAAAAGACAGTGACTGATCAGGCTGCAATAAAAAGACAGTGACTGATCAGGCTGCAATATACAGACAGTGATTGATCAGGCTGCAATAAAAAGACAGTGACTGATCAGGCTGCAATATATAGACAGTAATTGATCAGGCTGCAATATATAGACAGTGACTGATCAGGCTGCAATATATAGACAGTAATTGATCAGGCTGCAATATATAGACAGTAATTGATCAGGCTGCAATATACAGACAGTGACTGATCAGGCTGCAATATACAGACAGTGATTGATCAGGCTGCAATATACAGACAGTGATTGATCAGGCTGCAATATACAGACAGTGATTGATCAGGCTGCAATATATAGACAGTGATTGATCAGGCTGCAATATACAGACAGTGATTGATCAGGCTGCAATATACAGACAGTCACTGATTAATTTGGCTGCAATATACAGACAGACAGTGATTGATCAGGCTGCAATGAAACACTTCTAGATGCGAGTTACTGCGTTTGGGCGCGTTTACAAGCTGTTTGGCATTTCAAATGCCTCTGAACCCATTTTTTTGCATTTCTACCTGGAAATGACCTTAAACGACCCTGTGTAAATGTACTGATAAGCTAACATAGAGGAAAGTTCAGGGGCAGCTGAAAAAAACACCCAAATGCCTCTAAATGTCCGTTTACCAGCAGCAGTGTAAATGAGGCCTCAGGCTGTAATATACAGACAGTGACTGATCAGGCTGCAATATACAGACAGTGACTGATCAGGCTGCAATATACAGACAGTGACTGATCAGGCTGCAATATACAGACAGTGACTGATCAGGCTGCAATATATAGACAGTGACTGATCAGGCTGCAATATACAGACAGTGACTGATCAGGCTGCAATATACAGACAGTGACTGATCAGGCTGCAATATACAGACAGACAGTGATTGATCAGGCTGCAATATACAGACAGACAGTGATTGATCAGGCTGCAATATACAGACAGACAGTGATTGATCAGGCTGCAATATACAGACAGTGATTGATCAGGCTGCAATATACAGACAATGACTGATCAGACTGCAATATACAGACAGTGACTGATCAGGCTGCAATATACAGACAGTGACTGATCAGGCTGCAATATACAGACAGTGATTGATCAGGCTGCAATATATAGACAGTGACTGATCAGGCTGCAATATACAGACAGTGATTGATCAGGCTGCAATATACAGACAGTGATTGATCAGGCTGCAATAAAAAGACAGTGACTGATCAGGCTGCAATATACAGACAGACAGTGATTGATCAGGCTGCAATATACAGACAGTGATTGATCAGGCTGCAATATACAGACAGTGATTGATCAGGCTGCAATATATAGACAGTGATTGATCAGGCTGCAATATATAGACAGTGATTGATCAGGCTGCAATATACAGACAGTGATTGATCAGGCTGCAATATATAGACAGTGACTGATCAGGCTGCAATATACAGACAGTGATTGATCAGGCTGCAATAAAAAGACAGTGACTGATCAGGCTGCAATATACAGACAGACAGTGATTGATCAGGCTGCAATATACAGACAGTGATTGATCAGGCTGCAATATACAGAAAGTGATTGATCAGGCTGCAATATATAGACAGTGATTGATCAGGCTGCAATATACAGACAGTGATTGATCAGGCTGCAATATACAGACAGTGATTGATCAGGCTGCAATATACAGACAGTGATTGATCAGGCTGCAATATACAAACAGTGATTGATCAGGCTGCAATATACAGACAGTGATTGATCAGGCTGCAATATACAGACAGTGATTGATCAGGCTGCAATATACAGACAATCACTGATTAATTTGGCTGCAATATAGAGACAGACAGTGATTGATCAGGCTGCAATAAATGGAAAGTGATTGATCGGGCTGCAATATACAGACAATCACTGATTAATTTGGCTGCAATATACAGACAGACAGTGATTGATCAGGCTGCAATATACAGACAGTGATTGATCAGGCTGCAATATACAGACAGTGACTGATCAGGCTGCAATAAATGGAAAGTGATTGATCGGGCTGCAATATACAGACAGTGATTGATCGGGCTGCAATATACAGACATTGACTGATCAGGCTGCAATAAATGGAAAGTGATTGATCGGGCTGCAATATACAGACAGTGATTGATCGGGCTGCAATATACAGACAGACAGAGACTCACCTCTTCGGACTGCTGTGTGAATGAATCTGACAATTTCACTACAACATTGGCACTGGCAGCAGCATTTTCAGTCACATCAATGGATGCCACCCACTGAGGAATAAATAACACAAAAGAACAAATTATTATTGCAATGAAATCTACATATTGCATGCAATACAGCAAAACAAAGCAAAGTTACACTGCAGCTGAAGCCCAGTCAGTGTCATTACTCTGATCACTGTGCCATCAGCCTATCAGCAATCACAGAACAAACTTCATGTGAATGCACGGTTACCCAGTCTTTGGATTTGAAGAAGTCCACACACTTGGAGCCCAGGGCCCCCCTGCCCCCATACACCAGCACTCTCCGGACCTCAGCTGCCATGCTGTACAGTGTGGAGGGTAAAGTGCTCTCCTAATCTACTCTGCCTGTCTACTGTCAGAGCAAAGGGCTCAGTCCCGCCCCTGTGTTGACATCACCGACCCGCCCATTACCATTCGCCCTCCGCTCTTCCAGCTACCTCGGATGACGTCTCAGCTTACCATTGGCTGTCACAGGCGGCTCTGCGCGAGGCTCGCCGGGTGGTCACGTGGTGCTCGGCTTTATCCAGAGTGAAGGATACGATGTATCATGTCACAGGTGTGCGGATCAGAGACGGGGGCGGGGCGGTGATGTGTCATGTGTGTGATACATTGTATACAGAATATGAAGATTCCATACAGGGAGCAGAGAGTGCGAATAATCACCGTGCAGGAAGTGCTTCCAAATCCCAGAGCAATCATATCTATAAATATCTATAATGTATAAAGATATCATAAAATCTGTTATGTGCCCAGCCTGGTCATAGCTCCATCACCCCCCTCCTATAGTATAATGCTCCGATCACACGCTATACAGGGGCGCGCATTTTTGTGCAATTTTGCACTTCGTAGCCCATTAATTTCAATACCCAGATAGCAAGAAATCAAGCTGAAAGTTTGACAATGACTTGCTGAGCTATTGCTAGACTTGCCAGGCTGCACAAGTTTGGTGCACAATAGCAGCAAATCCGCATTGCATGACTCCAGATCAACGTTGTTTGTAAACATTCTGCACGTCTGCTGCAAGATCTGGTTCAGTTATGTTGTGCAATAGTCATCCCACCACAGGGGTCACTGTGACGGGCCGTCCATTAGGGGTGCCCGGGCCCCGCCCCTTCTATCCATGCCACCTGTATAATAGATACATAGGTGTGCGCAGCCTATTGCATTAGGGTGTGCACCCCATATATATATATATAGCAGTATAGCGGCAATGGGCAGTGTCAGTAGAGCAGTGGACGGTGTCAGTAGGGCAGAGATTGGTGTTCATAGTTTATTTTTATTTTATTTTTTTTATTATTGCTTTTTTATATATTTTTTTTTAATTTTTACAATATTTTTTAATTTATTATGATTTTTTTTTTTTTTTACAATTTTTTAGGCGCCTCACAGACCCCTGATGTCTCACATTTGGGGCAGAGAAAGGGACTGAGGACAGAGATTTCCCCAGTCCTTTTCTCTGCAGCCAAGCAGCAGGGGAAATCTGAGCACACCTGGCACACCCTGTGCGCACGCCTATGAATAGATAGATTCATGCATATCATTCATCTATCCAAGGCCGCAGCGGCCACCCCCTATTCATGCGTCCTGCCCCTTTCAGGATGCCGGGTGCCTGAATTACAGCGGCAGGGGTGTTTTTTTTAAGCACCTGCTCTAATAGGCTTCAAAATAAGGTGGACTCATGGCGCAAAGCATTGCGCCATGAGCCCACATAGGTGTTACAACAGAAATTGAATATTCACAGTTGAAACACTGATCCTCAATCCGGCCAATCAAAAGCAGGTGTGAGACCCGTTTTCCAATTAGCCGAAAAGAGAAGACTCCCGATCGGCTGCTAAGGAGTAGGGAGGAAACGGAAGCCGCCACCGCCGTAATGACCCGTGGAGAGCAGGGGAAACGTGAGGCCACCACTGAGCAGGGGAAGCCGCTGGTGAAGCGATGGGGTAAGTTCTACCGACTGACCGACCTGGGGTGGGTGTCAGAGGCATACAATTTGCCGCCTCCCAAAAAAAAATTCTGGTCGCTGTAACTGAGTTTTCATGCTGTAGATTTGCAGAGCTCTTGCTATAGACTCACCACTGCAACTTTGCTCTTGCTAGAGACTTGCCATGAAAATTTGCTACAAGTTGAAAAAGTGTCAGTTAGAACTTGTGCTTCAACTGCTCTGCATGTGTACAACTTGGCAGTGAAAATGTGCAGCAAATTAAAGAGGCGCTCCAGCCCCCCCACAAAGAATGAAAAGTCAGCAGCTACAAATACTGCAGCTACTGACTTTTAATACATGGACACTTACCTGTCCAGGGAGCCCACGATGTTGGCACCCCAGCTGATCTTCTGATCGGCTGTCGGGTGCAGCTGCCGCCATTCCTGGTAAGGGAACCCAGCAGTGAGACCTTTCAGCTTCACAGCCGGTTCCCTACAGCGCATGCGTGAAGCGTGCTGCACTTTTTTAATTGGTCCGGCAGTGGAGGAAGGAAGAGGGGGGCGGCCTCCCGGAATTGGGGAACGGTACCTGTCAAAAACAGGTCTCCACCCTCCCGAAAGGTGCCAAAATGGCATCAGAGGGGGGAGAAGATGGATAAGCAGATGTTCCACTTCTGAGTGGAACTCCACTTTAACAGACTTACAATTCAACACTGCCTCAAATTTATGGAAAGTTATCCTTGCTATCTGGGATAAGCTCACATACAAAACAATTGCACAAAAGAAGTGCATGACCTTTCTTTTTTAACCACTTGACCTCCAGAAGATTTACTCCCCTTCATGACCAGGCCATTTTTGGCGATGCGGCACTGCGTTACTTTAACTGACAATTGCACAGTCGTGCGACGTTGTACCCAAATAAAATTGCTGTCCTTTTTTTCCCACAAATAGATCTTTCTTTTGGTGGTTTTTGATCACCTCTGCAGTTTTTATTTTTTGCGATATAAACAAAAAAGACCGACAATTAAAAAAAAAAATATATATATATATATTCTGCTATAAAACATATCCAATAAAAAATGTAAAAAAAAACGAATTTCTTGATAAATTTAGGCCAATATGGATTCTGCTACATATTTTTGGTAAAAAAATCCCAATAAGCGTATATTGATTGGTTTGTGCAAAAGTTATCGCATCTACAGACTATGAGATATATTTATGGAATTTCTATTTATTCGGTTTTTTTTACTAGTATTGGCGGTGATCAGTGATTTTTAGCGGGACTGAGATATTACAGCGGACAAATCGGACTCCTAACTGACACTTTTTTTCAGCTTTCATCTCTGTTGCACTTTGAATGACAATTGCGCGGTCATGCAATGCTATACCCAAACAAAATTTGTATAATTTCTTTGAGACAGATAGAGCTTTCTTTTGGTGCTATTTAACTGCTACCAGACCACCCATCGCACATAAACTGCGGCAGGGAGGCCCAGTTATGCAAAACAACGTGCCTGTACGTTGTTCGGAACCTATCAGGTCTGGGGCGCATGTGCACAGGTCCCGGCAGCCATCGCAGTCCCCAAGCCCGCTGATTGGCTTCTGCCATTAAGCGGGTCCAGTGGCCGTGATGGCCCGGCGTTCCAAGGAGAGACAAAACGGCGTTGTTCTGCCAGAGATGAAAATGGAGATCTTATGTTTCTACTAAGCAGAAACATGGATCTCTGTTTTCCTATACTGTCAGCATTTCCCCCCACAGTTAGAAATCACTCCCTAGGGGCACACTTAACCCTTTAGTGATGTTAACCCTTTCCCTGCCAGTGCCATTTATACAGTGACAGTGCATTTATTTAACACTGATCACTGTATTAGTGTCACTAGTCCCCAAAAAGTGTCAGATTTGTCCGCCGCTATACCACTAAAAATTGCTGATCACCGCCATTACTAGTAAAAAATATTTAAAAAAATAAAAGGTCCAAAAATCTATCCCATATTTTGTAGACGTGATAACTTTTGTGCAAACCAATCAATATACGCTTATTGGGATTTTGTTTACCAAAAATATGTAGCAGAATAAATATTGGCCTAAATTGTTGGGGAAATTTGATTTTTTACATTTTTTTTATTGGAAATGTTTTATAGCAGAAAGTACGTTTTTTTTTTCTTCAAAATTGTCGCTCTTTTTTTGTTTATAGCGCAAAAATTAAAAACCGCAGAGGTGATCAAATACCACCAAAAGAAAGCTCTATTTGTGGGAAATAAAAGGAGGCCAATTTTGTTTGGGTACAATGTTGCATAACCACGCAATTGTCAGTTCAAATTTTTCTTAGTTTCTGTTAAATAATTGTGTAAATAAGTCATTTTCTCCTTCACTGATGTGCTCTGATGAGGCTGCACTGATGGACACCTATGAGGCGGCACTGATGAGGAGGCACTAATATGCAGCACTGATAGGCGGCACTGATATGCAGCAACGATGGGCACTGATAGGCAGCACTGATATGCAGCACTGATGGGCACTAATAGGCAGCACTGATGAGTGCTGATAGGCGACACTGATGGGCACTGATTGGACACAGCTAATCACATGGTAATTGTTCGCCGGGGGACCTTGTGTACATGGCTCCCCAACATGCCAGTCATTGGGGGGTGTCGTGCACACTTGTTCCTGGGACCCGTTCTGAGCCTGCTATAGGTGCGCCTGAAGCCCCTGCCTAGATTGAGAATTGTTTCAGAGTTCCAATGCTAAGGTGATGGAATGTTGAGAGCACTGGACTTGCGATCATGTGATAACCACATCTCCAGTTTAGATGCTGTCAGTCTGTGACCATGATTGTGGGTCTTCCTTACATAACCCCTGGTGGTGGTCTTTTTTCTAGTTGGATCACGATGCAATCATTTTTTCCCTCTATTCTGACACTGCCATCTGTAGCCATCTACTATGACGTCATTCCCCGGCGCCCGCTGTCACTTTGATCCAAGCTTATTGGCCCTCGTGCGATCGAGGCAACATACCCGGGTGGTCTGGCGGCATTGAACACCGACCCCCTTATGTGGAGCCTCCCTTTCTGGCTATGTGGATGGCTCTGATAGGTATACCGCGATCGCGCATGCGTCCAGGCGAAGGCGAGCTCAGGAGTGATATTACATCACTCCAGTGCGCCCCTGCCCATTTTTGAGGCCTATTTAAACCCCAGAGCAGCACAAGCTCACTGTTGCTGTTGCTCTGTTCCAGTGTGGACGTTCTCTTCTTGTTGCTCCATATTCAGCCACCCTGGTGTGTGTGCAGCTCTTGGGGAATCAAGGTATCTATAGTCTTCTGCCCATAATTAACCTCCAAAAAACTAAGGCTCATTTGTTCCTTTCCTCTTATTATATACTCCTTCAGCTCACCTCTGTAGGCTCTCCCTTTCAGGTTCAGTGTGGGGGGTCTTGTGTGGAGCAGTGTGGACCTGGAAGGTTTTCCCCTCCCTTTTACCGCCTCCCCTTTTGCCTCCCCCCCTTTCCCTATCTGGGGGTATAAAACCATCTGTGACAGCCCAGCTACCAGCCTGGCATCGTGACATTTTATCTTTTGGTATGTTTTCTCTCATATTGTATTTATGCTTTAAATTTTGAGCCTGCTCTGTATCTTTGTCTAATTACCCCCGTGCTAATTTTGATGTCTCTTGTAGAGTCAAGATGATGTTTCAACTCCTATGTACAGCACTGCCCCTGAGGAAGGGATTATAAAGTTTCCCAAAACATGTTGGGCATGCATATATAAGGAGCAACAGATGTAATATCTTTGATTCATACTCATTGTCATGGCTATATATATTTTATGTATTTCTCATGTCTTTTAACAATCTCATTTTGTATTAATAAACTCTGTATATTACTAAGCTGGTCCATATTGTGCCTTAAAAGTCCCACTTTCAGTACTTGGGTAGTACTCTAGTTTCTACATGGTAGAGTCTACGTTGTAGGCTCTTTACCATGATCGGAGATGCGGTGTGTCTGAGCAGGGGTGGTGTGACGAGTGGTGGCATGTTTTGAAGGACGTCATATGACACCCAGTCACAACAATTAAACCACCGCCTGGCCTTTCGTTTTTTACTGCATTTTTCTGCCTCTTTGTATCCTCCGAGCTCCCAGACCTCTCAATTTTCCACTCCTTCCCATTTGGAATGAGCAGTGTACATTAGTGCACTCTTCTATGCACTCTACAAATTCCTAGTTCCCTAGACTAGTCCCCAGTCCATCTTAGAAGTGAGCAGGAGAGGGTGGCTACGTTCCCACATACACACAGAAGGTAGCTACCCTCTAGCTAGGGGCATAAGAAAGTAATTTTTTGAGTTAAGAATACATACTTAGATACTTTTTTTTTTTTACAAAAGATTATTATCACTTTAACAATGGACAATGAACTCTCAAGCCAGTCTATTTGTTTGGAGAAGGGAAGACAGAGGAGTAGGAGAGTGCCTTACCCTCTTAAGCTATCTTAGGCTAGGGGCTGTGTGTATCTATTGATGCACACAGTATAGGACAGAACAGAGTCTCTGAATACAAGGGTGACTCCATAGGACAATGCAGGAGAAAGAAGCCACCATGAGACAGGAAACCTAGGGCAGCGGTCATGGCACCAGCTTAAACTGGAACATAGGCAAGGATTAATGATAAAGAAAGTGTATACTCAGTAAGGGTTCATTAACACTTGGGGTAGCCCTCTGAAGAACGCTACACAGTGAATCACTGGGTTACATTCGTCTGGGTGGTACTGCATGTCGAACGTGTCATGGTAATCATTTTTTGCCGTGTATGTCTATATTTCTGTATGGCTGCATTTGCAGCCTGGGGGGAGGCAAAAAACACAATTAACCTTCCTGTTTTCATCTCTCCCCCAACTGCAGGTGTAAACTAGGCTTAAAGTGTCACTAAACCCAGGACCCTGCATTCTCTATATCTGGTCTCCCACAGTACACAGAACATAGAAATGCAATTATTTTAGTAAATATAAACTGCTAAATAAATTGGTGTGTTCCGCGCAAACGGATGTAATTATGCTCTGAGAGATAGTCCTTACAACCGTTTTTTCCTTCCTTTTTTCCTTTGATACCTTTGTTTATACATTTTTTGAAAATCCACCAGCACGCTGCAAATCTTTTACTTCATACCAATATTAAGTAAATACAATAATAAAGAGAGCAGCGCCAATACCACCTTAATACCATTATATAAACTGCTAAATACCTTTTCTCATCAGCAGTATATAGCAGTCTTGAGACTTCTATGAGTGTCTGATTAAAGCTTGTAGGAGGAGTTTTCATTGTCCCACGATTGTCCTATGAGGCTGCAGGACCCCCGACCCTCTGTCTGGGCAGTGCTGACTGGCCCTGTGCTGATCTTATGCACTCTCCTAAGAAAAAAAAACTCTCCAGCAATACACACCAAACTGAGCATGTTCAGCCTGTCCTTGGCTCTGTAAATATCAGGTTATTTTTTGGAGACAGTGGAAGGAGGAGATGATCAGAGAAAACATGATTAAACAGCCTTTTTACACAATGCAGAGGATTAACACCTTAGGTTCTACAGTGAGTATAACAAGCATGCTTTACTGCATATACACACTGATTTTATCGTTATGGGTTTAGTAACACTTTAAAGCAGAACTCCGGGAAAAAAACCTTTTCCCATGTCCTTGTTGCTGATCTCCAACCTTCATCTGGTGAGGTTCTACTGGCCCTGCATGCGGGCTGAAGTCGAGGGCTATTGCCACTCCTGCATCAGGTGCATCCAGAGGAAGACTCTGCCTCACCGAGCTGCCCCAATGGGCCATCTTCAGAGCCAAGGACCCATGGAGCTGGTGTGCATTGACTTTCTGTGCTTGGAGCCTGACTTGAGCAGACAAGGGAATATCCTGGTAGTCACTGACTACTTCACTCGGTTTGCCTAGGCATTTCCCACGAGGGACCAACAAGCATCCACGGTGGCCAAGATCTTAGTGGAGAAGTTCTTTGTGCACTATTGCCTGCCCCAACGTATCCACTCTCATCAAGGGAGAGATTTTAATAGCAACCTCATCAAGAGACTCTTAGACCTGTTAGGCATTAAGAAGTCCAGCACCCCCCATACCATCCTCAAGGGGATCCTCAGCCAGAGAGGTTCAACCGAACCCTCCTAGATATGCTTGGGACTCTGACTTCAGAACAAAAGCAGCACTGGAGCAAGCATATAGCCACTATTGTGCAAGCCTATAACATCACCGCAAATGATGCCACAGGATACTCTCCCTATCGTCTGATGTCCGGACGAGAGGCCCGGCTGTAGACTTGGCCTTTGGCACATCCTTAGACTATACCTCAGCAACCTCTTCCAGGGGGTATGTGAATCGCTTACGGAAAAGTCTGAAGACCACCTATGACAAGGCCCAAGCTGCCTCAGATGTCCAGGGACAGAGGAACAAAAGAAACTTTGACCTCAGGGTGCGGGTGCAGGACTTACAGCTGGATGACAAAGTACTTCTGAGAAACCTGGGTGTCCCTGGAAATTACAAGTTGGCTCACCGATGGAAGTCACAGCCCTATGTTGTTTGCAAACAGCTGCCTGGACTCCCAGTGTATAACATCTGGTCAGAAGGGAGAACAGGCCCACTGAAGACTTGGCACCCCAACAATCTGTTGCCTTTGTCAGAAGCAGTTCATTTGCCACCACAGCTAGATTCACAGTCCGCACCCATGGCCTCTCTGAGATGCCGACCAGTGACTAGATCTCAGTCTGTGCCCCTTGGTGAAGAGTATGAAGACAGTGAGGATGAAGAGCTGGGGATAAATTGGCTATGGCCTCCCAAACAAACAGGGCCTGCCACCCCCTTCTTCTACTCCCAAGGTGACCGAGACGCTCAGACCAGAAGCCCCTGAGTTTGAGCCCCAAAGTCCACCTTTTCAAGAGTTGTAAGACCCCCAATCTTCTATGCAGAACCCGAAGACCTTCCATCCCTCAAGAGGAGGCTGAATCTGATGTGCAGGAAGAGGAAGAAAAGGCTATTGAAGAAAAGGAGACCAGTGTGTCTGTAACTCCAGAGCCTATAGAACATAAAGAGAGCAAAGAGCTATTCACCCACCTAAGAGACTGACCTATGATACTCTGGGTGAAAGCTCTGAGGAAGCTGTTTTCACTTCAAAAATGTCTCTTGAGGCTCCTGGTTCTTCCACCACAGATTTGGTGGAGGACAACCCCAACTCACCCCTTGGCACATGTAGCTGGCCTATACCAATTCAGGTGGCCTGTAGGCAGGACAACCTCCCCTCCTATTCTAATTGGTGGGAGGTTCCTCTGCCAGGTTCTTATGCAGATGCAAACTGTCTGATTTCCTGTGTGTACTAACCTGCATTTCTCAACGTGTAAATGTAAAGCATGTAACAGATTACAGGCTCTTTACCTCCTTTGGAGGACCAAAGGTTCTTTGGTGGGGGGAGTGTGTAGCAGTGAGCTATATACATAAATATACCTGCATTTCAGAGACAATGTGCAGTGTTGTTTATGTGGAACTGACTCCCTTTAGTGGCAGCAAAAGACCATGTCATCACATCCTGCTAGTGATTTGTTCCAGCAAGAGAAATGCACGCTGGGGTTGAAGTTTGATGGTGAGGATTCACCCTCTGGATGTGCTACAGGAGAACTACATTTCCCATCTACCTGTGCAGCAAGTAAAGGTTCTTGGGAGAAGAGATGCCTCGTGGGAGAGATTATTTAAGCAGAGGGTTGGGCCTAGCGTGTTCTCTCTGGACGGCAGGATCGATCAAGCAAGTCCCTGTGCAGACGGGTGGTGGAATTGCGGCCTACTGACACCAGCCTGGCAGTTCAACGACTCTACGGCGCTACAGTGAGCAACTTGCCCTGTGTCAGCAGAGCCTGTTCCTGATTCCTGCAGTCAGTATGGACGATCAATCTGGGAGAATCGCTGAGAGGGACGGTGGAAGTCTTAGGAGCCAGAGGGCTGGAGTGAACATCATCATCTCCATCCTTGTCATCATCTTCATCCACAGCAGTGGACTCATCTTCTTCATCCATTTTTCCTGTGGGGTGAGCAGACGGAAGCCCATTACTGCAGACAATGTGTACACATTACCTGCTTAAACATCTTCACCATACTCAAAGCCTAGATCTCTGCACATAGGAGGAAAGTTGAATATAAGCATGTATATCCTTTTACTGGATTGCTGTTCCACCATAAAAGTCAGTGATCACTGTGAAGCTTCTTCTGTATTGCTGCAGC
Organism: Glandirana rugosa; assembly: GCA_018402905.1. Lineage (NCBI taxonomy): Eukaryota > Metazoa > Chordata > Amphibia > Anura > Ranidae > Glandirana > Glandirana rugosa. The sequence goes on along the minus strand of BLSH010321758.1, from coordinate 390,685 downwards.
AATAGTGTCTATTATTAATACAGTGCACTTCTTGGAAACCTGTTTGTTGCACTTGCAGTTGCATTTGGTATATGCCATTCAAATTACAGAGCCGGCTGAAGATCATCTGAACTTTTTATCAAGGAACATTAAGTCATAGCTTTTGGTCTGTTTTCCTCTCCTCTCTATAGGCCTTCATTATTGGCCAAATTATTAAAAAGGTCATATTCACCTAAGAACTTTCTTTACTAGAGCAGGCTGAATGTATTGCTATTTGTTGCCTATTGATGCATCTGATTATTTGCAGTTCTCTGGTTTAGGCCTGTTTATAGATTATTCAATCTTTATATTAGAGATTTCACTTTTTGGTGGCTGCCAAGGGAGTGGATAGTAGAGAGTGGTCTGATAGTCAGAAGTCATTCCCCTGCTCTCCTATGCCCCACACTCATGCACATCATATACATTTGTACAAGTGTTCTTACATTGAACCTTAGAGTATAAGTAATGTAGCGCCCCATAGTAATAGGTGCGTTTTGTAGTCGATTTTTGCTAGGAGAGGCAAATTTAGTCAGGCCTGACAAAAAGTGCAGGCCTGAATGTTTTGATCTGGGCAGGGGAGTGGCCCAGGGAGAGCTGGAGATTGCAGGGAGACCTTGGAGGCCATTCAACTGGATATGTGAAATTGCTACATGATGATGTGTTTCCCTTTTTATGTAGTGAAGCTGGCACGTTCCCTGAGTTTTTCTAGCAAGATGGTGCACCACCACATTATGGGTGTCAGGTCCAAGCATTCCTAGATGAACAGTTTCCTGGAAAGTGGATTGGTCGTCGTGGGCCAGTTGAATGGCCCCCAAGGTCTCCCAATCTGACCCCCTTAGACTTTTATCTTTGGGGTCATCTGAAGGCAATTGTCTATGCTGTGAAGATACGAGATGTGCAGCACCTGAAACTACGGATACTGGAAGCCTGTGCTAGCATTTCCCCTGTGGTGTTGCAATCAGTGTGTGAAGAGTGGGAGAAGAGGGTTGCATTGACAATCCAACACAATGGGCAGCACATTGAACACATTTTATAAGTTGTCAAACTTGTAAATAACTCATGAAAGAATAAAGTTATGTTAAAACCAAGCACACCATTTTTTTTCTTGTGAAATTCCCAATAAGTTTGATGTGTCACATAACCCTCTTCCTTTGAAAAAACAAAAGTTGGATTCAAAATGGCGACTTCAAAATGGCCGCCATGGTCACCACCCATCTTGAAAAGTTTCCCCCCTCACATATACTAATGTGCCACAAACAGGAAGTTAATATCGCCAACCATTCCCATTTTATTAAGGTGTATCCATATAAATGGCCCACCCTGTAGATTGGGTGAGAGAGAGATCATGCTGGCACCACGTCCAAATAGTTATGAGAAAGATTAAAGGAAAAAATAGGACTTTAAAAATGCCAATATCAAAGGATTGTACTCAAATGTTAAAATTTAACACATTTTATTTGAACATGACTTAAAAAAGATCGTTCATAAAAGAATATATCAATGAAATTGATACTCATTATCATCATACAACTGTACAGTCGCACATGCTCTACATGTTTCGCCAGGATAGGCTTCTTCAGGAGACTAAAAGGCGCTGTATTTGAATGAGTACTATGGATAAAGAGAACATGACCACCAAATGAAATATTTGAAAACAAAGTATAATTCACCTGGAAAGTAATTTTTGATGATATGTACATTTTTACTAACACAAGTCTCTGTTATAAAACTTGTTTCAAGCTCTAGGATTTTTTACTGTCAGTCATGAAAGGGTAAAAGTGGTTGTAAACCCTCAGATATACCCAGTGAAGTGACTGGCCTCAGGTTATAAACAGAGATTAAGCAAATCCTCCTACATAAGTTGTTTATCTGCAGTCTACTTGTCTCTACATCCATTCAAAATGCAGAATTTATGAAGCTTGTCTGAGCTGTCAGAAAGCAGGGGGCGGAAAGTTGAAATGACATTCTGCAGAGCTCAGTGAGGAGAGCTCTGAGAGCTGATTGGCGGAGACGTTACACACCCACACACACGAACAGAGCTGAATCTGTCAATCAGCTGGAGGCCCCTCCCCTGTCACCATTTTACTCTTAGTGTCAGGAAAACTTGTCAGAAGCAGGGATGGCCCATCCATTTTGGGTGCAAGGGCGCCCCCGCAGCCCCCTGTCCATACACCCGGCCCCTTTCAGGTTGCTTTTTTTTTTCTGAAGCACCTATTAGAGCCAGAGGCTCTAATAGGCTTCAAAATAGGGTGGGCTTGGGGCATAGAGAATGCGCTCTCAGCCCATCCAGGTGTGTTACAACAACGAATGAATATTCGCTGTTGTAACACTGATCCTCCTCCTGTCTAATCAGGAAGCGGGTTTTGACACCCATCACCCGAATGGCTGAAAGGACAGGTGATTCTATTGGACGCCTAGGAGAAGGAGGGGAAGAATCGCACACTGGAAGCCGCTACACCCCCATGGAGGAAAGGAGACGGGGCCACTGCACACTGCCTGCTACCCGCCACCCACTACTCGCCCAGATGGGGCAAGTGCCAGACCGGGCGGCAGGGGGTGATTCATGCTTATAGCAGAAGACAAGGCAGCAGACAGAAATAATACTTAGTGTTCTTAATGTACATACTATACAGGGATATGCTTTGTTCATATTTCATGTCTGCGTTCTACAACCACTTTTAGGGAAGGTTTGTAAAAATAGCTCAAAATAAGTGCTTTAGTGAATATACTGTACGTTTTCCTTTATCAAACAGAATGTTCTTCAAATACTGCAGACATCAGGCAGGGTTCCTGGACAGCTATCAGCTGCGGTGACAAGCATGCATACAATTCCATGTCACACAGGTACATTGCTGTCATGATTTAGAGGTTCTTCTCAACAAGATCTGCTATTGTGAGAACTCCGGAGACAAATTGCTTCTAACAGTATATACAGACTTATCACATTACATTAACAACATGTCTCTGAGAGCAGTTACAGTATTAGTGTACACATTTCCTACATGGAATGTTTCAGGAATCAAGTTATATAAACTACTGTATGCTTTGCTGTTTTGTACTAAAATAACAATATTATTTTTATAACATCTTTATATTCTAAGAAGCTTTACAATGCTTTATATCCCTTAACAACTTCAAGGATTTCCCCTTTGACCACTTCAGCCCCGGAAGGATTTCACACTTTTGGACCAGAGCACTTTTTGCGATTCGGCGCTGCGTCGCTTTAACTGACAATTGCGCGGTCGTGCGACGTTGTACCTAAACAAAATTTGCGTCCTTTTTTTCCCACAAATAGAGCTTTCTTTTGGTGGTATTTGATCACCGCTGCGCCATTTCTGATCGCCGCTATAAACAAAAGAAGTGCGACAATTTTGCAAAAAAAAAAAAAAAATTCTTATTTTTTTGCTAAAATACAAATCCAAAAATAAAATATAAAAAAACATTTTTTTCAACGGTTTTGGCCGATTTATATTCTTCCTCATATTTGTGATAAAAAAAATCGCAATCGGCGTTTATTGGTTTGCACAAAAGTTGCCGCGTTTACGGACGATGAGAATTCATTTCTGGGGTTTTTATTTATTTATTTTTTTTACTAGTAATGGCGGCGATCTGCGATTTTTAGCGGTACAGCGATATTGCGGCGGACATGTCGGACCATTTTGACACTTTTTTGGGACCATTGCCATTTATACAGCGATCAGTGCTATAAAAATGCATTGATTACTGTGTAAATGCCATTGGCAGTGAAGGGGTTAACCTGGGGGGGCGCTCTAAGGGTTAACTGTGTTCACTGGGCGTGTTCTAACTGCGTGTAGGCTGCCCTAGCAGGGGAAGGGGAGTGATCACGGCTTCCATATAGAGGAAGGCTGTGATCACAGCCCTTCCCCATCTCACAGAACGGAGATCCGTGTTTACATACATCTCTCACTGCGGGGGGGCATCGTGGGTAGCCGGCAGAGATCAAGTCCGCCGCACCCCCTCCCTGGCCCCCCCGGACACAGTGAGCGTGCGAGCACGCCTCCGGCGGCACGTGTGCGCTCACAGTGCACGATATCGCAGCCGCCGTCATATGACGGCAGTTTGCAATATCGAACCACCTTGTCGCCATCAACCTGCGGTTGGCGGTTGGCAAGTGGTTAATGACCAGAGCACTTTTTGTGATTTGGCACTGCGTCGCTTTAACTCACAACTAAACTTGGGTCCTTTTTTCCCCACAGAGAGAGCTTTCTTTTGGTGGTATTTGATTACCTCTGTGTCACTTCTGATCACTATCAGCTATAAACAAAAAAAGAGCGACAATTTTGAAAAACAAACCAATATTTCTTACTTTTTGCTAAAATACATGTCCAAAATATATATATATAAAAAAACTAATTTATTCATCAGTTTTGGCCGATTTATATTCTTCCTCATATTTTTGTGGAAAAAAAATTGCAATCGGCGTATATTGATTGTTTGCACAAAAGTTGACACGTTTCAAACTATGAGAATCCATTACTAGTAATGGCAGCGATCTGCATTTTTTTACCGGACTGCGATATTGGGACGGACATGTCGGACACTTTAGACACTTTTTCGGGACCGTTGGCATTTATACAGTGATCAGTGCTATAAAAATGCACTGATTACTGTATAAATGTCACTGGCAGGGAAGGGGTTAACACAAATGGCGATCAAAGGGTTAAATGTATAGTGTTACTAACTGTGTGGGAGCTGGGCTGACTGGAGGAGGAGAGTGATCGCTGCTCCCATTTACAGGGAACACACACACACACGATCTCTCAGCCGTCGGCAAGTGACGGCGGTTTGCGATATCGAGCCAAGTTGCCGCCGTCAATCCACAGCGGGCGGTTGGCAACTGGTTAAAGTGCCCTCTATTCAGGCATGAATATTTGGATTCAGACAGACTGAGGACACAGGCTGTCCATTGACTGGTTCCAGTTTATTCATCCTAAAGTGTATTTACACCCCAAACCAAAAATGTAATATGTTGCAGCATTCCAGTTTGAATGCCATGGCTGCATTCGTTTTATTTTAATGCACCTTTTCCTTTAAATTCATATGGTGTTTTTTTAGTAACACAGCTCATGTCCTATGATAACTATGCTTACTATGTCTTCTGTATCAGGACAAAAATATATCAGAAACCCGAAAAAAGATAAGACTATGAAATTCCACCCCGCACATATTTTCTATTACATAGAGCAGTGTGGTTCTGTAGTCCTCCGAGATAGTTGAAACTCAGCACAGGCAGAGAGCACAAGAAGTCATCAGCTGACAAGATTTCCGACAGGATCAACAAGTATGTTTTAAACTTATCAAACAGGCAAATGGAAAAACTTGCAATGCTATATCTAAAAGACAAAAATGGACCAAAGAAGAGAATTTCATTGTTAGGGTTTATATACACTTTGGGGTATATTTATGAAAGAGTAAGTGTGACATTCACCAAACATTCACTGGTGGTAAATAAGTCACTGTCATATAAACCGCATGAGCCAGGAAGATTCACCTGCAGTGAATGTTAGATGTATGTCAGATTCACTGCTTTCTGAATATGCCCCTTTATGTACCTATCCCCCTAGCAAAGGTCTGACGGTTGCCTGTGCTTTTATTTTTACATTTAGCAATAGATCTAAAGCCTGGTACACATGGGCCGAATATCGGTAGACATGTGCACTGCTAAAAAATGTGTTTGTTTTTGTTTCATTTATTATTTGGGTTTTTTTTGTTTTTCGGGTCATTCGTTATGATCGAAATTCGTAAATTTGAAAATTTGTAAATTCGAAAATCCGTAAATTTGAGAATTCAGAAATTCGAAATCCAAAACCGAAACGAATTAATAAAAAATAATAATAATAAAATGTTTTTATTATTATTATTGTTATTTATTATTATTAATTCGTTACGTTCCATTCGTTTAGATACGGCATTCGTAACTTTGTAACTAACGCATTTGTGTATTCGTTATGTTCACTAACAGCCAAATTTGAAAGGAAATTCCAATACCTATAATTTAATAGTTAGAAATAGTTAAGTTATTATTAGTTAGTTTTTATTTCAGATTTTTGAATTTTCGTTCTTATTTTCGGATTTCCGAATTTTGGATTTCCGAATTTTCAAATTTGAGACATTTTCGAATTTACGAATTTTCAAATATTCAAATTTGCGAATTTTGAAAAATTTTGTTAAAGGGGTTTTCCTTATTTCAGATATTTCCAAATTAACGAATTTGTTGGAATTCGGTAAAAAACTAATTTGGAGCAAAACGAATTGCACATGTCTAAACAGAAACCGGCTGACATTCAGCCCATGTGCATGGCAGCCTGTCCTGTAGAAGGCAGCCAAATGTCCAACTTCTGTTGAAAGGGCATGCCAGAAAAACATCTACCGATCGGCATCCTATCAGAGTTCTCAGCCAATGGCAGTGAGTGCTGATCAGTGTGTTCAGTCAGAAAGCCTGCTGGGTTGAATGAAAAAAACTGATAGTATGTACTAGTCTTAAGCCTGTTAAAATTCAACTTGTGCAGCGCCTGTTTCTCTTTCTCGTCTATACAGCCTTAGACACAATGGAGCATGAGAGGGAGGTTGCACATCACATTATGATGTGACAAAAGGCTGCAGTTCTGCTCAAAATTGCATCAAAATCCAGATTAAAGCGATCACAGTACATTATATGAAGCTCAGATTAAAGTCAACTGCCAAAATTAAATCCTGTATGATAGTAAGACTGTATGGTAAAGAGTACGGCATTAAAAATAAAAAAAAAACAGATATTGTATTAGGAAGAACATAATTATTTTCCCTGTCAATATGTAATCTGTGTTGTGCTACCACTTTTAAGATTCCCCTTTGATTCAACATTGAACTGAGTTTAATGGCAATATTTATCAAAAGGGGTAGTGCAACACAGGTTTCGATCTTGTTTATTATCTCAAATTCGGATAAATTGATTGCAGCTCTCCGATTGTGATTGCACTGTTGCATTTCCTTTTCGAGTGTAGGGTTTCACACGTTTTGTAATCTAATATATAATCTGCCCCTTCATGTTCTTTTTACACACCTACTGGCTAAAGAGTGTGATGGGGCCAAAGAGGAAGGAGAAGAGATCCCCTGATGAAGTCACGTGACCCATGATGTAATGTGTAGGGCGGAGCTCAAGGATCGTGGACTGGAAATATTGGTGTGCATTACAAACAATGGTTTAGTAGGTACCCCTGCAAATTATTATCCTATGCTGTAAAATTACTGTGTAATTACATGCCACTGGAACAAGCTATGATGTCAGTTTGTATATGAAGCTACCTTAAAAGAGATCTGGACCATAGGGATGGGATAATTTAAAGTTAAATTGCTTTAAATATATAATGTTGGGTTTAGTTTGGTATTTTTTATTTTTTAAATGTGTTTTGCTTTGTGTTGAGATATTTTTCTATGATACATGACAGAGTTTTGGGGTCTTCCTTGCCTTTGCCACTGTTTGTTTAGCAGCAGTGGTAATCTGCAAGAGTAAGAGAGATAACTTTACCAAATAGTGCTGATATCATCCCAAACACTTCCACCCAATACGTTCTTATTAATGGGCACAACCACTATGTGATGGACTGCTTGGCACCCCACTTAGGTGCTTCCATCAGTATACAGCTTCCTCCAGTCTGCAACCAGGAACCAGGTATTATAGCTGAATATTGCACTTAAGGACTAGACAACACTAGCTTAGGTGCAAACTGTAAACTCACACAGAATAAATATACCACACAAAATCAGATAAGAGCATGGTCATGTTATGCAAACAGTAAGATAATTAACATAGCTAAGGAACAGCCAACATAAACATAAACTGGAATCTCATTAATCAGTAAGCTAACTGGTCACCTAGACAAGCAAAGGTGACTCAGTGCCCACTAAGACTATTCGGCACCAGTTCCCTAGTAAGAAGACTTAAGGCTGTCCAAATCTCAAAAGGATTAGCAGACAGACAGAAAAAATAGGTGACTCAATTAACAGTGGGAATTCACACCTAGGAAGTACACAATGGGGAAATGATACCATGGGAGAAAGACACCTTAGTGAACAGATTATAGCAAGAGACCCCAGCATCAGGTTGTTTTGAGCTGATTATATTAACATCTGCTCTGAGTCTCACAGTCTAGGAGGGGGTGAAGTAGTCATTGCTGATTTGGGCACAAATCTGTATCCAGGTCCTAGGTTCCCAGAGTCTGTGTGTTTCGGGGACAGTCCCCTCCAAAAGCCCCTGTCCCGGTTGGGTCTGTTACATGCCAAATATGTGCCCATCGCACAGCCTCGAAAACAGGCGAAGGAATAATTCAGTACAAATTTGGCTTTATGGGCTGGGACTAGATACCATTGGGAAAGCACTTAAAACAAGGTTTCCAGGGCTACTACGTTCTGCAAGCCAGATTTAGTAGCCTACCAGATGTTGTTCCACTCTTCCTGTTCTATCGTGACATTGAGGTCAAACATTTGTGCATGGGCTGAGAATATAGAATAGTTAATATATGGGAGAACAAATGGAAAATGAGGCCTGCTGAGTGAAAATCTTTGTTGCACATATGTTCATATATGGATATTCAATCCATAGAAGACCTTGTCGGAGTAGCAAACTCAAAAAAGTTTGGGCCTGCTAGGCAATGGAGGCCTGTGAGGCCCAGATTTGACCAGCCCACAAAATAAATGGTAGTAGTGGGTGGTGCTGGGAGAACAATTTAGACTGATGTTTCACGCAATTCCACAGGCACAGAGAATAAAGAGTGACAGGGCTGGATACTGTAGTCTGCTCAGTAGGTTTGATCCTCAGAATGATATCAATACTAAGCAGGTCACAATCCAATGCTTCTAGCCCCACCCACAATGGAATTTCCCAGGTAGCTTGGTATTTGGTACACTATATTACCAAAAGGTTTGGGATGGCTGGTTTTACATGCACATGAACTTTAATGGCATCCCAGTCTTAGTCCGCAGGGTTCAGTTTTGAGTTGGCCCACCCGTTGCAGCTATAACAGCTTCAGCTCTTCTGGGAAGGCTGTCCATAAGGTTTAGGAGTGTGTCTATAGGAATGTTTGAGGTCAGCACTCTGTGTAGGCCAGTTAAGTTCCTCCACCGCAAACTCGCTCATCCATGTCTTTATGGACCTTGCTTTGTGCACTGGCCCAAATCATTCGGAGGAGGGGGGATTATGGTGTGGGGTTGTTTTTCAGGAGTTGGGCTTGGCCCTTTATTTCCAGTGAAGGGAACTCTTCAGGCGTCAGCATACCAAGACATTTTGGACAATTTCATGCTCCCAACTTTGTGGGAACAGTTTGGGGATGGACATTCCCATTGACACACTCCTAAACCCTTGTGGACAGCCTTCCCAGAAGAATTGAAGCTGTTATAGGTGCAAAGGGTGTATAGAAAATCAGTTTTTCCCCAAGGTTGCTTGGGCCTTCCAGAAACACCATGCAAATACACTATATTACCAAAAAGTATTGGGACGCCTGCCTTTACATGCACATGAACCCTATGGACTAAGACTGGGATCCCATAAAAGTTCATGTGCGTGTAAAGGCAGGCATCCCAGTGTATTTGCATGGTGTTTCTGGAAGGCCTAAGCACCCTTGGGGAAAAACTGATTTTCATAAATAAAATATAGATATTTAAGAAAAAACAGCCAAAACTGCTATGCACTACCTGTACCAAATAATAGTATTTTGCCTAGCTAAGTAAACACGCAGCCTATGAAAGTCTGGTGCTTGTATAAGGCGGCTGTCACCTGAGTATTTAAAGAGGAGACAATGAAAGAGTTCTATGAAACACTAGCAGAGCACTGGAGATAGGGTTACCGCCTCTAGGATTCAGCCTACACCTGCGTGTCTCTCACCTGAAGATCTTCTTTGCAAGATGCCCTTTTGCATTTAGTCTGTGACACAGAAAGTGCTGCATATCAACCCTGATCCTCATACTGAAGCCAGGCAAATTGTGGTGGAAAATGGAATATCAAATGGGTGTACATATGGGAATATGCATGGCTGATAACAAGTCGTATTGTTGCTGCATGGCTGCTTAGGATGCCCGGGTGCTTCAAGAAAACCATATTCTCCTTGGCTGCTGCTTGTAGTTTTACATCTTTTGTGCTGATAATTGTTGCCATGGCGACTCAGAAATGGATGACTGGGAAGATTCTGTGTCAGACTGGAGTAGACCTGGTCAATGCTTCAGATCCCGAGCTGGTGAAGTTTATCGGGGACATCTACTATGGGCTCTTCGAAGGTGGCAAAGTACGGCAGTGTGGATTGGGAAAACGAACATTTACATTCAAAGGTAAATTTATAATTAATTCATAAATCCTTGTAAAAATAATTAAAGAATATGTAAACCCAAAATTTCATATTCCTGATATGTGCATGCTGTACCATGTACTTGTATGAAAAAGTATCCTGTTCATCCTTGTATTGCTTCCTTAGTGTGATATCCCTGGTGATTCTGTCTGTTCCTCTGCATTCCGATAAAAAAAAAATGATCACGCTAGGCCTGAAAGCACAGCATGGTCAGTTTTCTGGCTGTGTTGGGAACTCAGGTTGCTCTCCTTCAATGATCAGACTGTTGCCGACATGCTCCTCCTGCACAGCCATTCACAGGGAAGATCAGTGTGATGCTGCTTGAAGAGACACATTCTCAAAAAAGTATTGAGGGCAAAGAAAAACCTGACAAGGGTTTAAAGGCCGGTTCACACCACATGCAGACCAGTCTGTTTTATTTCTGCATCTAAAACGTATGGATAGCAGGTTATATGGTTTCCAATGGCATAGTTCACATCAGTGGTCTGTTCCGGTGCGTTCCAGCAAAAAGAGTAGAACATGCTGCATTTTTTTTCCACTGAATTGTACTGGAACGTGGTAAAATGTATTGAAACACACCTAAATGCACAGGAACCCACATGTCCTTATTTATGGTGACGAAAAAAAGGGGAGAAAAGGCACCATAACACAGCAAAAATGTATTAAAAACACACTGTAACACATCAAAAACGCATCTGAAAAGCATCCTGTGCATTCCAGCAAAAAGCGTAGAAAATGCTGCATTTTTTTCCCACTGAACTGTACTGGAACGTGTTAAAATGCATCAAACATGCATCGGAACACACATAAACCCACCGGAAAGCACAGGTGAGGAAAAAAAAAGAGTAGAAAAAACGCATCATAACACATCAAAAACGTATAAAAAACACACTGTAACGCATCAAAAATGCATCTGGACTGTGTTTCTATGGTGTGAATCAGCCCTTAGACACGATTCTATGCAACATTTAAAAAAAAATGGGCTTTAGATATACAGCATAATATTTAATTAATAAATATCTTTTATTAATAAATTATAAAAAATCTCAGACGGCGATTGGGGGCGCTTGGCTTCAGTTCAATGATATACAGAGGGAGCCCATTTACAACCTCTGAAGCACTGTTATCTGATTGACCTCGTTCATGAGGCGATATCCTGATGGGATGTATTTTGATATACATACAGGTGAAAATCCATAAGTCTATTGTTCCTTCACTTTGATTGTGGACTACTTTGATCTGGTGGATCATTTCAACACTAGCGCCCCCAATATTTGTCTCCTTACATCGGGCTTAATATATAATTGGCCAGGACCTTAGGCGTCACCTGCAGCTGCCATTATAGTCGAGGTCTGGTTAGTCGTGGCCCTCGGGTGTTGCCCGTTATTGTCTCCAACTTCAGATTTTGGAGGTTAGTAAAATCCCCTGAAGAAGCCCACGGGGGCGAAACATGTTGGGATGTTAGCTGACGATAGCCTATACCAATCTTGGCTGGACTCCATCATGCTATAAGTTGAAATATATGGTTTTAATGTACACTCATGCAATATACATTTTTATGGAATATGTGTTTATAATAAAGATAATTTGTTTTATTTAAAACAATTGTGATTGGATTAATTCTACAGCACCGCATAATCCCCTCAGGGAACTCATTCTTTCATTGTATTCATATTTGGGATGAGGTGCCATCTATTCAGGTTACTTTGTTAGGAACTGACCAAGGTAACAATCAACAAACATAATTAATAAATATATTTATACATACAGTATTTATATACATAATTATAGTGTACTCACAATGTGTTCTTAAAGCGGAGTTCCACTCGTTCTTGGGGTTATTAAAAGTCAGCAGATACAAAAAGTGTAGCTGCTGACTTTTAATAAACAGTAACTTACCTGTCTCCCGGTCCACAGATGGCTGCGCCCGAAGCCTCACTCGTCTCCCCCCTCCTCCCCGCCATTCCTAGTGTGGGCATCCGGCCCAGCTTCACGGCCGGGTACGCACTGCGCATGCGCGAGTCGCGCTGCGCATTCCTAGTGGCCAGGCAATCTTCTGGGACCTGTGACGTGTCACAGAAGATTGCCAAGAGGGAGGGGCTGCCTAGGAGGAGAGGAGGAGTTGCCTAGGCGGCCCAGAGGAGGAAGGTGGAACAGGGACAGGAAGTCCCTCTGAAACCTGGGGACACACTCCCCCCCCCCCAAAAAACATGACATGCCAAATGTGGCATGTAAGGGGGTGAGGAGTGCTTAAACGGAAATTCCATTTTTGGGTGGAACTCCACTTTATCAGTGTGGACTTACATGGAAATCACTTAATTTACAATCAAAATCCAAACTAAATCATTTTATTTTTTGGGGGGATTTAATGTGCATGCAAGCAAACTGGTTTTCAATATTTCCTTTGTTGCAACAATTATGTGTCTTTTTTTTTCTTTCCATCAAACTGGGTCCATGCTTGAATCATTACACTGGTTCTAGACTTTTCAGAGCGATGGTAATCTGCAACTGGTGTAAATTATTTGTAATGTATCAACCATGTGAATGAGGCCTAAATGTAAATATATTTTACTTCCATGTAAGTATGCAAGTTCAAAACAGGAAATTCTTTTTTCAGTTATACATAATATAATTGGACCTCAGCCTCCCTGAGTGCTAAATCATCAATTTCATGCATTTTGTGATCCAATGATGCCACCATTGATTTCACCTCATGTTGCTACAGAACATATTTTTTATGGCCGGAAATATTCTTTTTTTTTCCGGGAATTTTCTTTTTTTGTGTTCATGCGCATTTCTTTTCTATTATATTTCTCTCACAATTCTCCAATCATTGATTAGAAAATCCTTCTTTTTTCAAAAAAATCACTCAAATTCGATGGCCGCATGAAAATCGTTGCTGTGGCCCACTAATGGTGCCAAATTAGAGCGAAAATTCTTAGAAAATATTTTTGAAAAGTAAATTCTTTCGGAATTCGACCCATGTATGACTGTCTAAATCATCTAAGTCTGGTGAGTTGCATCACCTTCTGGCTATTTCTATTACTTAGGGACTCCAGTATCAAGATCTACTCACCCACATACCAAGCCCTGTTTCTTCCCACTTTGGAATCTCATTCCTGTTGCTGCAAGCGTGCTCTCGCACTCAAACAAAAGTTAAGGTTTCTTGGCTGTCGCTTGGCAACTCGAAGTTTCAGCTCCCTCCATACATTTTCTATAGGATTAAGGTCCGGAGACTGGCTAGGCCACTCCATGACCTTAATGTGCTTCTTCTTGAGCCGGTCCTTTGTTGCCTTGGCGGTATGTTTTGGGTCATTGTCATGTTGAAAGACCCATCCATGACCCATCTTCAGTCTTCTGGCTGATGGAAGAAGGTTCTCATCCAAGATTTTACAATACATGGCCCCGTCCATTGGCCCCTCAATGTGGCAAAGTTGGTCTGTACCTTTAGCAGAGAAACAGCCCCAAAGCATAATATTTTCACCTTATTCTTAGGGTCATAGTCAGCATTTCTATTCCTCCAAACACACCGAGTCCCCCTCCTCAAGAAGGCACACGTACAGTCATGCTAAATGATTCAGAGAAGAATTGGGAGAAAGTACTGTGTCAGATGAGACCAAAATTAAGCTCTTTGGCATTAACTCGACTCGCAGTGTTTGGAAGAAAAATGCTGACTATGACCCTAAGAACACCATCCCTACATTTAAGCACAGAGGTGGAAACATGATGCTTTGGGGCTGTTTCTCTGCCAAAGGTGCAGGCCGACTTTGCTGCATTGAGGGGCCAATGGATCGGGCCAAGTATCAGCCAGAACTTTGAAAATGGGTCATCGATGGGTCTTCCAGCATGACAATGACCCAAAACCTACCGCCAAGGCAACAAAGGAGTGGCTCAAATAGCAGCACATTAATGTCATGGAGTGGCCTAGTCAGTCTCCAGACCTTAATCCTATAGCAAATTTATGGAGGGAGCTGAAACCTCAAGTTCCCAAGAGACAGCCAAAAATCCTTAAGGATTTAGAGAAGATCTGTAAGGAAGAGTTGACCAAAATCCCTCCAGAGATGTTTGCAAACCTGGTAACCAACTACAAGAAACGTCTTACCTCTATGCTTGCCAACAAGGGTTTCTCCAAGTACTAAGTCATGTTTTGCTTGGGGATTAAATACTTATTTTACTCACTGAACTGCAACTTAATTTATAGGATTTGTTTTGCTTTTTTTCAGTATTTTTGGTTGATATTCTGTCTCTATCATTTAAAATACACCTATGATAAAAATTATAGACCCTTCATTTCTTTGTAAGTGGGCAAACTTACAAAATCTGCAGGGGATCAAATAACTATTTTCCCCACTGTACTCCCTGGAATAATAAAGAGTGTTATAGATGCTTCCTGGGATTCATAAAATGTGTCAGAGTTAGTTTATGAAATTCTTAAAGATATTGCTTGGAATTCATAAAGAGTGTCATGGATACTTCCTAGAATTCATAAAGAGTGTCATAGATACATCTGTAGGGACTTCCTAGGATTCAAAAAGAGTGTTATATGAGTGTCTATGAATCCCTACACTGCACCATGCTTGCCATTCTTGTTCACCTAAAGCTGGCCATACACCATACTAGGATTGCACTGATACCGATACTAGTACTGGTATCTGTGCTGACACCGAGCATTTGCACAAGCGCTTGTACTCATGCAAATGCTCTGATGTTTAATCCGATACCTCCCAGCAGGACTGCCAGCCCTGTTGTACCAGGCCTGGCTTCCTCAGCATAGCAGGGGGGCCGGGCAGCCTCACAGATGATCAGTGCAGCGGTGGAGGAGTTACAAGCATGGATCTCCCTGTATAGCTTTCAATGAAGCAGCTGACAGCCGCTTCTCCTCCTCTCCCTCCCACGGCTGACAGCTGCTTTATTGAAAGCTAAAGGAGGAAATTGGTGCTTATAACTGCCCCCACCGCCACACTGATCATCCCCGACTGACTCCTGGATCCTCCTCCAGCACCCCGTGTCCTCCTCTGGCTCCTTGGGTCCTTCTCCGTCTCCCCGTGTCCTCCTATGGTTCCTCCCCCAGCTCTCTTGTCCCAGATCTGTCAGGATGTAGAGCGGAGGAAGGAGCCAGTAAAAATGTCATTTACAGGCTCCTTCCTTTTCTGAATGCGCAGAGTCAGTGAGCACTAGGGATGGGCCTGACGTTCAAGTTGATCGTAAGTTTGCCGTTCGTTGAACTTAGAACATTGTGGGACACTCATGGCAAATTTGCCTGCTACGGAGTGTCCCATAATGCACTGAGCTCACAGCCGCCCACCCCGATGGGAGGGATCCCGCCGTCTGAGCTCTGTTTGCTTTGACAGTTTATTTATATGCAAGGGCGGGGCCACACGGTAAAGTAAGCCAGTGACCCCACCCCCTTATGACATCAGAGGGGTGGGGTCACACAGTTACGTCACCGGGTGTCAGGATCTGTGTCCTTGCTTGGGTCACCTGCTGGTGGCAGTGTTTGGAAAACCAAATGGTTTAGTTCTGGTGGCCACCAGCGGGTGTCTCCCAGGAGATTGAGCTTACAGGTCATTAAGCTGCACCTGATGGGTCTGCTGGGTCCATATAAGCCTGCCTTGTTCCCTGTCCCAATGCTTCGGCATTTTCCCTGCAAAGCTGTGTCCATTCCTGAATTTGACCTGCTCTGATCCCTGATCTGCGATCCAGACCCAGAGACCTGATTCCTGTACATGCTTCCTTGCTCTCCTTCTGCTCCCAGTACCTGGCTCCCTGTTCCCCTTATCTGGCATCCCTGTTTGCTTATTATATATGTGTGTTTTCTTCGTTTGTATTTAATTAGTCAGAGAGTTAGGTGTTTATTTTGGGGTTTGGTGTGTTTTCATCTTTTACTTGCTCATTTATGTTTGCTGGTGTTTTGGTGTTTGAAGTGTGCTATTTGTGTAATAAATATCTTCATATTTTCAACTTACACCTAGTCCTGATTCCTTTAAGTGCAGCCAACTGATCTGACCATCCCTGCTGGATACCTACATATGATATCCCTGACACCGGGTGACTCCACCCTTGACTATAAACTGTCAGAGCAAAAATAGGTCAGTCGGCAGGAGCCCTCCATGGAGGAGGAGCTGTTGCATTTTTCTGGGGGGTTTTTTCGGGTCCGTCATGCACCGTGATTGAAGTGGATTACAACGAGGGACACTTTTTTTTTTAATAAAGGACTTGTCCCTAATTGTCTCCTGTGTTTTTTTTACACTTTTTTTGGTGAATTAGTAGGGGTACAATATACCCGATACTGATTCACATGGGGGGGGGGGGTCTGGGGGTTAAAGGGGGCTTCCAGATTCTGATAAGCCCCCCCGCCCGCAGACCCCCCACAACCACAGCCCAGGGTTGTGGGGATGAGGCTCTTGCCCCCATCAACATGGGGACAAGGTGCTTTGAGGTGGGGGCGCAGAGCCCCCCTGCCCTAAACCACCCATACTCCCCATGTTGAGGGCATGTAGCCTGGTACGGTTCAGGAGGGCCTGGTATGGACAGGGGGGACCCCCACACAACTTTTTTCAGTAATCTTTATGCATATTGCTGGGTGCTGGCAATACTTTACAGCCACGAGTGATTTTAAATGACAATTTTTTACAAATGTCATTTTGCTGTGGGACTGTTCTAAACATCACACAGATACGCCCCTTTACAGGCAGAGTAAGGGGACCCCCCCCCCCAGGCACGATATTTAAAGGAATATTTTATTTTTATTGTTTCGCTTTAAGCATTATTAAAATCACTTCTCCTGAAAAATCAATTGATTTAAAAACTTTTTTTTGCATTGATATATGTCCCATAGTCAGTACTCGGGTCCCCATACACTTTTTATGGCAATAACTTGCATATAAGCCTTTAAAATTAGCATTTTTGATTTTTCATGTTCGAGTCCCAAAGACTTTAATAGGGTTCGAATGTTCGCACAAATTTATTGCCTGTTCGCATCTTCTGGTGCGAACTGAACAGGGGGGGGTGTTTGACCCATCCCTAGTGATCACTGACTCCATTCATAACTGAGCATAGTAAACTGTGTTTACGATGCTTCAGTTTATAAATGGGGAGGAGCCTGTCTCCTGTTCATTCATCTTCAGTGCAGCTGAGGCTGCAGAAAAAGGGACTGGGGAATCCGTGTCCTCAGTCCCTTTCCCTGTCTCAAAAGGGAGTTGTCAGCGGTCTGTTTAGACCCCTGATATCTCACCAAAGCCGCCGCCCAACAGGGCTGAAAAAAAAAGAAAGAATTGTAATAAATAAATATTTAAAGGTTAAATTGTAAAATAATAATAAAAAAAAAAAACACTGACACCATCCACTCCCCACCCCCCACAAAAAAAAGCATTGTAAAAAAAATAACAAAAACATATAAATTGTAAAAATAATTTAAAAAATAAATTGTAAAAAATAAAATTGTAGAAAAAATAAAAAACTACTGACACCGTCCACGTCTCATCAATGCCTAACAGTGCCCATCAGTGCTGCACATTAGTGCCACTGTCACATAACATTAAAAAAAAACATTGGTAATTCGTATCGGCGAGTACTTGAAAAAAGTATCGGTACTTGCACTCTGGTATCGGTGCATCCCTACACCATGCAATTCGATTGTAAAATCTCCTTTGGATCTACCTTCAATTGTGCAGTGCAAAGGCCTGTTTAATAAATCTACAGGCGGTTATAAAGAAATTGTGCAATAAGATTGTATAGTATCCGGGCAGTTTAAAAAAGATTGTACAATCAGATTGTATGGTGTATGGCCAGTATAAAGGCAAGGTGAACAGTCTCCTCTGCATCCCCCTCCACTCTCATTGCTGCTCTCACTTACCTCCTGCAATAACCTCCTGTGGCCCTCATAGCATTTACTAATATAATAATCTGGTGTACATTGCAGTAGCAATCTGGTAATGCCACTTTGCATGCTTCCAGCTGTCATCCGTCCCACACCATCAGGGCCATACCAGTTGGCAAGTTCACCCCAGCCCATTGCAACTGCACGATGGAAAATGCTATCCGCAGGGAATGGGACATAAAGAGGTTTCTCGTGCCTGCCCCACACTCCCTGAGCGGGGCTGCAGGTCGGGCGGACTCGATGTCCACAGCAACCCACAATTGCCTGGTACAGGAGAAAAGCGGGGAACCTCCAATGTAAACAAGCCGGTTACCTGCTTTGTCAGGCAGCATGACAGAGATCTTTCAGCCGTCGTGATCCCACCCTCGGCACCTTACTCTCTCCCAGTTTTTTTACATTGGTAAAAAAGACCCCGCCTACCTGGCTTGCATATTTGGAATGTTCCATGTAATGTGTACAGGGCCGTCTTTAATATTGATTGGACCCTGGGCATTGCCAGGAGAGATCTGGCAAGTTCCCAGATACACAGATTCAGACAGGACCACACACGTGCTGCAAACTAGTATGTAAATAGTTTTGCCTGGAGTTCAGCTTTAAGGAGATTATGAAAGTACAAGGGGATGTGGCATTTATAACTAATTGCAATATATGTACACTTTTAGAATATTGGGAAACCTTCCAGAAATATTGAGCAATACTCAACTGTCTTCCCATCTTCCAGAAAAGCCCAAAATAATATACAGAAGAGCACCAATTTTGAAGGATACCATTGTAAAAAGTATTCCAGATCCCCCAAATAGCAAGTACATAACTTTTATTGATAGGAAAGGATCTTATGACAGGGGTAGATGTAAAGATGGGAAAAGTAATGAGAAAAGAAAAGAGATATTCACATTTGATTTTTATTTGTGGGTGACATGTTGGACTTCCCCTGGAGGACCTTTTTAGTGAGAAGTATCACATGTATGTACTCTTGAGTCGTCCACAGTGACTGTGGAACACATGGTCCACTTCTTGGGGCCTTTGCTATTTGGAATGATCTATATTAAATATATGGACTTTATTTAGTCTATATTGTAATATTCCACTTCATCATACTGGATGTCTTCACTTTCCACTAAATACATTCTTGTGGGACATCCTTTGTGGCTCACTTGTTGATAACCTTCAGAACACTATCTTGCAGGCATCAGTGGTTGGATGTGTCTGTCTATATCACTTTACTTGAATTCATCTACAGTAGTGAAGATAACTTGGTGGACAGATCTGATTTTACCAGCTGACTAAAGGCACGTACATACGATCAGTAAATAGTACAAAAAATACCGCATTTGAACCGACCGTATGATAATCTGATCGTTAGTACACAGCTTTCATATGAAATTATCCAAAGGGACAAACACAAAATTTTACAATTTGCATTTAATCAGTACAGTTTTGTTCCAAAAATACAACACAACACATTACATTTGAATTTTCATTCTGTGGTACGAGAATTTTCAAACTTTAATAAATTCTTCATTTTTTATATGGACACTAATATGCAAGAAAACTGCCCTCCCCAATCCTCATGGGCATTTGAGGGACCCCTATCAGCGGGGTGGGCTAACATTTACCCCAGGGCTGAGTCCATGGCTAAAAGGGATTGAGAATCATTGAGCCTTAAGGCCCGTACACATGGTCCAATTATCGGCCAACAACCTGTTGGCCGATAATCCAACCGTCAGTACGCACGATTCAACAGCCAATTTCCAATTGTCGTCCAACAGAAGTAGAGAGGAATAAGGGCTTCAGATACCCGAAAGCAACATTTACAGACTCCAGATCAACATTCAGCTTATAGCGTGTAAAGGACCTTAAAGCAGGGTACACAGTGCAGTTGAACAAAAATAAAACTGTCAGCTCCGGTCAGAGACACTGTACTAACCATGCAAGGTTAGAACAGTGTTTTCCCCGCTGAGCTGTTGTGTTCTGACAGAAGGATGGCCCCCTTGCTAGAACACTCTGATCACTGCTCTCTGCCATTACTAGTAAAAAAAAATGGTAAAAACGCCATAAATTAATTCTCATGGTTTGTAAACGCAGCAACTTTTGCGCAAACCAATCAATAAATGCTGATTGCATTTTTTTTTACCACAAATATGTAGAAGAATATATATCGGCCAAAACTGAAGAATAATTTTGTTTTTTTATATTTTTTTTTTGGATATGTATTATAGCAGAGGAAAAAATATTGCTTTATTACTTTTTTTTGTTTATAGCTCAAACAATAAAAACTGCAGCGGTGATCAAATACCACCAAAAGAAAACTGTGTTTGTGGGAAAAAAAGGACGTCATTTTTGTTAGGATACAACATCGCACGACCGCGCAATTGTCAGTTAAAGCGACGCAGTGCCGAATCGCAAAAAGTACTCTGGTCAGGAAGGGGGTAAATCTCTCAGGGGCTGAAGTGGTTAATATTGTGTCCACTGACAACAATGTTGGGGCTTATTATTTTGTCAACTGGCACTGACACCAATATAGTGGGTTTTATCTCCTCTTTGGTCCAATGTAAAAAAATACCTGCCAGAAATCCATTAAGCCTGTAAGTTCCTGTGCTCTGTGCCTCTGCTGCACTGAAATCTCAAGCAGTATTGTCAGCCCTGCTGAATTCTCTATAAACTACACCTGCCCCTCATGGTATGAAGATCAGGAGGGGCATGTCCTATAGTCCTAACACACTTTTTGCCTAAGAGTGGCTATGGTGCTTTTCCATACATACAGTACGGTGAATGAGCTTTGTCACCCTAGGACAGGAAGTATGTTACTGGCAGGATCATCAGATGAAAACAAAGGAAAAAAAGAAAACGAATGTGGCCACCACATCTTTGGTAGATACATTTTTACTGGTGCTCTCTTAAGGTGCACATACTCACCTTCCTTTGACTCTCCTGCAACTCCATTAAAACCCAAATGAACCTATATCAGCTTTAAGGCCAGGTTCACACTGTTACGACATGACAGTCATACTGCTGTGGATCTGACTTTATCCTGTGACTTCACATTCAACTTCGGTCCGACTTCTTTAGTAAACGGGATCTGACTTTGACCTCAACAATGCCAGGCCCTTTGAGTCTGATATGAATCTTGAGGGGGAACCCCACGGAAAAATTTAAAAAAGAAAATCATTTTGGGGGTCCCCCAAGATCCATACCAGACCGTTATGCGAGCACGCAGCTCAGCAGGTTAGGAAAGGGGGGGACGAGCGAGCGCCCCCTCCTGAACCATACCAGGTGACATGCTCTCAACATGGGGGGGTGGGTGCTTTGGGGCAGGAGGGGCTCTGCAACCCCAACCCCAAAGCACCTTGTCCCCATGCTGATGGGGTCAAGGGCCTCTTCCCGACAACCCTGGACAGTGGTTACCAGGGTCTGCGGGTGGGGGGGCTTATCGAAATCTGGAAGCTCCCTTGAACAAGGGGGCCTCCCAGATCCCTGCCCGCCACCCTATGTGAATGAGTATGGGGTACATTGTACCCTTACCCATTCACCCAAAAAACTGTCAAAGGAATCATACCAGCACACAGGTCTTTGATCCTTTATTAAAGCAGCTCCAGCATCTCTTCTCCCTCCGGTGATGTCTTCATTCTCCGATTTGTCTCGCTGCCCTGATGACTTCTTCCTCTGTCAGTTATTTTTCCAGTTCTTCACGCTGCGGTGATGTCTTCTCCCTCTGCCGGTTCTTCTTCTGGTTCTTCTCTCTCCACTGTCTTCTTTCTCCACGGTGTTCTTCCTCTGGTACATCCTCTGCTTCTTCTCCTGTTGCTGGATCTCGCTGTTGTGTGGGCTCCCCGCTGTCTGCCGCTTCTTATATAGCCATGGGGCGTGGTCACTTGATGACGCCATCCAGAAGTCCTGTCCCCTGTGACATCACTGCTCAGGGCATTATGGGGCCATGACGCCACAGAGGGTGGGGCCTCCGTGGGGGATTTTGGGCGACCCCCATACCCTTTTTTTTATTTTTGTGTGGGGTTTCCCCTCTAGAACCATACCAGACCCCCAGGGCCTGGTATGGAATTAGTAGGGAACCCTATGCCATTGTTTGTTTAATTTTGGCGTGGGGCTCCCCTTCAAGATCCTTAGAGCACAAGTTGCATGCTCAGGTCAGATCAGTTAATGATGATCCAACTTTGATCCAATTTTAATGATATTCAATGGGCTGAAGTAGGACCAAAGTCGGACCAAAGTAGTGCAGGAAACTTTTTCAAAGTCGGGCCGACTTGTGTCAGAACAGTTAGGATGGCTTTCCTAGGGAACCATTGATTTATACACGTCATGCAGCATGTGCTCCCAAGGTCAGAGTGTATGTCGTACCAGTGTGAACTGGTCCTCAATCAGCTAAGTCCTGTATGTGTCAGGTGCATCAAAAAGTTGTTCAGTGTATTGCAGTTGGAAAAACAGCCACAACCTGCCAGCAGCTGCAAAGTGGGGCCCTTGCTTTCCGTGTGGAAGCAATTATCTCTCTGCAGAGGTCCAACATGCCCCCTGCTGAGTCTGAGCTATAGCACTATAATCAATACAGCTCAAGCTCCCTGCTATTGGAGAGCTCTAGCTGTAACCCTTCAGGGAGCAAGCTGGACCTCTGCAGAGAGACTGCTACTTCCCCATGAAGAGCAAGGGTCCTTCCTGCAGTATGCTGGCAGGGCATAGGCTTTTCTAGTCAGGCTACGGCTGATATTTAAAGATACCAACCTGTCTGGCTTTACACACCTTTTGTTTTAATGCCTCTGGTTTGTACTGAGCTGATTAAAAAAGTTTGGTTTAGCTTTAAGGTCAGGAGTTAAAGTGAGCCTGTGGTGTGCCTATGGAGAGCAGTTAAATCTGTCAGCAGCTAACAGATTTACTCAGTTGTGTTGTAATGTATGTAATGCTACAGCTGTCCATTTTGTTGTGTTCAGAAGAGACAAAAAAAAATCTGACCAGCACAATGGCTGTGTGTTGATGTGCACTGTGGTGCACTGCAACACAGATAGTATGTGTTGGAAGTGCGCTGGATAAATGTGCTGAGGTACCATTGACAATGAATGGCACTGCATCACACTAAGCATGTAACATGTGATAACATGTATTGCAATAATGCTCAAAAGTGTGAATCAGTGCTTAAGCATGGCAGTTCACAGAACAATACAATACACAGAATCCACCTGAAAACACTTACCAGCCAGTCAGCAAAATAAAAAAAAAAAGTCTAAATTGTTTGAACAGTTTGTGTTGTGTTTACGTTGGATACATTTGCAAATATATGCGAGGCCCCGCTGCCATGTCAAGGCCCCTCTGCAAAGTGCAGTCCCTAACTGTACTCTAACATTGTTTCCAAATGGAGACATACAGTTTCTCATAAAGTGAGTATACCCATCACATTTTTGTAAATATTTTATTATATCTTTTCATGTGACAACACTGAAAAAATGACACTTTGCTGCAATGTAAAGTAGTGAGTGTACACTTGTATAACAATGTAAATTTGCTGTCCCCTCAAAATAACTCAACACACAGCCATTAATGTCTAAACTACTGGCAACAAAAGTGAGTACATCCCTAAGTCACTTAGGGGTGTACTCACTTTTGTTGCCAGAGATTTAGACATTAATGGCTGTGTGTTGAGTTGTTTTGAGGGGACAGCAAATTTACACTGTTATAAAAGCTGTACACTCACTACTTTACATTGTAGCAATGTGTCATTTCTTCAGGGTCACATGAAAAGATTTAATAAAATATTTACAAAAATGTGAGGGGTGTACTCACTTTTGTGAGATACTGTACATAGCAAGAAATAAATTGAGAGCCTAGACTAGTTCAACAAATTCATAAAAAACAGAGGTATTGGTTGCATATATTTGCAATCATATGTGAAATCACCTTCCATTATAGCAAAAAAAAGGTCCAAAACATGCCTGAAAAAAGGACTGGCATCCGGACCTGAAGATTGTTACTAAAATCCTTACTAACCCTCTTTAACTACACATCACAAATGTCATACACCTGGACCAAGTAGGATTTCTCCCCACTAGGGAGGCCAGGGACAATGTTATCAATGTCCTTAACCTCATTCTCGTTGCCTACCCCACCAAGACCCCATGCCTTTTCCTATGAACTAATGCCAAAAAGGCTTTTGAGTGGGTAAATTGGCAACAGACATATAGGCCTAGGCCCCAATTCCCTCCAATGGACTCACACAATTTATTCTATCCCCTCTGCAGGGGTCAAGGCAAATGGTATTCTGTCTTACACATTCCTTATCACAAAGGGTACCAGACAGGGTTTCCCTTTGTCTCCACTTCCCTAACCTTCTAAAGGATTTGAGGCCATAACTTTAGCCATGCCCCTTACTTATTTGCGGGCCCTCCAAACAAGCTTCAAGTTACACTGAGCAACTAAAACACTTAAATACCTTGGTACTTACATTCTAAACACAGTTTTGAGCTCAGCTTCCCTCCAGTCCTTTACAGGATCCGTCAACTTGTACAAAAATGGAACACTGGCCCCTTTTCCTGGTTCGGCCCCTGCAATATGCTTAAAATGACAATCCTCCCAAGAATCCTCTACTTACTTATGACCGTCCCAATCTACATACCTCACTCCTTCCTTAAATCAGTGAACTCTCTTTTTTGTAAAGTCATAGTTACATAGTTAGTCAGGTTGAAAAAGGACACAGGTCCATCCAGTTCAACCAAAAAAAAAACAAAAAACACTTATACATAAACACATATATATATATATATATATATATATATACACATATACACACACATATATATATATATATATATATATATACACAGTATATACATACACATATATATACATATACACATAAACATACATACATACACATACAAACATACATATCTACACATACACACAACCAAATAATCACATATACAATCCTTCACCTACAGTTGATCCAGAGAAAGGCAAAGAAACCCCAGCAAAGCGTGATCCAATTTGCTATAACGGGGGAAAAAAATCCTGGATCAACTTTACCTAAAAATGTTAGTACCCAGTTATATTATTTACATTAAGGAAAGAATCCAGGCCTTTTTTAAAGTAATCAACCGTGCTGGCCAAAACCACCTCTGGAGGGAGTCTATTCCACATTTTCACAGCTCTTACTGTGAAGAAACCTTTCCGTATTTGTAGATGAAATTTTTTTTCCTCTAGACGTAAAGAGTGCCCCCTTGTCCTTTGTGATGACCTTAAAGTAAATAACTCAACACCAAGTTCACTATATGGACCACTTATATACTTGTACATGTTGATCATATCCCCCTTAATCTCCTCTTCTCAAGAGAGAATAAATTCAGATCCTCTAATCTTTCCTCATAGCTGAGCTCCTCCATGCCTCTTATTAGTTTGGTTGCCCTTCTCTGCACTTTCTCCAGTTCCCCGATATCCCAGGCCCAGAAGCACCCCAGACCTAAATCAAGCACCCTGGCCCTCCTCAAAAGGTATGCTGGCCTGGCGTTCCCTGACATCTACAAATACCAAGCTGCACCATGTCTTACATGAATATTGGGCTGGCACAAACACGGAGACCTGAAAGAGTGGGTCCCTCCAGAACAATCCACAAGTAGCTCTTAACTGCCTAATCTGGTGCTTCCCTCACATTCTTCCTCCCTCGCATCCTTGAAAGCCCATCCTCTACTCAGTCCCACAATCTCTTGTTCTGCCAGCGCACTCTAGAAATATTAACTCTCCCTGGCCCCATCCCCTCTGTACCCAACTTTAGGTAACCAATGATTTTCCCCAGGTACAAACCCAGGCCCCTTCAGGCCCAGATTTTTTCAGACCTCCCACTTTCTGGAAGCCCTCTCTGACAGACTCAGCCCTCTCTAATTGAACTTTTGGAGCGCCTCACAGCTCCACCATTTTCTCCTTACGCTCCCTGCCTCATCGGCTTTTCGAGAGTCCCTCACCTATTGCAAACACTCCTTGGCCTCCTACTGGCCTCCAACCTCCCGTTATAGTTGGTCCAACACCTGCCTAAAAAAAGTACCAGTCTCCAACCACCCCTCATAACCAGTCCAACACACGCCTGCACAAAAAGGCTACTAGTTTACCAGCCTCCATCCTCCACTCACAGCCAGTCCAGGACACGCCTGCAGAAAAAAGTTTACTGGCCTCCAGCCTCCCCTCACAGCCTGTCAAACACATGCCTGAAGAAAAAAGGTGACCAGCCTCCAACCTCTCTTCACACCTGGTCCAACACACACCTGCAGAAAAAGGGAAAGTCTACTGGCCTCCAACCTCCCCTCACAGCCAATCCAGCACACACCTACAAGAAAGAGAAGTCTACCGGCCTCCAACCTTCCCTCACAGCTGGTCCAACACATGCCTACAGGAAAAGAAAAGTCATCCGGCCTCCAACCTCCCCTTACAGCCAGTCCAACACACGCCTATAGAAAAGAAAAAAGTCTACCGCCCTCCAACTTCCCCTCATAGCCGGTGCAACACAATCTTGCAGAGAAAAGAAAAGTCTACCGGCCTTCAAACACCCCTTATAGCCAGTCCAACACACACTTTCTGAGAAAGAAACATCTACGAGCCTCCAACCTCCCCTCACAGCTGGTCCAGAATGCATCCGCAGAAAAAGAAGTCTACTGACCTCCAACCTCCCCTCATAGCCTGTCCAACACACACCTGCAGAAAAGAAAAAGTTTACCAGCCTCCAACCTCCCCTTAAAAGCTGGTCCAACAAACACCTGCAGGATAAGAAAAGTCGTCCGCCCTCCAACTTCCCCTCACAGCTGGTCCAACACATGCCTGAAGAAAGGAGAAAATTCTACTGGCCTCCAACCTCCCCTCACAGCTGGTTCAACTCATACTTGCAAAAATATGTGAGGATTCTCCTGACTCCTGTGGTCACCATTAAGTTTACCATCTCTTGTTGGTGAAGAGAGCTGGTGGTATTGCTCTCTTGGAAACAGATACCTACCTTAGCTGTCTCTTATTTTTTCTTTTTGTTTCTTTTTCTGGTTCTTTTTCTTTTGTCCAGTTTTGTGATGTTTGCGGGGTCTTCTGCAGGGGGTGATGATAGTTCTGGTCTTTGAATTTCTCACTTCTTTGCTTTCTGAGAGTGAACATCACGTTTTTGTGGAGTCTCTTATGTCAACTTCGCTTTCTGTAAAAAGTATAAAGTGAACACGATGTTTCGGTTTCTCCTTGTGGAAGTCACATTCTGGAGGAATCTTCTTGTGGAAGTCACACTCTTGTGGAGTCTCCTTCTGGAAGTCACACTCTGGAGAAGTATTCATGTGAAGATATTTCTTATATGCTTTCTGAAATTGAATGCCACATTTTTGTCAAGTCTCAGTGTCAACATCACTTTCTGGAGGAAGCATAAAACGAACAAGACATTTTGGTGGAGTCTCAATGTAAATGTCACTTTTGCTGGCATCTCAATGTGAATGTCACTTTTGCTAGCATCTCAATGTAAAGGTTACACTCTGGCGGAACCTTCATGTGAAGGTCACACTCTGCTGGAGTCTCCTTGTGAAAGTCACACTCTGGTGGAGTCTCCTTGTGGAATTCACACTCTGGCAGAGTCTCCTTGTGAAAGTCACACTCTGGTGGAGTCTCCCTGTGAAAGTCACACTCTGGCAGTCTCCCTGTGGAAGTCACACTCTGGTGGAGTCTCCGTGTGAAAGTCACTCTGACAGTGTCTCTTTGTTGAAGTAGCACTCTGGTGGAGTCTCCTTGTGGAAGTCACACTCTGGTGGAGTCTCTTTGTGGAAGTCACACTCTGGTGGAGTCTATTTGTGGAAGTCACACTCTGGTGGAGTCTCCATGTGAAAGTCACACTCTGTTGGAGTCTACATGTGCAAGTAACACTCTGGTGGAGTCCCCATGTGGAAGTCACATTCTGGTGGAGTCTCCTTGTGGAAGTCACACTATGGTCACACAAGTTGCACTCTGGTGAACTCCACCAGAGTGTGGTTTCCACATGGAGACTCTACCAGAGTGTGACTTCCACAAGGAGACTCCACCAGAGTGCTACTTCCACAAGAGGACTCCACCAGAGTGATATCCACAAGGAGACTCCACCAGAGTATGACTTCCACATGGAGATTCCACCAGAGTGCTGCTTCAACAAGGAGACTCCACCAGAGTGTGACTTCCACAAGGAGAATCCTCCAGAGTGCAACTTCCCCAAGGAGACTCTTCCAGAGTGTGACTTCCACAAGGAGACTCTACCAGAGTGTGACTTCCACACAGAGACTCCATCAGAGTGTGACTTCCACATGGAGACTCCACCAGAGTGTGACTTCCACAAGGATACTTCACCAGAGTATGACTTCCACATCAGACTTCACCACAGTGTTACTTTCACATGGAGACTCCACCAGAGATTGACTTCCACATGGAGACTGCCAGAGTGGCTCCCACACGGAAACTCGACCATAATGTGACTTCCACAGGGAGACTCCACCAGAGTAAGACTTCCACAGGGAGACTCCGCCAGAATTTTACTTCCACAAGGAAACTCCACCAGAGTGTGAATTCCAAAAAGAGACTCCACAAGAGTGTGACTTCCACACTCTTGTGGAGTCACACCAGAGTGTGACTTCAACATGGAAACTCCACCAGAGTGTGACTTCCACAAGGAGACTCCACTTCACTCGTGGATTGCCTTGTGGAAGTCACACTCTAGTGGAGTCTCCTTGTGGAAGTCCCACTCTGGTGGAGTCTCATTGTGGAAGTTGCACTCTGGTGGAGTCTCCATGTGAATCTTGCACTCTGGTGGTGCCACCATGTGAAGGTAGCACTCTGGTGGAGTGTCCATGTGAAGGTTGCACTCTGGTGGAGTCTCCATGGGAAGTTTGCACTCTGGGGAGTCTCCATGTGAATTTCACACTCTGGTGGAGTCTCCTTGTGAGGTTCACTCTCTGGTGGAGTCTCCATTTGAAGTTCCCACTCTGGTGGAGTCTCCATGTGAAGTTTGCACTCTGGTATTGCCATATGAATGTCCATTTTTGGTGGATTCTTTACATAAATGGGGTGTTCTGGTGGAGTCTCATTGTGAAGATCACTTTTTGCTGGAGTCTCAATGTGAAGGTCAGCAGGCCTACCGTGTGAGTCTTGTCTGCAGTAAATACTGCGTACATCTGCAATAAAAAGAGAGACATTAGATTTAACACCTTCACCTACATTCCCTATATTTTTCTTTGTACCACATTCAATTATAGAGAAAAAGGTTCAAAACTCCTGCGCCAGGGACAATGAATAAACTCGACATGACAGGGACACAAGGATGACTATTATTGGCCTTTGTATAAAAATGCTGGTTCTCTGCCACTCACCCCGACCCACTGGCTGGCAATAATCGCATGAAGAATTTGACAGGCTGGTTGAACCCAAGTTGATGAATCGATCAACTAGGGTATAATCAGCCTGCCCATCTTTAGATTCTTGGCTGGTCCCTGCTGAACCAGCTGAGAATCGAACCATCTATCTCCAGCTTTAGGAGCACAGACACTTTTAATTACAACTTAGGTTAAAGGGATAGTGCATATTAAAATACTCATGGATAATTAATTAGTGCTGTTTTATTTGTATTCATTTTGTCTGTCTGTATGGCCTTGTTTGCAAGGGTGATGAGGCCCATATAGATTGAACGGGCTGTTTTTGCAGCATCTGTAACTTCCAGGTGCTGCATGCAAGTAGTCTACTTAAATTGATTAGAATGCACAGCTGCACGTATGCAGCCACTCTTCCTAATAAGACCTGCACTGTCTGCATTCAGGGCCATTTGCCCACACCCAGGGCCACTGTTAGAAATCATGGGGCCCCCTCCAACTAAAAGGAACAGGGCCTGAGCCTGCCCCCTAGCTCACAGTCAGCCAGCAGAAAAAAGGAGGTGGTGGGCTCTGAAGAAATTAGGGTGTGACAAAATGTTGCTAATGGTGGAAGGGGTTTAAAACTTGTACAGCGAGTATCAAATATGTGTATATAATATACAAAATGCAGGTCTAGGAAACATTTACTGTACAGTGTACAGGAGTCAGGGAGGGCAAAACAACAGTGTTTACAAATGGCTTTCTAAAGCAATTCAGGGGTCAGCAATATTAATGTACTTTACATTTTCAGGAGTGTGTAATGTGCATAGTGCATGGGTCAGGAGTGTGTAATGTGCATAGTGCAGGGGTCAGGAGTGTGTAATGTGCACAGTGCAGGGGTCAGGAGTGTGTAATGTACTGTGTGCAGGGGTCAGGAGCGTGCAATGTACTGTGTGCAGGGGTCAGGAGCATGTAATGTGCATAGTGCAGGGATCAGCAGTGTGTAATGTACAGTGTGCAGGGGTCAGGAGTGTGTAATGTGCATAGTGCAGGGGTCAGGAGTATATAATGTACAGGGTGCAGGGGTCAAAGGTGTTTAACCGCTTGCAGACCAGCTGCTGTCATTATACAACGACAGGTCAGCTCTCCTGCGCAAATGGCTGTAGCTGTATGGTGGCTCGCATAGGCGCAGTTGCAGGTGGGAGTGTGCCTGTGGGTTGGACAGACTCGATATCTGTTGGCAAACCCATGATCGCCTTCTACAGAGGCAGAAGGGGGATCCGCCTATGTAAACACGGCGGATCCCCATTCTGTCAAGGGACATGACAGTGATCTACTGTTCACAGTGATCGGGAACAGTGAGATCTGTCATGTCCCTGCCAGCCCAGCCCCCACACAGTTAGAACACAGTTAACCCCTTGATCGTCCCCTAGAGTTTAACCCCTTCCCTGCCAGTGACATTTTATACAGTAATCAGTGGCTATATTTAGCTCTGATCCCTGTATAAATGTCATTGGTTCCAAAAAAGTGTCAAAAGTGTCCGATATGTCTGCCACAATGTTGCAGACCCGAAAAAAATCGCAGATCGCTGCCATTACTAGTAAAAAAAAAAAAAAACTGCTATAAATCTATTCCCATTGTTTGTAGACGCTATAATTTTTGCACAACCCAATCAATATACGCCTATTGCGATATTATTTACCAACAATATGTAGACGAATATATATCGGCCTAAACTGATGAATAAATTAGTTGTTTAATTTTTTTATTTGGATATGTATTATAGCAAAAAGTAAAAAATTTGGTTTTATTTCAAAATTGTCGCTCTTTGTTTATAGCTCAAAAAATAAAAAAACCGCAGAGGTGATAAAATACCACCAAAAGAAAAATTTATTTGTGGGGGAAAAAAGGACGTCAATTTTGTTTGGGTACGTCGCATGACCGCGCAATTGTCAGTTAAAATGACGCAGTGCCATATCGCAAAAAACGGCCTGGTCATTAACCTCCCTGGCGGCATGATTATTTCAGATTTTTGGTGCTGAAAGCGGTACCATTATTTTGCATGGAAATTTGGCGTTTTATATGGTAGGCCTGTAATTCTTAGGAATAACTTAAATCTGTCCAAACAAGAGTCTAGTAGACATCCCGGATTTGATAAAGTTTGAAACAAGAAATCATAAATTATAATATAATAAATAACTATAAATAATTATCAAAAATAATAATTTAATAGTAATAAAATTTATTCAAAAATGTAATTAAATCAAAAACACTGAAATTTGCTCATTTGCAGAATTGTCGCTGTCGTCACTTTCAGTGTCTGATGATAAATTTCCCCAAAAATCAGTATCACTCAATTATGCAAATGATTCTTATTTACTATCGGTGTTTTCTAGCTGATCAAAAACCACTTTTGATGTAAATGGACACTTTTTGGTTGCCATGGACATTCTCTAGTTTCCAGGCAGAAAGAATGACATATACAGTCAGCTCCATAAATATTGGGACATCGACACAATTCGAATGTTTTTGGCTCTATACACCACCACAATGGATGTGAAATGAAACAAACAAGATGTGCTTTAACTGCAGACTTTCAGCTTTAATTTGAGGGTATTTACATCCAAATCAGGTGAACGCTGTAGGAATTACAACAGTTTGTATATGTGCCTCCCACTTTTCCCTGTGAAGAAAACACCCTTCACAACAGTTGGCCAGATCAAGAACACTCTCCAGGAAGTAGGTGTACGTGTGTCAAAGTCAACAATCAAGAGAAGACTTCACCAGAGTGAATACAGAGGGTTCACCACAAGATGTAAACCATTGGTGAGCCTCAAAAATAGGAAGGCCAGATTAGAGCTTGCCAAACAACATCTAAAAAAGCCTTCACAGTTCTGGAACAACATCCTATGGACAGATTAGACCAAGATCAACTTGTACCAGAGTGATGGGAAGAGAAGAGTATGGAGAAGGAAAGGAACTGCTCATGATCCAAAGCATACCACCTCATCAGTGAAGCATGGTGGTGGTAGTGTCTTGGCGTGGGCATGTATGGCTGCCAATGGAACTGGTTCTCTTGTATTTACTGATGATGTGACTGCTGACAAAAGCAGCAGGATGAATTCTGAAGTGTTTTGGGCAATATTATCTGCTCATATTCAGCCACAAGCTTCAGATCTCATTGGACGGTGCTTCACAGTGCAGATGGACAATGACCCGAAGCATACTGCGAAAGCAACCAGAGTTTTTTAAGGGAAAGAAGTGGAATGTTATGCAATGGCCAAGTCAATCACCTGACCTGAATCCGATTGAGCATGCATTTCACTTGCTGAGGACAAAACTGAAGGGAAAACGCCCCAAGAACAAGCAGGAGAGGCCTGACAGAGCATCACCAGCGATGAAACCCAGCATCTGGTGATGTCTATGTGTTCCAGATTTCAGGCTGTAATTGACTGCAAAGGATTTGCAACCAAGTATTAAAAAGTGAAAGTTTGATTTATGATTGTTAATCTGTCCCATTACTTTTAGTCCCTTAAAAAGTGGGAGGCACATGTACAAACTGTTGTAATTCCTACAGCGTTCACCTGATTTGGATGTAAATACCCTCAAATTAAAGCTGAAAGTCTGCAGCTAAAGCACATCTTGTTTGTTTTATTTCAAATCTATTGTGGTGGTGCATAGAGCCAAAAACATTAGAATTGTGTGTTTCACTTTTTGAATTTGCCGCCAGGCTCAGCCCCGGTGTGACACGGTGCTCGCAGGAAACGGAGCCTGGCACACAGAGGCATCGGGTGAAGACACAGCCTGCCGACACAGTGGGGGGACATCGCTGGATTCAGGGGACAAGGTAAGTAACCCAGCCTGGATCCAGCGATGCAATCCCAAGTGTGGCTCGGGGTTACCACTCTTGGTACAGAAAATCCACCCCGAGCCACACTCGGGAATACCGCCAGGGAGGTTAAGGGGGCAAATCCTTCCGGGGCTGAAGTGGTTAATGTGCATAATGCAGGGATCAGGAGTGTGTAATGTACAGTGTACAGGGGTCAGGAGTGTGTAATGTGCATATTGCAGGGGTCAGGAGAGTGTATCGTGCTGATCGTGGTCCATTCAACTTAATAGGGGCTTCCAAGTTCAAGCAGCCATGTGCAGTGCATGCAGTTGTGGGTGCAGGTGTCTGGTTTAAACAGGTTTTGAGGAGGCAATATAATACCTCCTCACCACCTGTTAAATGCCCTATGAAGAGCAATTCAAATGTGGATTGCTTTTTAGAGGGCACCATATGCTGAAATTAGACCTAAGGCTGATCAGACAATCCATTATTTTCTGTCAATTCAGCAGGGAACAGGATGGACTATTTTGTGTTTTCTTTGGGGCACTGCTAAGTAATCTGGCTTTCAGCAATTACAAAAAACTTTGGCGGACCCCCTTTGCTCAACTCGGGCCAGGGAAGGAATCGGACTATTACATTTTTTTGGGGCATAGGTGGCATAATCCTTTAAATGTAATTAAATCATTTAAATGAATGAAATAATACATTAATATTAAATCTATTGAGTTGGCACCAAGGTCATCAGCCTAGCCTGTAATAAAGGGCATGCAAAGCTTGTTCAAAAAAGTCATTAGCAGGTAACAGTTGGGGAGAGAGAGGTGAGGGTGAGCGGAATATATATGTATGGTTTTCCTATCATTGTTCTATAGACATTCATACTGTCCCTCCAGTTGTTCCATATTAGTTTATGTGGGGTATTCTACTTCCATGTTGCATGCTTCTGATGGGTGGTTGGCACCGCCATCTTGTTGGTTGGCACTGATGTCATCAGCCCAGCCCTTAATACAGGGACGTGCAGTGTCTGGAGGGGCACTGGCTAGTATCAGAGCCAGGTACACACAGGTTACATATTCACAAGTTATGTATTCGATTCTCACTGAGCAAATACCGTGTGCCATAAAAAGTTGCAACAACTAACATTTTATTCCCTAGGGTGTCTGCTAAATAAATATATACAATGAGTACAAGGAAAGGAAAAATTGGGACTTTAAATGAGGCCAGTCATTAAGTAACACACAGTATAGTGCTACTGATTAGCAAAACGCATGTCCATAATTTATTGATAAAAATAATTAAGTGTACATTACTCTTCTATTAAAACCATGATATGTTATACAAATAATCCAATCATGTACAGAGACAATTAAAATACACATATTTTCTTTGAGAAATATCTATATTGAAAGACAAGAAAAAAAACATAATAAGCAGTACAAACTGATTTGGATGTCTTGAAATATTCATACAACACAAGCTGTGCCTTTGAATTGCATAATATGATCAAATTAATCTGAGCATCCTTTTATATAAACTCAACACGTTTCATGGCGTACAGCCACTCATCAGGAGTATGATGCAAACAGTGTTCGAAAATAGATAATAAACATATGAGTAAATGGTAACTCTATAAGCAAAAAACGCTAATCTGAAAAAAAAAAAAACTTAGTTGTTGTAACTTACAAAGAAACCCATTGGTGGTGTATCCCATATCCAGAGGAGAGCGGGGGCCAGAGACAGATGCCCGAGGGGCTGAGGTGGGAAACACCGTCCCAAATGGATGGAGCAGTCAGGGAGAGCCACACACACCACTGGGTCATCTAGTGTGTGGACTAATGAAGACATATTGTGGCTGCAAAAAGGAGTAGATAAACATGACCTATGGGAATGTGTGCGGGATATGGACAGGACGTGTGTGAGTGGGGAAAAAAAAAAAACAATTGGAGTCTGTGGGTGTATGGGGAATGCATGATCACAGCCCATCGGTAAGCTTCAAGCATGGTGGTAGTAGGCAGTGAAGGGATAATGTGAAAAAAATGCAAAGACAGAAACCAAGCCAAAAACAAAACCAAAAAAAAAAACACAACAAAAACACAATATATATAATGTTTGGGGGTTCTGAGTAATTTTCTAGCAAAAAATTATCATTTTTACACGTAGGAGATAAGTGTCAGCATTTGCCAGGGTGGCAAGTGGTTAATTACCATAAGTAAGTAATATACAAATAAATATTATATTTTGTTTTTAAGGTAATTTACTCTATTTTCAAAAACTGTACTTTGACGTTATAAGATAAATAATATAGATATATAATAAATGATTATCTTATAACATATAGCATAATATATTATTTAGCTTGATTAAAAAAGTACCTTTTCAGCAGCAGATTCTCCTTCTCCCTCCTAACTGTGTGAGAAAAACATGGGATTATAGGTAAACCTTATACCCATGTTTTTTCCTTGTAGCTAAGAGGGTTGGGCTGGAAGGGAGCATTTGTCTTTTAGACTCATGCCCCCTTCTATGACACTGCAGTGAGAGGAGAACCTCCATTGCAGCATTTTTATTGTACATTGTAAAGCACCATTGGTCCAAGGCCCCAAGCTGTCCACTGAGCTCAGTGCCTCTGACAAGAAGTCTTCCTCTCAGTCTGCTGCAAACAGCGTGCTAGCTTGTATTTAAACTGGCCGCGCTGTATGTAGCTTCTGATAGGCTGCACATGGAGCCCTGTATCTTCGGGACCATAGGAGCCCCAAATATTGACCAGTGGTGGGGTAAGACTTCAACTACCTCCCCCCCAAATTTGGGGTCTCTGTGACTCCAGGTCTCCGAGCTACAACCCTCGAAACACAATCATTTTTTTTTTTTTTCAATACTTTATTTATTTCCAGCAGATAAGGACAATGAGACATCAAAAAAAAAAGATTATACAGGGTGGTATGCAAAGCGAGATGCACATTGAAAAGGAGGACATAGTAACAAAAGGGCATTTCACAGAAATGTCACAAGCCATATAGTAGCAGTTAATTA
Organism: Glandirana rugosa; assembly: GCA_018402905.1. Taxonomy (NCBI): domain Eukaryota; kingdom Metazoa; phylum Chordata; class Amphibia; order Anura; family Ranidae; genus Glandirana; species Glandirana rugosa. The sequence continues at coordinate 354,283 of BLSH010321758.1, read as the reverse complement.
CCAACCTCTTTATTCACAATTATTATTGTCCCTTATATGCTGGTGTTATCATAAAATTGAAACCCGCAAAAAACAAAACAAAACTGCAATAAAAAAAAAATAAATAAAAAAAAAAAAAAAAAGGAGGGGGTATAGGAAGGAAGGAAGCATCCTAGAGGAAGGTAAGAAAGGGGGACGAAGGGGAGAGGGAAAAAGACAGAGGTCCCCGTCCCCCCGCGGTCCAGATCCACCTCCCCGCTGTAGACCTTCTTCAATTTGTCGTAGAGGGGGTTCGACCAAGTAGCTCTCCGTATTCATCAGTAAAGACAAACGCATGCCAGTAGTACCATTTCTTAACCACTTGCCGACCGCCGATCGGCGATTGATGGCGGCAAAGTGGCTCGTTCCCGCAAATCGCCGTCATACGACGGCGGCTGCGGGAACGTGTATAGTGAGCGCGCGTGCCGCCGGAGGCGCGCCCGCGCGCTCACTGTGTCCAGGGGGGGCCAGGGAGCGGGTGCGGCGGCTTCGATTGCCGCCGGCCACCCGCGATGCCCCCCCCGGAGCGAATGAGCGGAGGTCCGTGTATGTAAACACGGACCTCCGCTCTGTGTGAGGGGGAAGGGCTGTGATCACAGCCTTCCTTTACGTGAAGGCTGTGATAACTTCCCTTCCCCTGTTAGGGCATCCCCCATACAGTTAGAACACGCCCAGGGAACACAGTTAACCCTTAGCGCGCCCCCTGCAGGTTAACCCCTTCACTGCCAATGACATTTACACAGTAATCAGG
>BLSH010321758.1:333788-349182 GCA_018402905.1 Glandirana rugosa | reverse complement strand
CCAGCCTTACACTGACACCCCCTCATACCTGCCGGAACCCCTACACTGACATCCCCTCATACCTCCCGGGACCCCCTACACTGACACCTCCCCATACCTGCTACTACTCTCTCATTATATTCCGAACATTGTTCCGCTCTACTCCTATAGTATTTCTCTTATCCTCCACGTATCATATACACTTACTCACCCCTCCTCCTATATCCTATACATTGTTACTTACCCTTCCTTCTATATCCTATACATTGTTACTCACCCCTCCTCCTATATCATCCTATACATTGTTACTCACCCCTCCTCTTATATCATCCTGTGCACTGTTACTCACCCCTCCTCCTATATCATATACATTGTTACTCACCCCTCCTCCTATATCATCTGTGGCAGAGCGTTGCCCTGCCAGGGTCTAGATGGTAGGGATGGCCCAGGATTCTCAACCTGGCAGGTTGAGGGGGCTCCAGAGGTGTTGCGCATTTAAGAGTAAACTGGCTTTTCAGTTTCCTCACTGTTGTTTAAAGTCCTTTTCGGGATCTGAAGCCCGAGGATTTTGTAGAGATGCGGGTGGGATGAAATACCCAGTCCTGGGTCCGGGTTTTGGGACCTTTCCAGCGGGGCGGGGGCCTGTTAAGAGCAGGCAGGATCAAGCTTCTGGGTCACACCCACTCGGGAGATAGGCGGTCTCCAGGGGACTAAAAATTGCAGGTGGCAGTCTAGTCGTCATCTGTGAGGAGGCAGGTGTGACCCGCGATCACGTCACAGCGGATCGCTTACTAGCCAGGAGGGCTAGGATATCGCTTTAGCCGGGAGGGCTACTGAACCTTATAGCCAGGAGAGCTATTGATTGTTTATAAGCCAGGAGGGATAGGATGTCATTATAGCCAAGAGAGCTACTGAACGTTAATGAGCCAGGAGGCCTAAGGTTTGCGCTTGTAAAGTGATGATGGTACCCCCTGTGCGGAAAACCCTGTGATTATTGCTTTCCTTGAACTTTCTTTTAAATAAACATGTCTTCAAAACAGAGATCCTGGCTGGAGAGAACTCACTAAAATGCATCTACCACGAGAGCTAAGCACCCCCATGCCACACATCCTATACATTGTTACTCACCCCTCCTCCTATATCATATACATGGTTACTCACCCCTCCTCCTGTATCCTATACATTGTTACTCCCCCCTCCTCCTATATCATATACACTGTTACTTGCCCCTCCTCCTATATCATATACATTGTTACTCACCCCTCCTCCTATATCATATATATTGCTACTATCCCCTCCTCCTATATATTGTTGCTCTCCCTTTCTCCTATATCATATACATTGTTACTCACCCCTCCTCCTGTATCATCCTATACATTGTTACTCTCCCCACCTCCTATATCATATACATTTTTTTTAATTGCCAAAAACAGCTTTATTATTATCAATGCAGCAGATTCAGATCAATAGGGTATCAAGCACAAAGGGTATGCGTACCAAGACCATACATGGCGTTCAGGCATAATAATACATCATCAAAAAGGCACAGTAAGTGTACATTGGGTGGATGTATCCGGGGCATCTGCAAGACTAAGTCACAACCGAAGGGCCTCAGTGGGGGCACCAAGGAGCAGAGGCTGCACGGCCTAGGTTGGGATCCAAGTCTCACAAGAAGCATATCAATCACAGGGCTCACCATCAGATGTCCACCTGTCCCAGATCTTAGAAAATTTGAGGGGGCAACCTCTGTTTTTATATATATTTTTTTATATGGTAAAGTGGCGTTTACCTCTCGCTTCCATTCCTGAATAGTTGGAGGGTGGGCCCTCAGCCAGTATCGAGCAATCAGCTTCCTAGCCAGGAACAACGTCTCATTGAGAAAGGTGATCGTAAATTTGTCTATCTCTAAGTCCGGGTACAGGCCTAATAGGCACAGCTTTGGGTCCAGAGAGGCCGGTGACCCCATTATGTCATGCAGGAAATGGACAATCTGGAGCCTATAGGACTGTATCTCCGGGCACGACCATATCATATGAGAGAAGGTGCCTAATGTGGAGTTACACCATGGGCACAATGGGCTGCGAGTCTGCTGAAACCGGGCAAGCCTTTTGGGAGTAAGGTATGTTTGATGCGTGACATAAAGTTGAGTGAGCCTCGAGCTGTAGTCCTCGGAGAGGCCGCTAACGAGGGTGCAATAGGAAATCAGATTCACTGGATTGACAGTTCCTGTCCATGCCGGGGACCCTACGGGAGGGGGGGGGGGAGAAGGAGGACCACCAAAAAGAAAAAAAAAAGTATCCGGTAACGGGTTGGACCGGATGGCTTCTCTCAGTGGCCCAGAGACCGCAGGGGCCCTCAGGTAAAAGGAGTAGAACAGTCAACCAGGGCCCGGGGATGTGCAGAGGAAAGTGTGGCTGCCAAACAGTTTATGAGGGTAAGTGTATAGCACGGAGGGAGGTAGGGCAGTCAAAGACACAGCTCTCAGCGGGTACTCACAGTACACACTACCGATGGGTCGGTCACGGCCGACCATCCAGCCATGTAGACGCCGCCTCAGGATTGTCGAAGAATTGAAATTGCATGTTCTCCACACGCAGGCGAGCGGGAAAAAACATGGCATACTTTAAGTTCTTGATTCGGAGGCGTCGTTTAACCTCTTGGAACCGGGAGCGTTGTCTCTGGACCTCTCCGGAGAAATCCAGAAAGACCGCAACATGGGCTCCGTTGAAGGGGATGTTCCCCTTATCTCCGGTCAGGCGCAAAATCTTGTCCCGGTCCCGGAAATGAAGTAGCTTGGCGATGAATGTCCGCGGTGGAGCACCAGCCAGCGGGGCCTTGTAGGAATCCGATGGGCGCACTCCACCGCAAAACATAACAGAGAAGGCCTCCCTTCCGTACATCTTCGTCAGGTGGTCTTCCAGGAAGGTCGCTGCATCTGAGCCCTTCGCCCTCTTGGGCAGACTGATAAATCGAAGATTACACCGCCGGAGACGATTTTCCATATCGTCTTGTTCGAGGGCGATCTGTTTGATTTCGCGTTGCAGCTCATCGGTGGTGTGTTGGAGGGGATGGATGGCATCCTCAGCTGCGTTCACGCGGTCTTCGGCCTCCTTCAGCCTGTCCCTCAGTTTGGACACATCCTGTGTAATGAGGGAGATCTCCACCTTCATCTTGTCAACCTTTGACGTGAGAGTGGACTGGCTCCAGGATTTTTGCGGTGTTTTCCGCGGCGCGGTGTGTTTCAGGGGAGGCCCCGGAGCCATCTTCAGCCTGCGCGTTTTTGTCCTGCCGACTGAACTTTGCCAGCTGGCTAATAGCCTCCGGAGCTTTCTTTGGTGGGGACATCTGGGCATAGGATCCCGGTGAAAGAGGAGGCAGTTCGGTACCGCTGGTTAGGTCGATAGTCTCGGGATAAGTACAGCAGGATAGGATTAATGCGGAGCTCTTTCCTCGTGCGACCTACTCCATCCCTGTCCAGGCCACGCCAGATATCATATACATTGTTACTTGCCCATCCTCCTATTTCACATACATTGTTACTCACCCCTCCTCCTAAATCATCCTATACATTGTTACTCACCCCTCCTCCTATATCAGATACATTGTAACTCATCCTCCTCCTATATCATATACATTGTTACTCGCCCCTCCTCCTATATCATATACATTGTTACTCACCCCTCCTCCTGTATCATATACATTCCTCCTATATCATATACATTGTTACTCTCCCCTCCTCCTATATCATCCTATATATTGTTACTCAACCCTCCTCCTATATCATTCTATACATTGTTACTCTCCCCTCCTCCTATATCATATACATTGTTACTCTCCCCTTCTATGTCATGTACATGGTTACTCTCCCCTCCTCCTATATCATATACACTGTTACTCACCCCTCCTCCTATATCATATACATTCTTACTCACCCCTCCTCCTATATCATCCTATACATTGTTACTCACCCTCCTCCTGTAACATATGCATTGTTACTCGCCCCTCCTCTTATATCATATACATTGTTACTCTCCCCTCCTCTTATATCATATACATTGTTACTCTCCCCTCCTCCTATATCATATACATTGTTACTCACCCCTCCTCCTATATTATCCACATTGTTACTCTCCTCCTCTCCTATTTCATATCCATTGTTACTCACCCCTCCTCCTATATCCTCCTATACATTGTTACTCACCCCTCCTCCTATATCATATACATTGTTACTCTCCTCTTCTCCTATTTCATATACATTGTTACTCTCCCCTCCTCCTATATCATATACACTGTTACTCTCCTCTCCTTCTGTATCATATACCTGTAGCTTTCTCTTTCGGATAGGGAACATTCATAAACTGTAGCAACAAAGGCCTTGAGTGTTTTTTTTCTACAATTCCTGCTTTCAGCCTTAAATCAATGAATTAATCAATTGTAGTGCGACAATTGGTGGAACATGTGACAGATCCATGTACACGTTGCTTAGGTGTATATGAATCGTAACTCTATCTGAACTGTGGCAAGCATCTCTCCTCGGAAGTGGTGAAGTTTTACAGATACAGTGATATTAAACCCAAAAACAAGCATTTATTATACTTAAGCTTACCAATTATTAGATGTTGTGGCTTCATTATTTCTCTTTTTTTAGGCTTTTTTCCTTTATCTTCACCTGGTGATCCTGCCATAAGTCTGCTGTTTTTCAACAGAATAAGCTGAACTACAGATGTGGCAGTTAGAGCAGTGGTGTCAAACTCAATTTCATCATGGGCTGCATTATCATTATGATTGCCTCAAAAGGCCGGTTGCATCTGTAAGACTAGATGTCCATAGAACCCCACCCCCTTACATCACAGTACACCCCCTCATATTGTGCTGTGGCTGGGAAGAAGCTGGGGCAGAACGTGGAAGCAGAAAGTGCAGGGTCTGGAGGAAGGTCCAGAGGAGAGCTGAAGTCTGCTGAATGCTGAGACCAGGGGAGGTGGAGAAGAGGGGGTGCTATGACTGAGGATCTGTAGGGGGAGTTATGTCCTCCTTTCTGCTGCCCACTGCTGACACAAGAGGGGGTGGATATGAGAAGGGTACCACAGCTGCAAGAGAGGTGCAAGGGCCATGTGAAATGTCCTAGTGGGCCGCTATCAGCCTGTGGGCCTTGTGTTTGACATATGTGAGTTAGAGGGTTGAAACAAACCATTTACCACTGACAGGGGTGTTACATTGATCAGTTTCATTTATTTATGTAAAACCTTTATTCCAAAAGGAACAAAACAGTTTTTTGTAACTGCTTAAAAAAGTGTTAGTTTAGTTTTAATTTGTTAGTCTAAATCTGCTAGTACATCTAACACTACCCTTTCCCCAGACTGACAATGCTGATCTCAAAAGGTGTCTCTGTTGCTCATCTGTCCAGAGTGTAGGCACTCTAAGCCTGCATTCACATAGGGGCGACCCAACTTCGGCGCGACTTCGCTACGCAATTTCAGCACCACTTCAAGGACCTCAGGTGACTTTACAACACGACTTTTGCCAGGCGACTTTGCCTTGACCAATCAGAGAAGGGAGGGGGCTGGCTAAAAATAAATTCTATTCTTTTAACTGTAAAGTCGCTTCCATGTAGATGGGGATCCGACTTGGAGGCGACTTCTATTGAATCCTATGGGCACAAGTCAGATAGAAGTCGCCTAGAAGTAGTACAGGAACCTTTTCAGAAGTCGCCTTGAAGTCGGAGCGACTTCAGTCGTGTATATTAAGACGGCTCCCATTCATTTCAATGGGATTTCAAATGTCAAGTGACTTGGGGCGACTTGAGGCAACTCAAGTCGAATCGCATGTTGCCCCTGTGTGAACGGGCACTAATACAGGAAGTGTGTTACTGGCAGATCACCAGGTTAAAACAAAAGTACAAAAGCCTAAATAAAAGAAAATGAATGCAACCAGCACAATTGGTAAGCTATATATTATTTTTTTTGTTTTGGATTTAATACCGCTTTAAAGAAAAATTTTGTTGCAGTGTTGTCTCAAAGACGTGACCCAATAATTTCACATGCAACACAATCAACAGTTTGCTGTAAGCTGGAAGAGATCTTATATACCCTTACATTTCCTTATCACCCCATATAGTGGTTTATTTATGATTTTGTCACAAGAATAGCACCATTTGGTGAAATTGTAAAAAACAGGAACTACCTAAATTTGTCACATGCATCGGTACTAACAATGAAAATTTTACAGCTTCCATGAATTTGGCACAAGGCTTCTCACTGCATCCACACTGCCAGAAATGTGTTGCAAATGCCCTATTAAGTAATCCCCATTGTGTACAAAAGGTTTCATTATTAATCAGTGGATATTAAGCTATTAACCACTTCAGCCCCGGAAGAATTTTGCACTTTAGGACCAGAGCACTTTTTGCAATTCGGAGCTGCGTCGCTTTAACTGACAATTGCGCGGTCGTGCGACGTTGTACCCAAACAAAATTTGCGTCCTTTTTTTCCCACAAATAGAGCTTTCTTTTGGTGGTATTTGATCGCCTCTGCGTCATTTCTTATCGCCGCTATAAACAAAAGAAGAGCGACCATTTTGCAAAAAATCCCAAATTTCTTACTTTTTGCTATAATTCAAATCCAAAAAAAATATATAAAAAAACATTTTTTTTCACCGTTTTTGGCCGATTTATATAATTCCTCATATTTGCGATAAAAAAACGCAATTCGTGTTTATTGATTGGTTTGCGCAAAAGTGGCCGCGTTTACGGATGATGAGAATTCATTTCTGGGGTTTTTTTTTTTTTTACTAGTAATGGCGGCGATCTGCGAGGGGGGACATGTCGGAACATTTTGACACTTTTTTGGGACCAATGACATTTATTCAGCGATCAGAAATTTAAATGTCCACTGATTACTGTATAAATGTCATTGGCAGGGAAGAGGTTAACCTGCAGGGTGTAGTGAAGGGGTTAAGTGTGTTTCCTGGGCGTGTTCTTACTGTGGGGGGGTTGGGCTAACATGGGCATGAGAGATCTATCTGATCCCAGTGACAGGGATCAGTAGATCTCTCATGCCCCACTGACAGGGCGGGGAACCGGCGTGTTTAAATCGGCGGTTCCCCGTTCTTTTCCCTGTAGCCGCTCATCGCGGCTCGCCGGCGGACATCGGGTCCACCCGAGCCGCGGGCACACTCCCCAGGAGTGCGGCGGGTGTGCGCGCACCCCCTGGTGGCCAAATGCGAATCGCCGCTTATTTACGGCGATTCGCGCAGGGCTCCCCGACTGCCGCCGTGAAAACACGGCGCGTGGTCGGGAACCGGTTAACTGAAAAAAGGAATGTGCAAAAAAAGTTCAGGTAATCATAAAAACACTGTAAGCTATTAAAATTCATCAGTCTCAAGACGATGTCCCTTGTGGCAAAACGCATTGGGAGGAGCGTAGCACTGATATCATATTTGTTCTGCGGAGCGTAATTCACTTTACATGCCTGTCTCCAAATTATTGCTTGTGAGTACCTTTCTTTACAATAAAATGTTTACGTTTTAAATACTACACAATGATGCTTTTCCTCTATACCGGATATTGTTTGACTAAACCTGGTTGAGAAATCTTTAATGGAAGCAATCGATCTGTGGTACAACTTGGAGTATTCTGATTCATTCAAGTGCTGTTAGATCTCCTAATTTCAGGGGTCTAATTTTCTGGTAAGCAGTGCAAATGTGTATTGGCGGTGAATCATGTTAATGAAGACAGGGGCCTCTTCCCCCACAACCAATGAGCTTTTAGTTTTTTTTTTTTGTTAAAGTTTAATTGAACAAGCCGAAGTTGGCTACCATCCACAGCTGCACCAGAGTTGGCACTCTCCAGTTTTAGTAAATCAACCCTTATGTGATCACCAGTTCGAGATTGAGACTTGTGGGCTAGGCATGAAGCCATGACTTTCCCTGCTTGTGTGACCGGAGTGTGATCAGAGACCCAAGGGTCAAGGGGCATGATGATGTGTGCCAAGGTAAGATAGCAGCTGTACTTGCTGAGCTAAGGTAGCGCCTATGCATTTGAGGCTGTGAAGAGGGCTAAGGACTTAAAGGGATCCCTTGCCATTGGCAGTTTGGAGCCTGGGTAGAGGGTCTGCTGAAGACTGGTTGCTGTTGGACTGTGTGCTGCAGATGAGAGCTGCTGAGCCAAGTGTTGTTGCCAGGAGAACCAGGGCTACAGAGTTTGAGTGTTGCGTCACCGTGCTACTTGAGGGATGGGTATGCACTGCAAATCCCCAAAGACTACATGGGCTATCACTGTCCTTTTGCTGCATAGCGCTGCTGCTGATAAAATGCCTCAGAGAATGGGAAGAAAGTCAGCCTGAAGGGTGAGCCCAAGGACAGAAGCAAAAACCCTTTTCCTACTTATCGTGGGATCATTAGAGCTTTGGAACTTACTGCCACCTTTGTGTGAGATCTTTAGCCACTTGCTTCTTTCTGAGCGCACCAACACTACAACACATGGGCCCCATCAGCAGGACTTTGTCACCAAGTATACTGGCCTATGACTAGGTAGGACCTTAGCCTGAGTGGCTCTAAGGACTTTAAGGTACTCTGTTTTGTTGAAAATGTCTGTTGCACTATGATAAACCATCTATTATACATGCTCTATAACCCTTTTTTCTTTTAGGGCTTTGCAGTGCAAAAAATCCCATTGAAATGTTCTCAGCTGTGCCATGGTGTCATTTGGGTACTAGTAAGCACAGCAATTTATTATTGTGCACAGTGCTTTCGCAAACTCAATTTTAATCAGTTAGGGTATAAAGTGTTTGGAAAGCTATCCACTTTTTTCACTAAAATACTAAACATGTCCTACTTACCTGCTTGGTGCAAAGGTTGTGCACAGAGCAGCCCCGACTCTCCTTTTCTGTTGTCCCCCGCCGGTGCTCCTGGCTCCCCCTCACTGAGTGCCCCCATAAGAACCCACTTTCTATTGGGGGCACTGCTTGCTCCCCAGCCGGGCTGTTTGCATCTATTCAGACACATAGCTTGGCTCAGTCCTGACCCCTGCTCTCTACTCACAGGATTTGACTGACAGCAGCTGAGCCAATGGGTCCCACTGCTCTCAGCCAAGCTTGTGAGAACCGGGAAAAGGGAAAAGATCTGCTGCAGACATGCACAATGCTGGACCAAGATCAGGCTAAGGTCAGTATTTAGGGGGGCGGATACTGTTAAAATGTTTTTTACCTTAAAGTGTTACTAAACCCACAACAGTAAAATCAGTCTGTATATGCAGTAAAGCATGCTTGTTATACTCACTGAGGAACCCAAGGGGTTAATCCTCTGCATTGTGTAAAAAGGCTGTTTGATTCTGTCTCCTCTGATCCTCCCCTTCTTCTAGAGAGTGCCCAAACCATCTCTGGATAGTACAGAGGCTAAGGGACAAGCTGTACATGCTCAATTTGATGTGTATTGCTAGAGTTTTTTTTTCTTGGGAGAGTGCATGTGATCAGCAGAGGGCCAATCAGCACTGTCCAGACAGAGGATCAGGGGTCATGCAGCCTCATAGAACAATCAGGGGAGAATGAAAACTCCTCCTACAAGCTTTAACCAGACACTGATAGAAGTCACAAGACTACTATATGCTGCTGATAAGAAAAGATATTTTGCAGTTTATATTTACTATAACTATTGTATTTCCATGTTCTGTGTACTGTGGGAGACTAGATATACAGTGAGGAAAATAATTATTTGATCCCCCTACAGATTTTTTAAGTTAGCTCACTTACAAAGAAATGAAGGGTCTATAATTTTTTATCATAGGTGTATTATAAATGATAGAGACAGAATATCAACCAAAAAAATCCAGAAAAAACACGTTACAAATGTTATAAATTGATTTTCAGTTCAGTGAGTAAAATAAGTATTTGATCCCCAAGCAAAACATGATTTAGTACTTGGTGGAGAAACCACTGTTGGAAAGAACAGAGGTAAGATGTTTCTTGTAGTTAGTGACCAGGTTTGGTCTCAGGAGGGATTTTGGTCCACTCTTCTTTACAGATCTTCTCTAAACCCTTAAGGTTTCTTTGCTGCCACTGGACAACTTGAAGTTTCAGCTTCCTCCATAAATTTTCTATAGGATTAAGGTCTGGAGACTGGCTAGGCTTCTCCATGACATTAATGTGCTTCTTCTTAAGCCACTTCTTTGTTGCCTTGGCGGTATGTTTTGGGTCATTGTCATGCTGAAAGACCCATCCATGACCTGTTTTCGGTGTTCTGGCTGAGAGAAGAAAGTTCTCATTCAAGATTTTACAATATATGGCCCTGTCCATTGGCACCTCAATGCGGCAAAGTCGGTCTGTACCTTTAACAGAAAACAGCACCAAAACATAATGTTTCCACCTTTGTGTTTGACTGTAGGTGTTCTTAGTCAGCATTTTTCTTTCTTTAACAAGCGGGCCCCCAGATCTCGGTCCCCTACCCTATGTGAATGAGTATGGGCGGTGACGTCACAAGAGGGTGGGGCCTCCGAATGATGTCACCCGGTGGCCCCGTCCCATGTCTTTATAAGTCATAGCACACGGCAGACCCGGCATTCGAGCGGAAGAGAGCGTCGAGTCATCATCAGAGGAAGAACAGAGGAAAAACAGAAGGCGAAGACCCAGTAAAAGAGCAAGAAGACAGCAGGGAGAGAGAAGACCAGGCAGAAGAGGGAGAAGACAGCACAGAGAGAAGAAGAACCGGAGAGGGAGAAGATATCGCTGAAGAAGGGAGAAGAGCTGGAGAGGGGAGAAGAAATCGGAAGAGACGCTGGAGCTGCCTTAATAAAATACTTTAAAAACTTGTGTACTGTGTTTATTTTTGACACTTTTTTTAGGGGAATGGGTAGGGGTACAATGTACCCCATACTCAATCACATAGGGTGGGGGGCCAGGATCTGGGGGCCCCCTTGTTAAGCCCGCAGACCCCGACAACCACCGGCCAGAGTTGTCGGGAAGAGGCTTTTGTCCTCATCAAATTGGGGACAAATTGAGGTTCACCCACCCCCCCATGTTGAGGGCATGTGGCCTAGTATGGTCCAGGAGGGGGGGGGTGGCTCGCTTGTCCCCCCTTTCCTGACCTGCCGGGCTGCATGTTTGGATAAGGGTTTGGTATGTATTTTGGGGGTTCCCCTTAAAATCCATACTAGACCAAGGGGTCTGGTATCGTCCTGGGGAGGAACCCCACGCCATTTTTTTTTTCATTTTGACGGGGGGGGGGGGGGGTTCTCCTTCAAGATCCTCAGCAAACAAGTCGCACTGCAAGTCAGATCATCATGATCCGACTTCTGGTGCGACTTTTATTCAAATCAATGGGCTCCCATAGGGAACCACTGATTTTGAATAGAGGCAGAGAAACGCTGCTAAAAGCTAGCGCGGCAAAATGTGCATTGACGCCAATGCAAAAGGCTGCTAAAATCGTGTTTTTGCGCCACTTTTTTTCCTGGCGTCAGAACTAGCTTTACAGCTTATTTTTTCTAACGCCCGCGGGGATGAGGCCTTACAATCACTTTAATGCAGAGCAGCAGCAGACCTGCCATCAGTATGGGCACCCACTGGCGAGTGAAGTCCCGTACTTCCTGTCCTTGGCAATGGGTGATGAAATCTTTGTTTTAAACACCCCAGCCCACACACACACAGAGACACACACACAAACAAAGTGCCCCTCCACAACCCCCTGAGAGCCTCCAGCCAGTTGTAGGTCCCCTAACCTCTCACAGTGCCCCCTAGCTCCCCAACCTCTCGCAGTGGTCTGCGGTGCCTAGGGTTGCCACATCATTACTTTAATCCAGGACACATATTAATTACACAAGTTCTGTGGCTGATTAAGGTGATAATTAAACTCACGTGGTACCTTAGCTGCATTAAATTAGCCTCAGAACCTGTGTAATTCATGTGTCCTGGATTAAAGGGATGATGTGGCAACCCTAGCGGTGCCAGAGTGTTCTTCTTCCTGCTGACCAAAAAAAGACCTGCGTGTTCTCACTCCTACTTTCTACTTACCACTTACCAGGGCATTTCTGCCTTCTACTAAAAATGAATACTAAGGGGTTGATTTACTAAGACCGAAGAGTGCAAAATCTGGTGCAGCTGTGCATGATAGCCAATCAGCTTCTAACTTTAGCTTGTTCAGTTAAGCTTTGACAAAACCTGGAAGCTGAAGGTTTCTAAGCACCAGAGCTGCACCACACTTTGCTCCATTTTTCGTAAATCAACCCCTGGGTGTTTTTCCCGCTATGAACCACTGACCACAATGTGTTATATTTATGATGATAGATGGCAGGGCACTTTATACTTTTACTGAGCACTAACCCCAGGGTGTTTTTCCTATGTTTGCATTGACCACCAATATATGCCATTTGAATGTTTGTACTAACTACCAATGTATATAATTGCTGTGGTTGCACAGTCCACCAAAGCATAACAGTGGCTAACGCACTGACCAAAAATAAATAATAGGAGGCACATTTCAATGAGCACCAATGTATAAAAGTGATATTTCAGTGATGAGCACCAGTGTAACAGAAGGGCGCTCTGTTAGTACCCACCAATGTATAAGAGATATGGCATAGCAGTGGTTAGAGGTGCTGCTATTAGGAATGCAATATGCTCCAATGGTCACCAATACAAAGTGCTAGGTACCACAAAGATAGGTTGTCAGAGGGTCCCATCAAAAGTTGCTATGTGGCTCTGTGAATTGTATAGTATGTTCATGGTCACGGGTTTACACAATAAATGTCCTTTTCTGTTTTTTTTTTTTCTAGTATTCCCAGATCTGGTGAAACAGCTAAACACCGCTCTTCATGTCTTCATTATCCTCTTCCTGTGCACTGCCATTTCTTTTGCTCTGATCAGTCTTGGGTTCTGTATTTACAATGCACTGAAAGTCCCTTATCGGTCAATTAAAGGTCCTGCTGGCATATGTCTGTGGAACTTCATTGCAGGTAATTTACTAAGTGACATCTGGGTGACAATTAATGCACAATAAAGACTCATGTTTCATGTAGTACTATTTGGTAAAATTGAATATAATCATATACTACATATCTAAGTATGTGTCTGTGTACATGCAGGAAAGTTAAAGTGGAACTTCTCTCTACCAATCAACTTTCATTATTTTTAATGCTCATGCTGCAAGCAGTAGTAATTCAATTTGAAAGTATATCATATTCACTTGTTTTAAGTGGTTGTTTTTATTAGATTTCTTTAGTTACTTCCTGGTTTCTTGCCTAGGCAAATGATGTCATACATCCCAGGAGCCTTCTGGAGGGTAGGAAAGGAGGAGGGGTTTTCTCAACTAAGCACACCTTCCTGCCAAGGTTGCCAACCGTCAGTAAATTTACGGACAGTTTGTAAAAATCCACTGTCTATAAATGTTAGGGGCTGATAATTTGTCATGCTGTGTTAACATTTTAAATGTAAACCAGGCAAATTACTTGTTATATGTAATGTCAGTGTTTTCATATTGTGTTTGTACTGTTTAGATATTGGTTGTCTTAGTTTTTAATAAGAGTTCTGTCATTTTTCAGGTTGTCCGTAAAAAAAAAAAGTCCTCCGTCAGTAAATATTCCATGTTTTGTCAGTAAAAAATGCTGTGGGAGGTTGGCAATACTGCTTCATGCATGCATGCCTGAGCTAAGAGCAGATGAATTCCAGGAATTTAATGCTTCATGAATCATTTGCCCTTACTCAAGAAGGCCATGGCCAGAAATGGTAGGGGTTTGTTTTTTAAAGTGATTTCTTAATAAAATAAAGCATGGAGGTATAGATGTATGGGGGAGTTTGCTTTGTATATTAAGGCCTCATACACACGGGCGTTTGCAGAAAAATAAGCAAAACGCCGGGCCTGACGTCAGGGGAAAAAACTGACGTTTTGCTTGGCGTTTTGCATTGACGTCAATGGACGTTTTTTCACGCCAGCTTTTTGCGGCGTTTTCTGCCTCTATTCAAAATCAATGGTTCCCTATGGCAGCCCATTGATTTGAATAGAAGCCGCACCAGAAGTCGGATCGTGGCGATCCGACTTGCGGCGCGACTTGTGTGCCGTGTCTTAAAGGGGAACCCCCGCAAAAAAATTGGCGTGGGGTCCCCCCCCAGAGCATACCAGGCTCTTCGATCTGGCAGGGATTTTAAGAGGAGCCCCCCACGCCGAAAAAAAACGAAACTCGTCATCATTAGCCCCACCCACATGATGTCACATCCTGGGGCGGGGCATCGCATCACAGCCCCGCCCCAGGATGTGACATAATGTGGGTGGGGCTAATGATGACGTCATCGTGTGGCCCCGCCCCCATGCCAATATAAGGCAACCGCGCAGCACGGACCCGGTATTCGAGTGGAAGAGAGCGACGAGTCAACATCTCCAGAAGAAGGGGAAGAAGAAGAGGGAGAAGAAGCAGCGGCGGGAGAAGGTAGCCGGGGAAACAACAGCAAAAGAGCTGAAGAACCCCGCAGAAGACCCCTCAAAAGACAGAAGACCCCGCAAAAGAGCCGAAGAGAGGGGAGAAGATGCCGGAGCGGATATAATAAAATATTTTACAAATCTGTGTGGTGTTTTTTTTTATACACTTTTTTTCCCCCAGGTAAATGGGTAGGGGTACGATGTACCCCATACTCATTTACATAGGGTGGGGGGCCAGCATCTGGGGGCCCCCTTGTTAAAGGGGGCTTCCAGATTCCGATAAGCCCCCGCCCGCAGACCCCGACAACCACCGGCCAGGGTTGTCGGGAAGAGGCTCTTGTCCCCATCAACATGGGGACAAGGTGCTTTGGGGTGGGGGGCGCAGTGCCCCCCCTGCCCCGAAGCACCCATACTCCCAATGTTGAGGGCATGCAGCCTGGTACGGTCCAGGAGGGGGCGCTTGCTCGTCCCCACCCCCTTTCCTGGCCTGCCAGGCTGCGTGCTCGGATAAGGGTCTGGTATGGATTTTGGGGGGACCCTACGCCGTTTTTTTTTCGGCGTGGGGGGCTCCTCTTAAAATCCCTGCCAGATCGAAGAGCCTGGTATGCTCTGGGGGGGGACCCCACGCAAATTTTTTTGCGGGGTTCCCCTTTAAGACACGGCACACAAGTCGCGCCGCAAGTCGGATCGCCGCGATCCGACTTCTGGTGCGGCTTCTATTCAAATCAATGGGCTCCCATAGGGAACCATTGATTTTGAATAGAACGCCTGACGAGGCTTAACGCTGTGTATACAACGTTAAGCAACGTTATTGAGCGTTTTGCCGGCCCGGCGTCAAGAAACGCCATGACGCTGCAGCTTCAGAACGCACTGGTCCCGCGTTCTAGCTACAGCTCACTAACGCCGACGCCCTCTACTGCCCACAAACGCCGGCGTTTTTAGAGGGCCATTGAATAACATGGAGAGCCTCAAAAAAACGCCTACAAACGCCGGCGGCCAAAACGCCCTACCGCAAAGAACT
>BLSH010321758.1:308193-325562 GCA_018402905.1 Glandirana rugosa | reverse complement strand
CAAGAATAATGTTTGTCTAAGAAGGACAATTCTCCAACAAAGGACGGGGACGATTTTCCGGTCCTCTGGGGAGTTCCGATATATACACTTACAGAATGTCCTTCACTCCTCTCTCACTGGTCGACGTACGATACCGTCGTTTTACTCGACGACGTCCGACTAAAACACAATATAGGTAGGTAGGTAGGAAGGTCTGACTTTTCCCTGTTGTATCCGTTCATCATGACGTGACAAATCGGGTGACAAACAATATAAAGGTAGTGAGGACACACCCTTAATCTCTACGACATATACTATCTCTGAAGAGACTCTCTAATTCCCACACAGGAGTGATGGAAATATAACAAACAGTGGGCTAAACAGTGCAGTACTACTTGCCTATGTTGTCCCTTTTCAGTCTGGAAGGATGGATGGATGGATATAACACAAAATCAGCCTGCAGCAGCTCATTTTGCTGCCATAGCATGCAGCTGGTCACTCTCTCCTCACTTCCTGTAAGACATTCACATATATAGCCTTGAGGGGTCTCCTGGCCTTTTAGCAGGGGCAGGAAACAACCTCTTAACAGGAAGAATCTGTTTGTAATAAGAACTCTTTGGTAGGCACCAGGCATTAATGTAAACAAACTCACAGACAGTGTACAAAAGAACGCTTCCTTACACTACGTTTTTAGCAAGCAGTGTCAGGCCACCTATTTCTCTCGAGGTTTGCTTTAAAACTGAGCTTTCCCCCTTTCACTAAAAATCAAATCAGCATGTAGCTCTGCATGCTGATATCAAATCATCTTACATTCATTAGTTAAACATATTTGCTTTTACCTACAATTATGCAAATAATAAGAAGCCTGCAATTATCTAGATCAGTGGTTCTCAACTCCTGTCCTCAGGACCCACCAACAGGCCAAATTTTCAGTATTACCTTGGGGAGATGCAGACTAGAATACTGCAATCACTGAGAAGTAAATATCACCTGTGATGTATTTTAGTTATCTTGCAAACCTGGCCTGTTAGTGCAGTGGTTCTCAACTCCTGCCCTCGGGACACACTAACAGGCCAGGTTTGCAGGATAACCAAAATACATCACAGGTGATATCATTTGCTGCTCAGTGATTGCAGTATTCTAGCCTGAATCTCCCAAGGTAATACTTAAAATCTGGCTGTTGGTGGGTCCTGAGACCAGGAGTTGAGAACCACTGATCTAGATGTACAGCATCTGTAGATTGCCATCACTACACATTTCTAAAGGTGCCTTTGTTGTAGTTTTTACAAGGGTACCTTTTTAACCATAGCTGTTGCAGCCCCTACTAATGGGCTCTGCTTCATTGGAGGGCAATACACAGAACAGAACAGAACTCAACAATCTGCAATGAATATATAATGATTTTTCCAGAAAGTAAGTATTCCTTACTGGGGGCATTAATAGACTGCTGGCTGATAATATTCTACGATGGCAAAGATACTAAGCCACAAGGATCTCCTTAAAGTGCATTTCCACTTTTGTAAAGACGCATTTTAGAAAACCCCAGTATGTTTATTATGTGTTCCTATTTATAGAGCATACCTAAAAAAAATAAAATATTTTGTATCTTTTAGATATTTCTGAGGAGGACTGCAAGCATTTCTCAGCTAGCTCAGAGGGATCTATCCCAATTCTTGAGATGGGGATCAACTCAGTCCAGTTCTCATTAGGCCTCATGCAGACTGGACTTTTTTGCAGCTGCTTCTAGGGGCGTCAGGCTTTTTTTTTTTCTGTCTCTAAACTCCCCTGCATGCTATCCTATGTGTCCATAAATGCATAGGCTTTTAGCAGTGTTTAGTGGCAGGGGCTTTTAGAGGCAGGATAAAACCTCACTGCCAGCGTCTGCAGGAGTAGCAGAGTTTTGGCAGAAAAAACAGTTGATGCTGCTAAATGTGCCTAAACACCTAAAAAATAGAAATTATTATTCTGGTCATTGAAATGAGTTAACGCCCAAGCTCTTGACACCTGTAAACATGCCTTAAAGCTGGTAAAAGCTTTAGGCTCGGTTCACACATATGCAAATCAAATACGTTTTTAACCGCATCCGATTCGCATAGCATGTGAATTGGATTGGCTTTCAATGGAGCCGATTCACATATGTCCAGGGCGGCCACGGTCTATTTCTGAAAAGGGTCCTGTGTAATTTTGGGTCCGGTTTAGGTGCAAATTCAAGTAAAAATTTGAACCTGAATCACACCTGAACTGGTGAACAAAACCGCACCGGACTCTGGACTTCAAACCTCAGCCGAACATGTGAGAACCAAGCCTTAGACACTTTTACAAGCGTCAGGCTTTTTTTCTGCCAAAACACTGCTGCAAGGAGGACAGGCTTCCAAGACAGTTTGCAAAAAGTCCTGGGTTAATGAGGCCTAAACATAAATTGGAGAAGCCCAGCTCCTTAACCTGTAGGCTGGGTTCACACTTGCTGCAGCTGCTGCTCACAGAAGGGGGTCCGGTGTGTCCCTGTAGACCGGCTCAGGTGCAAATCAGGTCTGAATTTTTGCCTGAATTCACACCTGAAACAGAGAGCCAAAGACACACAGGACCCTTTCCCAGTACGGACTGCAGCCACCCCCCGGAGCTGTTTGAACCGGCTACATTGAGAGCTGGTCACAGTCCCCTGTCATACAAATTGGATGCGGGGCTCTTTCAGTTCACTCATCCTTTATTCATAGCACCTTGTAGCGCACCCGCTCCTGGCCTCTGGATCCTTACACCCCAATAGGAACCAACCAGACTCCTGGGACGGGGACTCCTGGCACCTCTGACCCCTGGATGAGACCTCCTGTCTCCAAAATGGGAGCTGTCTCTAAACTGGGAACCCTGAGACACCCTCAGGCTTTAATATATAATGACCCTGCACACCTGTGTACTTACACAGGCTGCAGGCATCCAGTAATAATCAGACAAAGGATTGAAGGTTCTGTCCCACCCAGCACCATGCGTTTGGTAGGGTGTTCCCCCCAAATATCTATTTTTTTGTATGCTGTGGTCCTGACCAGACCTTTTGGGTTGGCGAACCCCATCCTCCTTAATTACCCCCAATCAGTGTCCACCTAGAGTTGCCACCTCATCCCTTTAAACCCGAACACATATGAATTACACAGCTTGTTCTGAGGCTAATTGAATGCAGATAAGGCACCAAGTGAGTTTAATTACCACCTTAATCAGCCACAGAACCTGTGTAATTAATATGTGTTCGGGTTTAAAGGGATGAGGTGGCAACCCTATGTCCACCTGATCCATGGGATGTGTCCTCTGGTCTCCCATAAAGAGAGGTGTTGGCTTCCATGGTTTAAGAGATAGGAGCATTAACTCAGTGTAGGTCAGTGTAGGTACCCACTGGTAACGGGGTACTTTGCAGCAGACAGTGGGCTTAAGCACTTCATGACCATTCAGTGTGACCAAACCCCCGTATTTTTGCATTTTTTACGTTTAGATGCTTTTAAACAGCCTGACAGGAGTATGTATCATGTGTGCGCTGTAATATTTAGTTTTCTGTCCCACCCAAGACACCTTGGAACCTTCAAGCTCCAGGCCCCAATCCAGATTTACAGAATCCATAGAAAGCAAAAAACACAGCTTTCTCTGCTCAGAAACAATAGTCTGGAACTTTGCATTAAGCCTTAATGTGAATCCTGTGTCATTTTCGCCTACATTTTCACAGTGGCAGGGCCTCGCACGGTCACACCTTAAAGGATATAAACATAAACCTTTTGATGATTACCTGGTGCCGTTGAGGTTGTCAGAAGAGGAAGTAATCACCTACCTGTATACAGGTATTTCAGCTTATCTGTGTTACAATGGTAGCGCCATAAAGCATGCAGGGAAGAGATAGATAAATATGTGTATTTGTAATAATTGTTAGCAAAATTGCAACAATAGCAGTAAAAACAGATGTGGAATATAATATGAAAATAGAAAGTTTGACTTGTTGGCATTTGACCATTTACAACTCATTAACTGGCAGTGAAATTGCCTGTTACACTTATGGGACATTTGGAGATGGGGTGGGGGTAAAATCCATGTCTGTGTATTCATAAAAGCGTGCCCTTGGATTTGGGGGTTCCAAAATACTCTAGAAAAAAGCTTGTACAGTGAGCAGGCACCAGGCTTCCTATTACTTTGAGGTGCCAGTTCACTAAAGTCACATTGGCTGCCTACAGGCTTCATAAAGTTTGTTATACTCACCTCTATTGCAATGCCATTACCTTGCTGAGAAAAGCTTAGTGCTTAGAAGTAGAGTAAGACACAGCAGAAAGAAAGCTGAACTCTCTGTAAAGAGTCATCTTTCACCTATAAGTATCAAGTTGCTTTGATTACTTAATTCATCAGGCTATGGCTATTCTGGCAAGCAGAAGTGAGATAAGACCATGGATGTAGACAGTGGTATCAATAATACAAGACTTTCAGTAACTGCCAGAATGTTAAAGTAGATGTAAACCCTAAGTGAATGACATTTAGTTTGTTAAAGAACTGTGTATCCTTAAGGGATCTTGCACACGAGCAGTGGAGCCTATTTAGCTTTAATGTCAGGTGTGTTTCCTCCACCCAGGCAGCCTAGGTCCAGCGTACAGTCTCCCATAGACATGAATGCCTGTGCACTGCTGTATTTGGGTATACAGTGGTGCTATCATAAACACAAGTATAGTGTATGAGTGTATGCAAGCAATAGAATAGTTTCTCATGGGCTTGTTTACACCAGCCCAACTCAGTTCTAATGCATAGAAAAGGGAATTGGTTCTGTTCACACAATAGCGTAGCCCATATGGGCATCTGAAAATAACATGTGGATATCTGAATATACTACTGTACTGTATGTATAAACACATATCATAACAATGTTCTCTCAGTCCAGAACTTACATTGGACAAGTTTGGCTACCCCACTGCTTAGAGAACATCTTTCTGAAGGCAGAAACATGATGTGTCATATTGGTGGATATGTTCCTGGTTATCAGGAGGGTACTGGCATAAAATTGAAATCCCCCTAGTATAAATGAGCCCTAAAATAGATTCTGCAGCAACATGACTGCTAAAGAGAATACTCTATGGCATTGCTCCCACGGTGGCTGAAACACTGCAGAAGCTCACTCCCTACTGACGGAGCAGCAATGGAGAAGCACCATGCTGGTCAATGAAGAAGCAACACTGTAGCATACTTACCAACTCCGAGGTATGAGAAAGAGGGACAACTTATAGTGTAAAGCATGTAGGAAAATGTATTCAACACTAGAAAAAGGCCTCCAAACCACTTCATCATCTGGAGCTTCCTGCACACACTTAAAAACCAACACCAACAAATAACTACTGTTAATGGACTACTGTGGACATCATGCAATACATACTGTACATACTTCAAAAATATAAATTATACACTATCAGTAACCAGACTTCAAAGAAAACCATTTGTTATAAAAGAAAATCTAAAAATACACTATCCTATGCCTATAAAAAACAGACCCACCAAAGATCCTCAATCTAGAACATATACAGTATATTATGGAGAAAATCCTCCTATGTCCCCTAAAGCAGCTATACCTGTCGTTCAACTTCATATCACAGTCATAATAATATAAAACATTTGTGGGACATGGAAGTCTTAGAGAAATGTTTCTTTATAGGTATTTGTAAGTATGGTATGAACTCACTGGGGGGGGCGCCATCTTGTGGGGAGACTGGACTATACCCTGCTCCACAGTACACGTTCACATCACATTGACACTAGACCGGGAGCGACATGTGGAAGGCAAGGGGAAGAGCACACCTGGGGGGCTTTCACCAATTTTCCCCACTTTTCCTTAAGAGGCGAATGACCAGTGTGAGGTCAGTGTACATATTTGCCAGCACACCACGGATCGTCAAATAACATCCAAAAGTTTTATTCAAATTGATCGCATCACAGCAAAGGAGTGCAATGTTTTGCAGCTGCGCAGGACCCCCCTCATCCCATGCCTGATATAGGGGTCCTTCGCAGCTCAGAAACCTTGCACTCTTCCGCTGTGATCGCTTTGAATAAAACCTTTGGACATTATCTGAAGATCCGTGGTGTACTGGAAAATATGTACATTGATCTGTGATGTGCCCAGTCTCCAGCTGGATCTTGCTGCAGCAAACTTTAGGCCTACCTACTCTAGGAATATGTGTAAATTGCCAGTGTGATGGATGACATCTGAGGCAGCCTACAGTTACCAGTGGAACCAGTCAAGCACCTGATAGCACCCACCTTCTTCCTCTCTCTCAGGAATGATAGCTGAAAAATGCGAGACTACAGTTATAGCATGTCCTTGATTGACACTCATGGCAATGGACAGCTATTTCCAGTTAAGACCCTTGAATCCTGTACACTACAAGTAGCAAGTGATTTCGTTGGAACGGTGATCGGGGCTCGCTTGACGAATTTGTTGGGGAGTTGAACCGCAATGCTCGCGGTATCTCTCTCCAGCATGAGGCTAGCAGCACTGAGATCCATTTCCTGGATTTACGGATTAGAGACAATGAAGGAATTATTTCCACCTCAACATATTTTAAGGCGACGGATAGGAACGGATAAGGGCAGTAAGGGCAGTTGTCACCATCTGTCCTGGTTGAGCTCCGTTCCTGTGAGTGAATTCCTTAGACTAAGGAGGAATTGTACGAGGTATGAAGACTTCGTACGAGAGTCCTCTGTGCTCAGAGAATGATTTCAAGAGAAAGGATATAGCTCACAAGAGCTGGATCAAGCCTTCATGAGAGCAACAGAGAGGAATAGAGATGATCTGTTGGTCCCAAGAAAGGTTGCGGAGAACGGCTCTTTTAAACATGCCTTCTTCACAACCTATTCCTCCCAACAACATCTGGTCAAGAAAATTTTCGATAAGCACTGGGGGGGTTTTGAAGGGTGATAAAGTACTAGGTCCCACTCTTCCAGATAGACCTGCGGTAGTCTTCAGGGGAGCCCCACCCCTGAGGCTCCGCATAGCTCCTAACATTATTGAACCACCTAATCGATCGATTTTCTTTCAAAATATGAAAGATTTTTTTCCCTGTAAGAAGTGCTCTGTTTGTCAAATTAATAGTGAGAGAAGGAGGAAGGTTGAATCCTTCCAGTCACACTCCACACAGGAGCACTTCCCTATTAAGCCTTTCATTATGTGTTCCTCCAGGTACGTGGTTTATCTTGTGCGTTGTCAATGCGGCCTGGATTATATAGGCCACACAACTCGGATGCTCCATGGACGACTGAGGGAACACATTACTAATATAAGGAAGGGGTACCCAAAGCATAGCTTATCACAGCACTATGCTTTGCACCATGGGCGTGATCCTAGGGGGACCATGTTTTTTGGCATCGACAAATGTACTGGTAATTGGAGAGGGAGCCATATGACCAGAGAGGTGTCCAGGCTCGAAATCCAATGGATATATAGAGCTAAAACTTATAGTCCTATGGGAGTGAACATTGAGTGGGACATAAATGCCTTTTTAAACAATTCCTGATTCTGTCATAGTCCATTTACATTATTCTGTTCACCAGTGTTTCGCTATGACTGTGTCCCTCATGATGTTCATCTAGGATAAGCCTTTTTTGGGGAATCACTATTCCCGTTATGAGGTTGTTGATTTGGTGTCGCCATTTATTGTATTGGTATCTCATTGTCCATTTGATGTTTATTTATATGTTGGTGCATTTGTGGGGGATTTTATTCCAATTTGCTGGAGGATTCATCGGAGGATCCCTTTTTATTCACCTATTATGGATCACCTTTAGTGATGATATATATTTTATCTATTAGAAGCATCGATTTATAGGATTGACCATAATTTGGTATTTTTGTTATGTGTAAATAGACTATTCTTGCTGTTTTTAATTTGTCCACAAGATGGCAACATGTCTTTGTTTTAGCTCCTGCATTGCTTCCCTTTTTTACTCTTTTTAACCACTTCAGCCCCGGAAGGATTTCACACTTTAGGACCAGAGCACTTTTTGCGATTCGGCACTGCGTCACTTTAACTGACAATTGTGCGGTCGTGCGACGTTGTACCCGAACAAAATTTGCTTCCTTTTTTCCCCCAGAAATAGAGCTTTCTTTTGGTGGTATTTGATCCCCTCTGCGTCATTTATGACCGCCGCTATAAATAAAAATATAGCGACAATTTTGCAAAAAAAAGTTTTTCTTACTTTTTTCTAAAATACAAATCCAAAAAAATATTTAAAAACATTTTTTTTCATCTGTTTCGGCCTATTTATATTCTTCCTCATATTTTTGGGTGAAAAAAAATCGCAATCCACGTCTATTGATTGGTTAGCGCAAAAGTTGCAGCGGATGATGAGAATTCATTTCTGGGGTTTTTTTTTAATAGTAATGACAGTGAGCTGCGATTTTTAGCAGTACTGCGATATTGCGGCGTACATGTCGGACCATTTTGACACTTCTTTGGGACCATTGGCATTTATGCAGCGATCAGTGCTATAAAAATGCACTGATTACTGTGTACATGCCATTAGAAGTGAAGGGATTAACCTGGGGGGGGGCGCTCTAAGGGTTAAATGGGTTCCCTAGGCGTGTTCTAACTGACAGGGGGCTGGGCTGGCAGGGGGAGGGGAGAGATCACAGCTTCCATATACAGGAAGCCTGTGATCACAGCCCTTCCCCCTCTATGAGAACAGAGATCCGTGTTTACATACACGGACCTCTGTTCTTTCACTGCGGGGGAGCCATCGCGGGTATCCGGCGGAGATCGAGTCCGCCCTACCTGCTCCCTGGCTCCCCTGGAACACAGTGAGCGCGCGAGCGTGCCTCCGGCGGCACGCGTGTGCTCGCAGTGTGTGATCTCGCAGCCGCCGTCATATGACGGCGGCTTGCGATAACAAGCGATCTTGCCGCCGTCAAACTGCGGTTGGCAGTCGGCAAGTGGTTAAACATATAGTTAAAGAGGAAGTAAATCCAGATTGGGTTTACTTCCTCTATATTCCCCTGCAAAGTAGATTCATAATGGGCTACTTATGTATACCCATTATGTGCCACTTACCTGCAAATGAAGCCTGCGACATCCAGTGCTGTCCCCTGTGCTGGCAGCATCCATCTTCTGCCCCCTTCCTTCCGGGGCCGAGATCTCCGACGCTGTGACTGGCATTTGTCTATTGTGGTAGGAAGTATAGGAAGTGGCCTGTACTGTGTGATTACTTATACAGGGCATTTCCTGTGCTTGGAACGCATGTCACTTCCGGTTTCGGATCACTTCCGCCCTTTGGAGCACATGTAATTTCCCTTTCGACACTCCTCCTATCCATATATATACCCAGCGTCGCTCCACTTAGGCCACGTCCCCGAGGACGTCAATTTATGATGAAACTAGTCGGGTGGCTTATGGGAAGCGGCGCAGGAGTGTGATTTGGACGTGGTGGCCATCTTGCAGACTGGAATGCTGTCTGTCTGCTTTTAAAACCACATGTGTGTTTATAACTACCAGCATGTGAGTGCAATATCACTGTTTATCTATTAAAATTATTCAATTTACTGCACCATGAGCACCATTTCTTTTTATCGACATGACTAATTTTATGGTGAGGAGCAGTCTGTCTGTTATTCGTTGGAGATCATCCCCAATATCTGCCTGTGCTTTATCTGGTCTGGCTTATTGACGATCCTCTGCTGTATATACAGAGGAAAGATTTGAGAGGCTTATGTGACCCCTGTAATAAGGGTCCTGAAGATCTGGTAAGCGGCAGTGTGTGCAGGTGATGGTATATCTTTCACTTATCAGACAAGCTGTGGACTATTATCACCGTGTCATCCGTTAAAGGACTTTTAATTTAGGGCACGTTTACACTTGCTGCAAAACAGGGCGTTAGACAGGCATTGTTAAAGCTCCCTTAACGCCAGTCAAAGCTCCTGTCACTAAATAAAATGGTTAGCGTACAGTCCTGTTTACACCTTGCGTTGGCTTGGCTGTAGGGTTGCCACATCATCCCTTTAATCCAGGACACATATGAATTACACAGGTTCTGAGGCTAATTTAATGCAGATAAGGAACCATTGAGTTTAATTACCACCTTAATCAGCCACAGAACCTGTGTAATGAGTATGTGTCCTGGATTAGAGGGATGATGTGGCAACCCTACTTGGCTGGGCTTCAGCTTTGCATCAAAAATTATACCCCATGTAGCTTTAGTTATAGAAGTCTATGACAAAGCCCGTTTGAAGCTCGCTTGAAGCACCTGCGGCTTTTCAGAGGCTGTAATACAGCTTTAGCTTTGCTTTGTTTTGGAGACATTGCAGGCATGAGATATCAACAAACACACAGGATGTTTACCAAGCTTCAACAAGGCTTTAAAAGTGCACCACTGAAGCCTTGTTGAAGCTTCACTACAGCCTGTTCGAAGCACCGCCGAAGCCTCAAAACACATCATAAAAGCTTGTTGAAGCTGTATGGGCTTTAATCAGCATTGAAGCCGAAGCAAGTGTAAACAAACCCTAAGTGTTCTTTTTATTAGCGCTGCGCCTTTTTATATATACGTGATTTTGTTGGCAACGCTTGGATGACATCTATGGACATTTTTATTGTAGGTGATCAGTGGCTGTGATCACTGTAGTGTCAGCATGTAAATGTGAAATATTCTTTTGTGGTAAAACCTATCTGCGGGCTCAATTTGTGTTGAAAGAACAGTACAGACTGTTTCCCATGACTTACACAAAGGATGAGTGTATTAGTCCTTCCCCACAACATGTGATGTACACCTGCTGTGTGGATATATGTGATGATCATTGGGGTTTGGCAAGCTTAAAGCCCACCTTTTGAGAGGTTCCTCTATTTCTCTAATATACCAGCAGAATCCCGTCCTCCCTGAAGGTTTGGGAAATTGGCTCACGGCACTCTGCTTAACATCCTTTTGCTCCACACTGTTCGCTTCCGCACAGATACATAGGCACCTAACTGGATTTGAACAACTGTGCTCTCTCTCAGAACTGCCCAGACACCTCCTCTCTTCAATGTACAAACTAATACAAGCACTGATCCATGATCAACTCCCATCTTATACCAGAGGATGGTCCACAGACTTAGGGAAAGACTTTTCTGCACATTTCACTTCACACATAAATCCTCCATAT
The DNA here is from genome assembly GCA_018402905.1 of Glandirana rugosa. Lineage (NCBI taxonomy): Eukaryota > Metazoa > Chordata > Amphibia > Anura > Ranidae > Glandirana > Glandirana rugosa. Next base: position 314,452 of record BLSH010321758.1, on the reverse strand, counting down.
CTAGTTACACTCGAGAGAAAAATTTCAAGATCCTCTCCAGATGGTACAAGGACACTTTAGCTTTACACAAAATATTCCCATCGGTCACGCCTACATGCTGGAGATGTGAGTCCGCAGAGGGGTCATACCTTCATATTTGGTGGGACTGTGACAAGATTAAACCCCTATGGTCTCAAGTTTTTTCTATTCATGATGCCATCTATAATCAAACATTGAGACCTACTCCAGAAGTGGCATTGCTATCCAGGTTCCTTGGCCTCCCAAAAAAGGGGTCTTCTACGTTTTTTTTATGTCTGCCGCCAGACAAATGATACCTCTTTTTTGGAAAACATCCACCATTACCCCTATCCATGTGGGTTTCCATTGTCAATGATATGATGCGCATGGAGGAGATGAGAGCCCTCGATAATGACATGATTGATAAATTTAAGGTTCTATGGCTTTCGTGGATGGACGTCTCTTCTTCGGACACACTGAAATGAATGTTACCTGCGGTTGATGGATGAGACACCATGATACTCAACGCCAGCATTAGACTGGAAACCGAAGGTCACTCTGCTTCACCTGCTTCCTTTTACCACCTCCTACTAAAGGAGGACTTTCCTACTTTTCTGTTTTCCACCCTCACTCCCCCCCTCCCTTTTTTTCTTTTCTTACTCTGTCTCCTTTTTCTCTTTCTATTTCTCTTTAGCTATACTCAAGTTCAATATCTATAGAAATCACATTTTTGACGTGTGTTATAGGTTCTAAATGGTATACTCTGGCTTAGATGGCTGACCGTCATACAGATAAACTACAATACAGGTGGTCCCCGGGTTACAAACAAGATAGGGACTGTAGGTTTGTTCATAAGTCGAATTTGTTTGTAAGTCGGAACGGGTACATTTTTTAAGTGTAGCTTCAGCCAAAACAAATATTTTTAAGCTTTTTGGATATAATAGGGAAGGGTTAACACCACTGTAATGTTTGTTTTGTTGTCTATGTTTCTGTTCAGAAGATTTCACCTCACTTCCTGTCCCAATGATAATTGGATTTTGAAAATTTTGGGTTGTTGTGGAAACAAACCTTGGTGATAAAGCATCAGTGAAGACACCCTTTTCCCATAATAACTCTTACAGGAGTGAATTTCCCTTCCTAGGGGGGAGATTTCCTCTCACTTCCTGTTGTCTCCCTGCGTTTGTAAGTAGGAGTCGTTCATAAGTCGGATGTTCATAACTAGGGGACTGCCTGTAGTATGGTACCATATGTGATGAATAACTTTCTCTCACCTTATCTTATTTTGTTTTATTTTGTTTTCGTTCTCTGTTTTTTCAGTATATTATATTACGGTCAAGTAAAACTTGAAGCTCCCCCTTTGATGTAAACTGTTTCTTTTATCTGACCAATAAAAACATATTTTACTCTAATATACCAGCAGAAGTGTGACTTTGAAGATCTAAACCCATGGATATCTCTGGTAGCCACTTAACATTTGAGAATGTTAATATTGATTTGACTATGCTAATCTATGATACTCGGAGGAACCAGTGAAGTATTATTGCAGACATTAAGTGGTGCGTTATCTTGCCATGGCCTTAATCAAATGTGCTCAACCTGTGGCCCACAAGCCAAACATTGCCCATGGAGCTGTCTGATGTTGTCCACGACCTCAAACCTATGGCAACCAATACAGCCTCTTCCGTGTGCTCGCCGCTATACTGAATGATTGCCGGTCCTCCATAATCCCAGTGGCTGTCATATACAAGCCACTATGGTGGCTGACTTACCACTCTTTTCTTTCTTTCCAAACACACAGACACAGGGAGAGGGACCTTTAGCCAAGTGGATTACATTTAGTGACATCCATACAGGGGTTCTTTGGAATCTGGCTGATAATAGTGTATTATTTTAGGCATTTTAGTTATATATAATATATTTGCCTTTCACCTTATTTACATTGTACCATATGTGGTAGTCTATTAACAGTAGTTTTTGTTGGTGTTGGTTATGTAGGCAAAGGAGACGCCCCCAGTTACAAGGACAGTGAAACATTAACATTCAAATACATTTTTGGATAACCCCAAAAGTGCTTTTTTTCACCAATACATTTATTTTGAACTGGCATTCCAGAACAACAAATGTAATCATTTATAAGTCAGATAAAATATTTAGCAAACTAAGGGCACTTTCACACTGGAGGCGGTGGGGCGTTAGCCATAAATCCCGACTAGTTTCAGGGGGGTTTTTACCGCTGTTATAGCGGTGCTATGGCGGCGGAAATGGTGCACTTTTAACCCCCCACAAGGGGTTAAAACGGGATTAAAGGTGCCGGCGCTCCGTGCTTCTGAGGCGGTGTGCAGCCACTTCGGAAGCGTTGCCCCATTGTTTTCAATGGGCAGGGGCGGTGGAGGAGCAGTATATCATTGCTCACCACACCGCCCCAAAGATGCCGCTTGAAGGACTTTTTGTAACGTCCTGCAAGCGCACTGCCCCAGTGTGAAAGCACTCCGGCTTTCACATTGGGGTGGATGGGGAAGGATTTTCGAGGCGTTTTACAGGCTCTATTTTTAGCTAAAGTCAGTGTGAAAGGGATCTTAAACACTCTTGCATAGATGAAACTAAACATCAAAATAAATGTTTTGCTCTGTTCAGCTCTAAGGCCTCATACACACGGACGTTTTTTGACGCCTGCGTTTTCTGGCGTTTTTTGCAGCTCTCCATGTTAGTCAATGGCCCCATAAAAACGTTGGCGTTTTTGAGCTGTAGATGGCGTCGGCGTTAGTGAGCTGAAAGTAGAACCCACGGCCATCGCATTCTGATGCTGTAACGTTTTGGCATTTTTTGACGCAGATGCCGCAAAACGCCAACAAACGCCAACTAACGCCAATAAACGCCAACTAATATTGTACCAGCGTTTTCCGGCGTTTTTTGATGCCAATGTTTTTAGGTTGAAAAATAGCAGAGGGATGATTTTTTTTAAAAAACGCCTATTGATGCCGACGCTCACTAACGCCGATGCATAACGCCGAAAAACGCCGATTTTTTTTCCTTGACGTCAGGCCCGACGTTTTGTTTATTTTTAAAGATACGCCCGTGTGTATGAGGCCTAATTATACACTAAGTGCAACTACGAAAATCACAATCCACATCACATTAAAAAAAATATATATATGAATTATAGCATAATTGGTGTTATATTTCTATACCTACAAAAAGTCCATAACTTTAAAAATACATGTACAACCATACAAATAAATTATTTTTAATAACTCTTGAAATGTGCAACTATCCATGTAAATCCTCCTGCATGAATCTTGAAACAGTTGTAACAATATATTATAAAGTATCAATCCAATTGTAAACAAAAAAAAGTCTCCTTATCAAGTCCTTATCCTCAAGCATTCAACCCAGTGCTTGCCCAGATCACTCACAAGTTTTTGACCTATAACTTAAAGGAGTTGTAAAGGCAGAAGGTTTCTTATCTTAATGCATTAAGATAAAAAGCCTTCTGTGTGTAGCAGCCTCCCCCGGAAATCCCCTAATTACTTTCCTGAGCCCCATCTCTCTCCAGAGATGACCACAAGTGTCTTAGCCATCCAGAACTCTCCTCCTGATTGGCTGAGACACAGCAGCAGCTCCACTGGCTCCCTCGGCTGTCAATCAAAGTCAGTTAGCCAATCAGGGTAGAGGGGGGCAGGCTAGGTTGGGGCTCCGTGTCTGACTAGACACGCGGAGCTGTGACTCGGCTCTGGTGCCCCCATAGGGAGCTGCTGGCTGTGTGGGCACTTGATAGGAGGGAGGGGCCTGGAGAACAGAAGAGGGACCAAAGAAGAGGAGGATCCAGGCTGCTCTGTGCAAAACCAACCGCATAGAGCACATAAGTATAACATGTTTGTTATTTAAAAAGAAACAAGACTTTACAATCACTTTAATAAAGGTATATATATAATAAAAAAAATTAGGGAAAATATTGCGCTAACCCGAAAAGTGTTAAATATAAAAAGGAAAACTAAAGCAGCTAACACAACAAAACTTCCAATTTGTGCATGTAACCGTGAACCAAAAAGTGTAGCGCTAAAGGAAAACACTGCAATTATTGCAATGTCAAATCAATAGTGAATCTAAATAAAATATACAATGTAAAGTCCAAACATAAAATTATAATAGTATTTCCAATCTGGTCAAGACACCCGATATAATAATCGTGAATCTTCAACAATTGTGGAAAAACTCCATCATACCATACACCAGCGAACTTTGATAGATACTTTTAATTGTATTTTCCCTTTTATTTGCTGTTGTTCAGTGTCTGTTTTGTAATATGTTCATTATAACAATATTTAAAAATCATTAAAAGAGAACTATGGTCAAAATTTTTTAGGTCAACCTTCTCTTTTGGGACACAGGAGGACACTTTTTCTCTCCTGTGATCCAGACTCAGCAAATAGTGGACTAAAGCCTGCTGTCGGCTGATGTCGCAGAGCCACTCCAGGCTGTGGAAGTATCCCAAACATATTGTTGAGATCCACTCAGCTGCCAGCTCAGCTGATTGACAACTAGCTCCAGCTCTCAATGCTCAGTTGAGAGCCAAAGCCAGCTGCCCCTGTAGATGGTAGAAAACCTATTATCCTTAGTTACTCCATCTTGTTTGTGTAAATGTTACTTTAAGAAGTTTATGCTGACAAGGTTTTCTGTTCATCTCGGCAGGGTTTTGTTCCTCTACATGCCACATTCCTTTCTCTGGCTGGTGTGTGAAGGAATGGACCTTGGGGAGAGAACATTTTGTCCAGATAAAAAGTTGCTAATAAAGTCTCTACATGAGAAAGCGTATGATTCTGCAGTTAGTGTACCGTTTGTATCTTGTAACAAAGGACACCTGGTTTTAGAAAAGATTGATAACTGCTATACAAGACAACTATTCTTTTTTCTTTAAGACACGTAATTACATATCCCCTCCCTTGTATGAATTATGTATTTCTTTGTCTAAAAAGTGTATAAAACCCCCACCATGCCAGTAAAAGAGTCTGTTTTCACCATGCTTTCTGTTTGTTTGTGATCATTGGGGTGAAGACGGGCTCTCCTTGGGCGCCCAAGCTTAAGACAGACTGACAGAGAGATGATAGCCGAGGGTTATCATAGCAGTTCCTAACAAGTGGAGGTCCCACCGAGATCGGATAATCATCCCTTTTGGACCCCCGGGTAAGATTTAACATTATTTTGTTTATCTATCCGGGTGTTCTCGGGCTCTATCCGGGTGTTCTCTATGGCTCGGGAAGTAGCCATAATAAGTCTCCAGGAGACTTAATGTTGGGGAACTGCGGCTTGCTCCGGGTAGCAGCCATTATATGAAATGAAGCACTCCGGGTAGTAGCTTATTTCATGGAGAAAGAGTCTCCGGGAAGACTCAGAAAAGTACTGTTAGATATAATGTACTTTTATAATTGTCAGTCTGTCTTGGGTAATCTTGCTACTTTGCTTTTCTTTACTGTCGCATAGAGGTATAAGATAATCTGTTTGTGTGGTATAAAGTTCAGGTGGTAAGACTGGACAAATGCCACTGATTTCAATGTGAATATGTGAATAAGTATTATATACCTGTACACTGACTGTGACATACTGTAGACTGTTCTATCCTTTGTTGGGAGTGAACCCGCTTCATACTGTCAGTTTGACTGAAGTATTCAGTGACCAGCTCATGTTTATGAAAAGCGCACCCTGAGGCAACTTGGAGTGGCAGCTGAGCACTGTGAGCGTTCCTTAGAACAATAAGGGTTAACTGTCTGCATTACAACTGATATGTCATGTCCCCACTGTAATACTGGAATTTTGTTAGGCATTAATGATAACGGTTGGGGATTAAAAAAAAAAAACAGTGCCAGAAGGTTATAGAGCTGAGATCCTTGGTCTCAAGCCATTGTTAGAGAATATTTCTGACATTTTAGTATTTAGACTGAATGTACACTACCCCGTAGTGGCTAAACAATGTAGTAATATAACGGGAATTGAAGAGGTAGCAAGACAGGATAGACACCAACTTATAAGGTGCCCGCTCCAACCCATACAGCCAGAGGGGCTTGAGGAAGCCGAGAAACATAGGATTAGGAATCTGGGGTGGTCATTAGGAACCCCAGATGCTGAATGAATAATATCACCCAGATTACTGGGCTGCTGATTATCACATGTAAGTCAGATTTATGATTTTACAGTCTTTATAAGAGATTGTTACCGAACTCTGGTTCCTAGAGTCGAGATATTGGAAGACCGTGACAAAAAAAAAAAA
>BLSH010321758.1:293788-305857 GCA_018402905.1 Glandirana rugosa | reverse complement strand
CTACTCAGGGAAGTACGTACCATGGTCTGTCGTCGGACGCGTATTATTATGACTGTCATGGTGGGGTTGGCGCCACCGGTTCCACCAGTTTCTGAACGGGGTGAACGGTTTGTTTGCAAGGTAGGTAGGCCACTTCCCCAGGAGTTAGGGCGATAAAAGACAGTTGTGGACTCTGTCGTAGAGGTTCAGGAAGTTACGAGTCCTTTGTGACGGTAGACCCCGTCGTAATGATCCCTATTTACACGTTGTGCACCACGGTTTGTAATATGTCTGGGGAGGGGAGAACCGGTCCTCGTAGAGGTTCCTCTAAGACAAGACGGTCCAACAGGTCTGTATAATGTTTGGCACCACGTGTTGCACATTTATCCCTAGTAATGCTGCCCCAGATGGCAGTGTTTCCTGAGCATTGAAGGACTTGGAGATGCTGTCTCAGGTGTTGACAGAAAATAGCGGGATTGAGGACCCCTTCACCGGATGGATGGAACGTTTGTTTGGCAAGTGGGGCAAGTCTTTGACCACCTTGGCCACCGCGGTTGGGGTGGTACTGTCAGTATTATTATGCGCAGGCTGCTGTCTGGTACCATGCATGAAGGGACTCATCTCAAGGGTAGCGGATGGAGCTGCGGGTGATGTAATATATGCAGTGCTGTCCACACAAGGCCCTGACTTATATGACAAACCAGGATTAGCCACACTGCTTGTATGAGATAGTGATGCTGTTTTTATCCCCACTGAGACAGGCTTCTGAGTTGGGAGCAGGGGGAAATGTTGGGTTAGGTCAGGAGTCTTTTATTAAAATGTAGCTAGAGTAATGCTTTATGTGAACCTATAAAATGTTGATTTTGAAAGGATTTGACGGTATCCATTTTGTATGTTAGGGTTCCACTTTAAATATCTGTTAGTCTGGCTTGTTCCTGGCCTTATCTTGAGAGAATGTCTTATGCTCGGTTCTCATGGAAAAGCTGAATTTAGCTAATCACATAATATACATTGTATTTATGTTTTATGAAGTTGATGTTCCCTTTGTATCTTAATAATGTACTAATGAATGTGTTTATTTGAGACAAGACAGGAGGCCAGCTGCAGGATGGATTTCTTACAGCACTGCTTCTTTCTATTGGTCACTTTCGCTTTCAGTAGGATTACACATAGGCAGACCTGTTGTACTGTGTTTCGGACTTCATTTATAGCCTCAAGACCACAGTGATAGCTATAACCAGAACTGTAGTCCTGACAGAACACAACCCTGTCTGGATTCATGCCACCGGAGTAAAATTGGTAAAGAAGAGACCTGACCCAGAGGTCCCAGAAGCAAGAGGTATTAACGGGGGCAGATAGCCCTGACCTCAAAAAAGAGAGTCAAGACAAGGGGGTATTAACGGAGGTGGACAACCTTGACCCTGAAAATGAACTGCTACCTGAACTTTGGACAATGGCCCTTAATCCCCCTGATCCTACCCCCATTTCTAGTGATTTTATTGACTTTTCTCATGTGTATTAGTACAGAGGTGGTCATTACCCAAGAGGGGTAAAACTCCCAGTCTCACAACACTCTGGTATAACACACCATATATATATGTAGCCACCTTTACTTTTGATTACTGCCATATAGTTCACTGTCCTATAGTATTTTGTCAGTGTAAATGTTTATATTCATAGGGGTATATATATATAGATGTTCAAGGTGAACTCAAAGCCAGAGATCAAGTGACAGCTGGATTTGAACTCCTTATCCCCATAATAACTCAAGTATAGACAACCCATGGGATCAGTATTTTGGGTGGCTCCCCAGGTGGATTTTACAATCATTGGGGGATATTTACTGGATATGTGGTGATATGAAAATCAGAACTAAGCTAGACACTCCCTGGAAGGGAGAATGTGCACTGGCCAAAGTTATTGTGCCCTTGCACATCCTTTCTGAAGAGGAGTCAGAATTCAGCCCAGGCCCCCTCTCTAGGAGGAAAAGAGGACCCCCTGCAGGTAGCTTTGACCCACATATATTGGGGTACCAAGAGGGGTCCCAGATGAGTTCAAAGCCAGAGACCAAGTTGCAGCAGGCTTTGAATCTCTGTTCCCTTTTGTGACCATAAACAAGAATGTAGACTGAATTAACTACATGTATTATAATCAACAGAGGTTTGTTAATTACACTAGGGATGCTTTAAAGGGAATAGCAGAACAGTTAGAAGCCACCCCCAAGATGACATTCCAGGATAGAATGGCCCTAGACATGATCCTTGCTGAGAAAGGGGGAACATGTAAATTTATTGACATGGTAGAAGGTTGTTGCACATACATTCCAGATAACAAGTCACACTAGCTATAAAGAAACTAGAAGACCTGTCAATAGAACTCAAGAAGAATTCGGGCATAGATAATCCTTGGAATCAATACTTTGGGTGGTTCAGTAGCTGGAAGCATGCCCTTATTCAGCTAGGTCTTATCATATTAATCATACTCATAGTTATGGGTATAGTGGTATGCTGTGTTATTCCATGTTTTAGGAAAATGCTTAGTAAAGGAGTTGACAATTTCTCTATGTATTTCTCACTACTTCCTAACCAGACAACCCTCTCAAATTCTGGCCAATACACTGAGTATATTAAAAGACATAGACAAAAGAAAAAGAATCTTATTATTTAAAGAAGGATGGACATGGCCCTCTCTTTGCAGTAAACAAAAGATCCAAGAGTTCTATGTCCACTAATTTCCCTAGGAAACTATATGTTTCTGACAATGTCTAGTATGGTCCTGGAAGTATGGAGAAAACCAATAGAGATCTAGTATGGTCCTGGAAGTATGGAGAAAAACAATAGTGTTGTTTTTAAGAGGGGAAATTGTAGATGGTAGAAAACCTATTATCCTTAGTTACTCCATCTTGTTTGTGTAAATGTTACTTTAAGAAGTTTATGCTGACAAGGTTTTCTGTTCATCTCGGCAGGGTTTTGTTCCTCTACATGCCACATTCCTTTCTCTGGCTGGTGTGTGAAGGAATGGACCTTGGGGAGAGAACATTTTGTCCAGATAAAAAGTTGCTAATAAAGTCTCTACATGAGAAAGCGTATGATTCTGCAGTTAGTGTACCCTTTGTATCTTGTAACAAAGGACACCTGGTTTTAGAAAAGATTGATAACTGCTATACAAGACAACTATTCTTTTTTCTTTAAGACACGTAATTACATATCCCCTCCCTTGTATGAATTATGTATTTCTTTGTCTAAAAAGTGTATAAAACCCCCACCATGCCAGTAAAATTAGAGTCTGTTTTCACCATGCTTTCTGTTTGTTTGTGATCATTGGGGTGAAGACGGGCTCTCCTTGGGCGCCCAAGCTTAAGACAGACTGACAGAGAGATGATAGCCGAGGGTTATCATAGCAGCTCCTAACAGCCCCCATTCCCTTTTCAGCCCAAAACTCCAGCGAGTGCTGGAGGGGCAGAGCAGAGATCGGTGACTCACAGTCCCTGTTCTCCACTCTGAGTATACTGAGAACTGAGCGATCAGCAGTCATGTGATCACTCAGTCTTAAAACTGGCAGGAGACGGCTGCAGCATCAGATCAATGCTGCAGCATGGGGTGAGTATGTATGTTTGTTTTTTTAATAGAACACAAATATCTCCTTTAAGCTTTTTCTCGAAATGCTCAAAATAAGAACTTAAGGAGTCCTTGCTTCTTTGAAAAAAGAAAAGGGGGACCATCACGTTCAGTCTACTGGAAGTTAGATTGTTGTCCCATGAGCTGGAAAATCTGTGAGCAGTGTGAGCTGAGAGTGCCATTTTCATAGATGGTCGTCACATATTTAGAGGTGGGGACTGGATGAGATTGACTCATGATTTGGGTGCACCCACTGGGAAAGTGGATGAATGTGGACCATTGGTGGTTCCAGATATGGGACCACAATGTTGATAAGTATGCTATTTGCTAGGAAAAAAAAAAAAAACATTTTTCAATAGCATTTTATATATCAGATCAAAAGAGGGACAGTAGAGGGGGAAAGAAGGACAGAGTTATCTGGTTCCAAAAAGGTCAACCACTCTAAAATCAGGGACACTTGGGAGCAATGTCATAGGGCAAGTGAGGCTCTCTCTACCTTTCTAGTGATCCTGGTGCTGCTGAATTTCTCAGTGTTAAGATTCTTAGGGTGACATGGGCCTTATGTCATAGGAAGAGGAATTGCATGCTTTGAAAATATCCTGAAAGTATAGACCATTCCTGCAAACAACGTCGTTTGTAAACCCTATATAGTCCTGGTGCCTAGCACTTGGCCTCCTGTGTGTGACCTGCTGAGTGTTGGGCACCAGATAAATACAACTAGAACAGCTCTGGATTTGCCAGGCCACAACTGAGTGGCAGAAGCCCAGAACACTTGAAATTTTAACAAAGAATGCCAGTGCGCAGGCTGATGATCTTTATATGCACACTCGCTCCTGAAGTGCCGGCCACATCCCCGCAAAGGAATACATGATAAGCAGCAGAGGGTGCCACTCCGAGTTCCCAGCTGTGGGGTGACATGGGCTGTCAGGAGGAGATCTGCCTGTGTAGGGTCTGCGGAGTCTGTCGACCCTGCCCTTCTGAAAATAGAATCCTTAAGAACTTGATGAAAAGAAAATAGGATGACAGGAATGTGAGTTTCTTTACAACTAATGTAAGTTAAATTGATACAGGCATGCCCCTTCACTTTTCTTTGGATTGGATTGAACTGTATCAGTTTTGCTGTATGCTGACATCTCATGGTGGTTTAGGGGTACTACAACTTGTTTACTTATGTGACTTTTATCTCCCTCTGTCCTCCCCTCCTGAACGGTGCTAGCATAGGGTGACCAGACGTCCCCGGTTTCAGGGGACAGTCCCCCGATTGAGGACACTGTCCCTGGACCAAATCTGTCCCCGGTTTTGTCCCCTGATTGGATTTGAACAGGGGCCCAAGCTATTTCAAAGACAATCAGTGCAGAATTTTGAAAAAATTCTGAATTACACCCCCCGCTCCGCCACACCTACTAGCTTGGGGGGGGGGGGGTGTAATTCCCGCTCACATGTTCTTCTGCCTTGGCTCAAGTCCCGGCCAGCCGCCTGCCAGCTATCTGCTTGTCTTCCCCAGCAGAGTAATCTTCTTCTGCTCAGTTCCGCTCCCCACCCAGTAGTAGCCGGAGCCCAAAGAGAGGCTGTGAGGCGGGCAGTGGTGGTGACAGGCAGAGAAAGGCAGCTGAGCTCAGCTGACAGTGTCCAGCAGCAGGCACAGAGGGGAAGCGGATCTGATCGTGGGGCTGCCAGTGCCTTCAAGGCTTCAACACTGGTATGCTTTGGGGGTGTCTGTGAATACATTGCATTGTGTCTGTCTCTCTGGCATAATGGATGGTATCATAACTCACAGGCAGCAGGCACTCTATCATGGCTCTGGCTGGCATTGCACTGTTACAGTGTGTCACATAACATGGCTGCTGGGACAGGGATTTGTGCATTCCCTTAGTAAAAGCAACCTCCCCCGCAGTGAGAAAACACTTGTTAGGCACACATTTAACCATTTGATTGCCCTAGATGTTAACCCCTTCCCAGCCAGTATCATTGTGACAGTGCATATTTTTAGCACTGATCACTTTATTAATGTCACTGGTACCCACAAAGTGTCACTTAGTATCCCATTTGTCCGCCGCAATAGCGCAGTCCCACTATAAGTCGCTGGTTGCTGCCATTACTAGTAAAAATAACATATGTCCCCGGATTTCATTTTAAAAATCTGGTCACCTTATGTCATTGTCCTGTACTTCAAAAGACTGGAAAAACATCCTTTGTACTTCACTTACTTAAAGTGTGTGCAATCTCTAGTAATACATTTCTCTTATATGCTTATATAATATAACGAGGGGCGCCTATTAGGAAAAGTATGTAGGCATAGGGCACACCCCCTTAAAGGAGAATTATACAAAAAAATATTAGTTAAACCCACAAGTGTGTTTTTTTACCACCACGATTCCTTTATTCTGGTTTTTAAAATTTACAAATGAAGCAATTTAAGCCTCGTACACACAATGCGAATTTCGGACGACAGAAAGTTTTGTTGGATGCTTGTCTCACATTGAAAGTGAAGAGCGTACTAAAAATACGAAAATTCTCGTATGACCGAACTCAACGTCAGAAGTGACGTAATGTGTTCAAAAGCTTTGTATGTATTTTTTTTTTGTTTCTGAGCATGTGTAGTCATGATCAAAAGATTTTTTTATCCAAACTTCTTGAACGTCTGGTCTACAACCGACTGAGCAACCACCTTGCCGAGAAAAGCCTTCTTGATCCCCTTCAGTCTGGATTTCGTCTGCAACATTCCACAGAAACTGCTCTTCTAAAACTAACAAACAAGCTACTAACAGCTAAAACCAATGGGCACTATTCTGTGCTCCTACTCTTAAACCTTTCTGCTGCCTTTGATACTGTTGACCACTCCCTCCTCCTCCAAAAACTCTATGCCATTGGTCTCCATGATTGTACTATTCGCTGGTTCTCTTCCTACTTATCCAATCGCACCTTTAGCGTTACTTACAACTCTACTTCCTCCTCTGCTTTTCCTTTCTCTGTTGGGGTCCCCCAAGGTTCTGTTCTTGGGCCTCTCCTATTCATATTCTACACCTCCTCCCTGGGTCAGCTGATAGCCTCCCATGGCTTCCAATATCATCTCTATGCCGATGACACCCAAATCTATCTCTCTACCCCTCAGCTCACTCCTTCAGTCTCCTCGCATATCACTAATTTACTAACAGAAATATCAGTCTGGATGTCACACCACTTCCTCAAACGCTTGATGCCGAAACGCGTCTGCTTTGCTGTACTTTTTATGCACCTCTAATACATTTTTCACATGAGATGGAGTGCCAACTATCTATATGTACTTCCTCAAACTCAATCTATCCAAAACCAAATTTATAATTATTCGCCACCACATGTCCCTTCCCCTGATCTCTCTGTCATAACTGTTGACACAACTATAAACCCATCCCTGCATGCCAAGGTCCTAGGCGCAGTTCTGCGCTCTGAACTCTCCTTAAAGCCAATGTCCAATCACTGTCCAAATCCTGCCGCCTCAACCTCTGCAACATCTAAAAAATATGCCTCTTTCTAACCAATGACACAACAAAGCTCTTAATTCACTTCCTGGTCATTTCTCACCTCGACTACTGCAACTCCCTTGTCACTGGCATACCTCTACATAGGCTATCCCCCCTTCAATCCATCATGAATGCTGCTGCCAGACTCATCCACCTTACCAATCGCTCTGTGGCTGCTACTCCTCTCTGTCAATCCCTCTACTGGCTCCTGCTCACCCAACAAATTAAATTCAAAATACTAACAACAACCTACAAAGCCCCCAGCTACATCACCAGCCTAGTCTCAAAATACCAACCTAATCATTCTCTTCGTTCTCAAGACCTCCTGCTCTCTAGCTCCCTTGTCACCTCCTCCTTTGCTCGCCTCCAGGACTTCTCCAGAGCCTCTCCAATCCTATGAAACTCTTTACCCCAACCTGTCAGATTATCTCATACTCTATTCGCTTTTAGACGATCTCTGAAAACCCTCCTCTTCAGAGAAGCTTATTCTACCCAGACCTAACAACTACATTTTCATTTTTCTTCATCAATTCATCCCCCATTGTTATCACCTTTTTGTTTCACTTGACTCTCCCTTCTAGATTGTAAGCTCTAACGAGCAGGGCCCTCTGATTCCTTCTGTATTGAATTGTAATGTAACTGTACTGTCTGTCCTCATATTGTAAAGCGCTGTGCAAACTGTTAGCGCTATATAAATCCTGTATAATAATAATAATCAGACCAAAATGAGGGACAAATGAGGAGGAAAGAAGGACAGAGGGATTTTGTTCTGAATCAGGGACAGTCCCTCGAAATCAGGCAGCTACAGAGTGGGGAATGCCCTGGCTGCAGATGTTTGGACCCATAGAGGTAACAGTTTTCTGGCAGGCTCCATCACTGACCTCCACTACCATCATACCTCCAAAATTTTTGAGATGGGAACGAGGGACACCAATTAGCAAAAGCATGTAGTCATAGGACACACCCCTGCCACGCCCCCCTAAAGGAGGATTGTACAAAGAAATGATTAGTAAAAAGCCCACAAGTACTTTTTTAACCACTACTATTTCTTCATACTGGCTTTGTAAATTTAGAAATTGGATGAAAGTGGAAATTGGATGAAAGGTTTAGCACTTTTTGAAAGATAAAAGGTGCATTTTATATACAACTATACAGATCAGCCCAAACTGAGGGATCAATTAGGAGGAAAGAGGGACAGAGGGACTTTGTTCCAAATCAGGGACAGTCCCTTGAAATCAGGGACAGTTGGAAGCTATGACTACCATACAGCGCTGGACATAAAATAACAAAAAATTGGAAAATACAAACGTAGGCCCTTTACACACTTGTGCGATCTGAAAGTCCTGCGATTTTTCAGAGACTTTTGCTGCAATTTTTATGCAACTTGAAGCAATGCCTGTGTAATCTTGAGGTCTATGAATGCCAAGTTGCATCAAAGTCGGACCAAGGTAGTGCAGGGACTACTTTGAAGTCGCTGCGACTTGATACAGATTTGAATGCTACTCATTGGAAACCACGGGGTACGACTTTTGTCATGCGACTTTGCAGTCCCATAAGTGTGAAAGGGGCCTTAAAAAAAATCAAGAAGAAGAACATAGGACCCTGCTTTTAGAGGGTGTCTGATTGGTTGCTGTGGATTGCTGTACTTTTCAGATCCTTTGTGCCTTGTTCATGACTTGCTATCCTGCCAGTGACTATTCTGTTCAGTGCCGCTAGGTGGCAGACGTGAGTTATAATAACAGACAACTGTAGAAGAAGCAGTGTAATGGAGGGGAGGGGTTTGGGATCTCTCTTGTGATAGGGCGGCGGGCAGGCCAGGTTCTCTGCCACAACGTCATCACTGTGCGCCTCCAGTCACATGTTAGAGGGCACTAGCTGTGCAGTGACAGCTCCTGGCAGTCACCATGCTGCATCCGATCAGATGTGTCCTACAGAGGAGTCTTCACCACGGCAGCTGCCGGCGCCTGTCACTGTCAGCTCAGTGCTACAACACTGGCAGGAAGGTGAGCCCCTCTCTCGCTGGCTGTGTATTAAATGTACAGTTCGCATAACACATGTATTATCATGCTGTGTCTACAGACAGAAGCTGCTACCCTTGTCCATAGTAATCTATTAATGCTGGGCACTATGGAGGGAGATTGGAAGGGAGACAGATCAGGCATTAGCTTGTGTTGGATTGCTGGGTCTTGGGTTACTACAAGCTACTGATCAGCATTGTGGGATGAGGTCCAAAACCAGATCCACTCTACAGATAATAATCCTCTGCCCCTAATTTTTTAAATTAGTGTACATATTTATCAGCACATCATGGATCACTGACTACCTGCCAAATGTATTGAGGAATGATCATTGCATCACAATGGACAAAGTGCAACATTCTGGAGCCCTGCAGGACCCCTTTGTCAGGCATGTGATGAATCACGCAGTGGCTTAATGGTTAGCATTCCACCTTGCAGCACTAGGGGTCTGTGAACCCCAAACAGGATGCCATCTGCATGATGTGTGCATGTTCTCCCTCTGCTTGTGCCAGTGCCCTTCCACACTCCAAAAAACACGCTGGTAAGTTAATTGTCCAAAGCAGGGGTCTCCAAACCTTCTATACAAAGAGCCAGTTTACTGTTCTTCTAACCTTAGGGGGGTGAACTGTGGTGAGTGGAAGTAGAAAATGTCCTGGCATCAGGGAGAAAGCAATACCCCATAACTGGTATTAGTGGGAGTAATACTAGCCCATCATTGGTATTAGGAGGAGGAATAGTGCCCCATAATTGGGGTCAGTGAGAGGAATAGTACCCCATCATTGGTGTCAGTGAGAGGAATAGTGCCCCATCATTGGTGTCAGTGAGAGGAATAGTGCCCCATCATTGGTGTCAGTGAGAGGAATAGTACCCCATCATTGGTGTCAGTGAGAGGAATAGTACCCCATCATTGGTGTCAGTGAGAGGAATAGTACCCCATCATTGGTGTCAGTGGGAGGAATAGTGCCCCATTATTGGTGTCAGTGGCAGGAACTATGCCTTACTGTTGCTGAAAAACAAGCAAAGGGCTGGAGTTTGGCGACCACTGGTCTAAAGTATGTGTATCTATGAGATAGGTGTAGTCAGGTGCAGGTTTTCCTCCATTCAGCGGGTGGCACTTTGCCACTATACAGATGGAGTAGGAGTCTTCAGAGCAGGGTTAGGCAAATTCCCCAGGGGCCACATGAGAAACTGGGATTGTTGTGGAGGGCCAAACTTAATTCTGCTCAGTAGTAATGTTAGAAATGGGAAGGTCCGTAAGTGTGTAAACATTTAGAAAACAAACACCGGGCATCAGGAATAGTAAGTACAACTACTCACGAGATCGGTCTCTTTTAGGCACTGCCCAACTGCAAGGGATCATTTTAAATTTTCCCAAATTTGGGTTTTAATGCACACATCTTCATACAGCACTCCCTAGCTTCTACATCCATTTTTCTGGACACCCAGCATACTACTTAAAGCACATTGCTTTAGTCAAAGAGAATGTGCATGCTTATCTTGATACTTAGGCATTTATTCACAATGGAAAAGGATGATGCTGTATTATGACTCTTCAATGTAGAATTCAACGCAGACTATTGTGTAGTATCATGATACTGCCTCATATCTTAGGCTGGCCATACATGGTGTTTTTTTTTCCCCCTCGAACAGAGAATGCCGCACACTGATTGAAATTCTGCCAATCCCTGTTGGATCAGCCAAAGTTTGATCAGTGTGTGTCCAGCGTTATACTGTACGTGATGCTAAATGTTCTATAAATAAAGAATTTGCATATAAATTAAATGAACCACCTGCCGACTGCTCTCAGTAAATATACTGCAAACGGGTGGCAGGTACAGGCAAAACCACATACCTGTACGTCGCACATTTCTGCCAAACCCCTGCTGTCACTGGACACAGCACGATCTTGGCAGCAGATTTAAGCCAATTGCCTGTGTCCAATCACACAGAGGTCTGTGTTTATGAATACACAGAACTCTATGTGCATAGGAACAGCAATCTGTCTGTTTCTTCTCCCTGTAAAGCATGGAGAAAAACCAGCTAGATAGGGAAGTAAAAGCAGCACACATTACACATTGTTAGGCACACAGTTAACCCCTTGATTGCCCCTAGATGTTAACCCTTTCCGTGTCAGTGTACAGTATTATCACTGTATTAGTGTCACTAGCAATGTCAGTTAGTGATCCTCCCAGATAGTGTCAGCTAGCGCCAGATTGCCCGCCACCCTATCACAGTCCCACTTTAAGTCACTGATCACCACCATTACAGTATATCATCTATAGCTGCATAAATTCCAGTATATATACCATAGTTTATAGATGCTATAACTTTAGCACATACCAATGAATATACACTTATTGGTATTTTTTTCTACTAAAGACATGTAGCAGAATACATTTTGGCCTCAAGAAATTATATTTTTTGAATATTTTTATTGCATATGTTTTATAACCAAAATGAGAAAATATCTTCTTTTTTTGTTTTTTTTTAATGTTTGTTTATATAATATATAATCCTGATGGTGATTACGCTGACATACAAATCAATCTTTATGAGTGTCAATACTCAAGCATCACATCTAAAATAATGCTTCTTTAAAATCAACAGTCAAAAATATAGGTTGCACTAGGTGAAAAAATATGAATAATAAAAAAATAATGAATCCATAAAGTTCCAAAACTCCACACTTCAAATTTTCTTCTAGGTAACAACTGTGATGAACAACATAAATCCCCTCGGTGCTCCTATAATACATGCAGTGGTGCTCTGTCATATATTTATATAATAAAAAATAAAAAGATAAAAATTTAATTTGTGTACAGTGTTGCGTGACTGAACGATTGCCAGTTAAAGTAGCACAGTGCCAATCATCAAAAAATGCCCTGGTCATGAAGGGGGTAAAATCTTTTGGAGCTTAAAGAGGAGGTCCAGTCGTGGGGGGGGGGGGGGGGGGGG
>BLSH010321758.1:258891-278395 GCA_018402905.1 Glandirana rugosa | reverse complement strand
TTTATCTACCGACTCCACAGCCCTGGTCACATGGAGAGTGCAAAATCTGGTGCAGCTCTGCTGCATAGAAACCAATCAAAGCTTAAATGAAAAAGCTGAAGTTAGCAGCTGATTGGCTACCATGCACAGCTGCACCTGGTTTTGCCCTCTCCAGTTTTAGTAAATCTCCCCCAATGTTTCTCTGTTAACAATACGCAGACCACTTGTGTGTTGGCACTGTTTAAAATGATTCTAGGAGGAAAATAAAATAATAAATTCCATCTCTTTTTTTCACTGCCAATCGCAGATTTTTTTTTTTTTTTTTTTTAATTAAATATTTTTTATTAAAATGTTAGTTTTAAATACTCAACCAGCTCAGAGGCACAGACATACAGTGACAGTTCAATACGGACATCCGTAATCCGCGACATTAGCTCATTTGGTAGCAGGGTAGACAACGCTGCAATATCAGAGATGTATATCTATCATTTCACTTATAGTTACAGAATTTATTTTTACACAGACTGCTGTAATCATCTGCAGTATAAAAAAAAAAAATGCATATTTTGCTATTTCAGCCTTTTATCTACCACAGTACCTAAAGATGGAGCTCCCAGAGCTTGTATTTTTTTTTTTTATATATATTTTTTAGTTGGCCACTAAAAGATGTCCCTTTTTGACAACACATTTTTTGTGGAAATACCGTGAAGATTCTTTAGAATCAACATGGGCAAAATTATTTTCTTTTTTAGTTTTTTTCTGTATTAGGTCCACCAATACTCCACTGCAGCTTCCTTTCTCAGTACTGTACAATCTCCCTATTACATGTAAATGTTTGTTTGGTTTATTACTAGTCATAAAAATGTTTTTGATCATTTAAAAGGAGAAAAAAAATAACTTACAATGTTCTTAAATGTCTCCCTAGGTCAAAGCAGTGGATAGAAGAGCAACAGATGGGAGCATTTTTAAGTGTGGCCAAAGGGTCTGATGAACCTCCAGTGCTGTTGGAAATCCACTATACTGGCAGCCCTGACCCTAAGGAGTCTCCCCTGGTCTTTGTTGGGAAGGGAGTGACTTTTGACAGGTGCTGAAACTGAATAGATTGTTGGAGTTAAATGTTTTGTTAAATATGTATGTGAAACCATCACAAACGAAAAAGTATTATGTGTATAACCAAATACGTGTGTAGATGTATGAATGTGAATAAATAAATAAACACATATATACGATGTAAAGATGTAAGGGGGCTTCACGTGTATGAGTTGTAACAAACGAAAAGAATAATAAGGGCAAAATTACCGCGCTCCCCTCACAGAGTGATAATTCTTCCTACTACTCCTTATAATGTACACTAGACATATATATAGGCAGGAAGCTAAGGTATGTTGAATATATTCCAACTAAAGTGCTCAAATAAAGTGCAAATGCTACATAAATGCCTAATATGACCTATGAGGTGGTCCAGGTATAAACCATAACCCACATAGGGCACGCAAGGTCAGTGCAAAAATATGGAATAAAAAACAAAGTGCATACAAAGAAATATCTATAGTTGAACTGTTGCAAGTGAGCCTACAGAGCTCATTGGTGATGATGGTGCACTTGATGTATCTGACACTGCTAAATCTATACTCCAGATTATGCATTTCACAGCTGCCTCCACCCGGGCTCGAACCCTCTTCAGGCACAGGTCAAACTATAGATATTTCTTCATATGCACTTTGTATTTTATTCCATATTTTTGCACTGACCTTGCATGACCTGTGTGGGTTATGGTTTATACCTGGACCACCTCATAGGTCATATTAGGCATTTATGTAGCATTTGCACTTTATTTGAGCACTTTAGTTGGAATATATTCAACATACCTTAGCTTCCTGCTTATATATGTCTAGTGTACCTTATAAGGAGTAGTAGGAAGAATTATAACTCTGTGAGGGGAGCGCGGTAATTTTGCCCTCATCATTTAAATGTTTTGTTGTCTCTGAAACTGATCTCTGAAATTCTATATCCAGGCAATTTGACTTATGCTAAATGTTCTGTAACTTTAGATTTTAAAAAATAATATTTTTGCGATCATGTCCAAGATTATTTGTTTGGAAGAAAAAAACTATTAATTAGCATTCCCATTGAAAAAAATATGCATCATGTGAAATTAGGGGCCCATTCTGCTAACTGATCCAGCGATGCCCCCTGCTGGTAAGTTAGGTACTGCAGCTTGCCATTTCAGCTGTTGATAGCAGCTCTACATTGGCATTTAGTGAGCATTATTATTTCTGTTCTGGTGGCAAGGGAAGGTTCTTGTAATTAAAAGAAGAAAAAAAAAAACAGGGGTAGCAGCATTTTTGCAGTTTTGCCCACACATTATATCTCCTGGGTTTTATATTGCCCCAACATTTGTAATCTCAAAGTTTTGTAACTCCCTTATTCTTAATACTTCCTGGCCTTGGTTACCTCCCTTATAAATATACATAGACTGGCATCTTAGTCCACCGTGCAGTTGGACTTAGAATAGATCCCAGCATATGTAAAAGAAATCTATCATGGTTTTATAATATTTTCATGTTTTTTATGTTGGTATTACATTTTTGTATCACCCTTACCATTTCTTTTGATGTCCCATCTTATTTCTCAATTTTTTTTTTCTTTTAGTGGTGGGATTTCAATAAAGCCATCATCAGGGATGGATGCAATGAGAGCAGATATGGGTGGAGCTGCTACTATATCTTCTGCAATATTAACTGCTGCAACACTAAAGTTGCCCATCAATCTGATTGGTAGGTTCATGTGGCATGCTTCAATATGTGTGGTATAAACACAAGAAAAACTCAGTTTAAAACAGAAGTATGTTTTTTTTAAAAGATTAAACATTTATACTTACCTAGGTAGATGCAGCATCATCCGATACTGCCTCTGTCCCATGCCGTTTCTAAGACCAAGTGATCAAAGATCGCTGTTTGCTCATGTCTTAGTCTTCACTGAGCAAAGAGCTATTGACTGTCAGTCACCAGCTTTCTGTTCTGCCCCTTAAGCGCTCACTGGAGCGGCGGGCTGTGAAGGCGATGGCAGCAGCTGGTTTAGGCTTCCAGTGGCTTGCTGGGCCAACGGCCCATCCAGGCATCTAAGTGGACCTCAACTGTAAAGGCGGGACCGATCCAGAACCTGGACCAGCTGAGTAACATCAGTCAACAGCAGGCATGAGACTGCTGACGGCTGAAAACGGGTCACAGGAGTGCAGAACAAACATATAAACTATACACTATATTACCAAAACTATTGAGAAGCCTGCCTTTACATGGCATCCCAGTCTTCGTCTGTAGCGTTCAATATTAAGTTGGCCCACCATTTGCAACTATAACAGCTTCAACTCGTCTGGGAAGGCTGACCACAAGGTTTAGGAGTGGTCTATGGAAATGTTTGACCATTCTTCCAGAAGCGCATTTGTGAGGTCAGGCACTGATGTGGACGAGAAGGCCTGGCTCGTGGTCTCAACTCTAATTCACCCCAAAGGTGTTCTATTGGGTTGAGGTTGGGACTTTGTGCAGCCCAGTCAAGTTCCTCCACCCCAAACTTGCTCATCCAGAAGAGTTGAAGCTGTTATAGCTGCAAAGGGTGGTCCAACTCAATTCTGAACTATATGGACGAAGACTGGGATGCCATTAAAGTTCATGTGCGTGTAAAGGCAGGCGTCTTAATACTTTTGGTAATATAGTGTATACTCCTGTGCTTCCCATGAGAAGTATAGCCAAAATAGCTTTAGCTATACTACTTTAACTAAAAGTGCTGCCATTTAGTCTGGTGGTTTTCAATGGAAGGCAGAGTAAAGCTGGCCATACAGCAAATTTTGTTTTGTAATGATGCGCCTCCATCCCTATTTAACAATTACAATACACTGACAAGAAAAAGGTAGGGACTCTGTATTAGCCAGTGGGTATGCCTCCATCCCTAATTAGTAAATTCAAACAAAGAGGGAGAGCAATGGGACTTTAAAGTGAAGCACACAGGTTATAGAACATGATAATTTTATTGATTGGGAAAGTCTGTAATAAATTCATCATATAAATCATGAAAAATGGAAAAGTATGTAAAAAAATTCATCACTTGTACATTATAATCAATTCATATATATATATATATACATATAAATATACACTCACATATTTGGGCTTAACCAGCCTCTAATTTAAAAATATTAATACATATCATTTGATAATATCAACAAGGTTCACAGAATGATGAAATTTGTACACTGTTTATTGGTTTTGGCATGGCATATGTTGGCTTTACACGTTTCGTGGACGTTACTACCCACTCTTCAGGAGCATACACGTGACTGGACTGTA
Organism: Glandirana rugosa; assembly: GCA_018402905.1. Lineage (NCBI taxonomy): Eukaryota > Metazoa > Chordata > Amphibia > Anura > Ranidae > Glandirana > Glandirana rugosa. The sequence continues at coordinate 274,073 of BLSH010321758.1, read as the reverse complement.
ATTAATAAAAGATGTAAATAGTATCACCATATTAGCAAAAAAAAATAAAAATAAAAAAGTTGGCAGGTAAAAAAAAGGGGAGGAATAAAATAACGTAGGTACTTACAGACATGGCTGCACGATGGGATGTGACAATGACCTCCAGATACACCCCAAATGGGGTATCCCTACCGGGAGCTGAGGTGAGGAGGGTGGCCGAATGCCCCACAAAGGCCCCTTCCAGAGCACCATCATCCAAAGAAGAGGAGAGAAGCAGAAGGTGACCAATGAGGCAAGCCCAAAATGAGAAGGGCTTCTGTGAATAGATAAAGTGAGTGAATTAATGGGACGATGGTGAGCGGTTCACCCGCTCGGACACTGGTGCCTTCCCCCTTTTTTGTGTGCGCTTGTGTGACGTTGGTGGGGGTGTGGCGGCTGGGCCCCATATATATCCCATCCTCCACTCATTCACTGTTTGTCACAACTCCAGTCCTAGCCACCACATGCTCTTCTTTGCTATTCAGTTCTGTTTATCACATGCAGGTACAGTACCCTTCTTTTTGTCACTGTCACCATGTGTTTCTATTTCCCTAAGTGGTTGAGTCCTCCACGTTTTGCACTTTTTCGTTTTCCCTCACTTTCTTTTCTGCCATCATTCCTAGGACAGTCCCATTAATTCACTCACTTTATCTATCCACAGAAGCCCTTCTCATTTTGGGCTTGCCTCATTGGTCACCTTCTGCTTTTCTCCTCTTCTTTGGATGATGGGGCTTTTGTGGGGCATTCGGCCGTCCCCCTCACCCCAGCTCCTGGTAGGGATACCCCATTTGGGGTGTATCTGGAGGTCATTGTCGCATCCCATCGTGCAGCCATGTCTGTAAGTACCTAAGTTATTTTATTCCTCCCCTTTTTTTTTTTACCTGCCAACTTTTTTTATTTTTTTATTTTTTTTGCTAATATGGTGATATTATTCACATCTTTTATTAATTACAGTCCATAGTCACGTGTATGCTCATGAAGAGTGGGTAGTAACGTCCACAAAACGCATAGAGCCAACATATGCCGTGCCAAAACCAATAAACAGTGTACAAATTTCATCATTCTGTGAACCTTGTTGATATTATCATATGATATGTATTAATATTTTTAAATTTGAGGCTGGTTAAGCCCAAATATGTGTGTATGTGTATATATATGAATTGATTATAATGTACAATTGATTAATTTTTTACATACTTTTCCATTTTTCATGATTTATATGATGAATTTATTACAGACTTTCCCAATCAATAAAATGATCATGTTCTATAACCTGTGTGCTTCACTTTAAAGTCCCATTGCTCTCCCTCTGTTTGAATTACAAAACACTATTTGTTTGCCCATGGTGCCTTAAAAAAAGTACATCACCAACACACAAATGAATTAGACATAAAATAACAATTTTATTGATCTGCACATAACAGCCTCAATACATACATAAGAGATTTGATTAATATTAGAAAACTGATTTGCTAGATTTCAGTATGTATCTATGTAAAGCATACACTATATTTGTGTATCCATTCCATCAAACTGTTCTTATAAATGTAGCCATACATACAGTCAAATATTAATGAGACGGCATCCCATATTGCAATATTTTCATGACAATAAAGTCACTTCCTCAGAAGTGGATGCTACTGACAAGAGGAAAAACAAAATAACAGCAGAAAGTGGCACTAATCCAAAGAGACAGGTTTAATATTAAATCATATCTAAAGTCTAAAAGAAAAACATCTACAGTCCAATGAGTGACCCCACAGCTTGGCAAAGAATACAGCAGATTATGTTTAGTACTGCACAAGTAGGCAAAATGTATTGATCTGTTAGATGAAGTGCTTTGACTTGTGCTCTCCCGTCCTGTATGGCCTTGCACAGTTCATCTAAAAGGAATTACTTGGCCAGTTTGTTTATTGAATCCATTAAAAGCTGTAAAAACAGAGATTATTTCAAAGGCCCTTAGACTTTGACACCAAAAACGCATTTAATTTGTACTGTGTTCAAAAGAGATTGATAAATGTATCTGCATTGTAAATTCTCTTCAGGTTTGGCCCCACTGTGTGAAAATATGCCCAACGGCAGAGCAAATAAACCTGGCGACGTTGTGAGAGCAAAGAATGGAAAGACGATTCAGGTAAAATACTTGCTGGCCTTACAGTAGAAGTTCACCTCTTCAGAAAAAATGAAAAGTGGAACTTAGACCCTTCCCACTCCCTGCATTTACCTCCATAAGTGATGAGGTGGCAGTGCCGTTGTAGCAGTCCAGGGAATTGAACCCCCCCCCCTTCTTTCTGTAGAGGTTCTGGGAGGGATCAGAGCAATTCTGATTGGTCAGCACTGGCGCAGATAATCCCTCTGATTTGTCCTGAAAGTCAGAAACAAGAGGGAGAAGAATGGGGATTTCAAATCCCCAGACTGCTACACTGGCTGCAGCGGCATGGACAGCTCATCACCACAGAGGTGGGTACAGCAGGGACTGGGGGATTGGGAGGGGTAGTATGTTAGTTCACCCTTTTCATTTTTTCTGAAAAAGTGAACTAACTCTTTAAAGGGGAATGTACAGTGCCTTAAAACTATTCATACCCCTTGAATCCAATCAAAAACATAAATGTATTTTATTGGGATTTTTATGTGATAGACCAACACAAAGTGGCACATAATTGTGAAGTGGAAGGAAAATGATAAATGGTTTTCAACAAAAAAAAAAAAATCTGAAAAGTGTTGCGTGCATTTGTATTAAGCCCCTTTTACTTTAATACCCCTAACTAAAATTTTGTGGAACTAATTGCCTTCAGAAGTTACCTAATTAGTAAATAGCATCCACCTGTGTGTAATTCAATATCAGTATAAATACAGCTGTTCTGTGAAGCCCTCAGGGGTTTGTTAGAGAACCTTAGTGAACAAACTGCATCATGAAGGGCAAGGAACACACCAGATAGGTCAGGGATAAAGTTGTGGAGAAGTTAAAAGCAGGGTTAGGTTATAGAAAAATATCCCAAGCTTTGACCATCTCATGGAGCACTGTTCAATCCATCATCCAAAAATGGAAAAACTATGGCACAACTGCAAACCTACCAAGGCATGGCCGTCAACCTAAACTGACAGGCCTGGCAAGGAGAGCATTAATCAAAGAAGCAGCCAAGAGACCCATGGTCACTCTGGAGGAGCTGCAGAGATCCACAGCTCAGGTTGGAGAATCTGTCCACAGGACAACTATTAGTTGTGCACTCCACAATTCTGACCTTTATGGAAGAATGGCAAGAAGAAAGCCATTGTTGAGAGAATGCCATAAGAAGTCCCGTTTGCAGTTTGCGAGAAGCCATGTGGGGGACACAGCAAACATATGGAAGACTGTGCTCTGGTCAGATGAGACCAAAATTGAACTTGGCCTAAAAGAAAAACGCTATGTGTGTCGGAAAACACTGCACATCACCCTGAACACACCATCCCCACCGTGAAACATGGTGGTGGCAGCATCATGTTGTGGGGATGCTTTTCTTCAGCAGGGACAGGGAAGCTGATCAGAGTTGATGGGAAGATCGATGGAGCAAAATACAGGGCAATCTTAGAAGAAAACCTGTTAGAGCAGGCCTCGACAAACCCCAGGCGCCAGGTCGCCATGGCGACCAGAAATCGCGTCCTGGCGAGTGACTGCCGTTCCTTCTCTCCCCATGTTAAAACAGCTGTCAGATTCAGTGTCGGATTCAGCGAGAGCCGTTCTCTGCTTCATCTAACAGCTGTTAAACTTGGCCGGCTGCCCGGATAGTTGTTGAGAGTTAGAAGAATAAACACAACAATGTATCTTCTTCTTTCAAAGCAATTCTCTCCGGGCTGTTATCAGGAAAGTTTAACCATTTATAGACTAAACCCTTTCTCACATTAGTGGCTTACAATTAAATATCCAGTGTTTTCTGCTAGAAAATGACTTGGAACCCCCAAACATTATATATTATTTTTTAGCAGAGACCCTAGAGAATAAAATGGCGGTTGCTGCAATATTTTATGTCACATCGTATTTGCGCAGCGGTCTTTCAAGAACAATTTTTTGGAAAAAATACACTTTTAATGAATAAAAAAAAACTAAACAATAAAGTTAGCCCATTTTTTATTTTTGTATAATATGAAAGATGATGTTACACTGCGAGAAAAGTGACCTTTATTCTAAGCAACAAAATTGTGATAAAGCCCTGAGTACTATCAACAATTACCACTCAATGTGCAGCTGGGCTCCAGTATTTCATGGTGACCGGAAACCCACCAGAGCAATGAAAAGTTACCGTGGGGGACACACATGTAGGCAGGAAGTGGCTGCAAAGAGGCAGCAGAAGTTCAGCAGCGCTGGAATACTTTTCACCTTTTTTTTGTATTTTATTTACAATGTCACTAAGGCTTTGTGTAGATGTGCAAGTTGGGTGGTAAAAATGTGCAGTAGAGACATGTTTTTGCCACCCACCATTGGCCTCCCTTAAGCTCCATTAGGCAGCAGATGAGAGGGTGTTTTACATGCTGCAGTCACGATGCATTCGGCAGAATAAGGAGTTTCTCCCATAACAGATTTTATAGTGTCACTCTTTCTGGCCACCCTGTAACCCTGATATAACGGTGGAGTTATTGACTGGCTGCTCTGCTGTGAGTAAGTTAGGGTTAGGGGCGCAAATTACTTGTCTTACCCGGGGAGGCGCTGACAACCCAGCACTACGCTATAAAAAACTGGCTCCTAACTTTTTTAGCTGGCTCCTAAATTCAAAGCAAATTTGTCAAGCCCTGTGTTAGAGTCTGCAAAAGACTTGAGACTGGGGCGAAGGTTTACCTTCCAGCAGGACAACGACCCTAAATATACAGCCAGAGCTACAATGGAATGGTTTAGATCAATGCATATTCATGTCTTAGAATGGCCCAGTCAGTCCAGACCTAAATCCAATTGAGGATCTGTGGTAAAATTTGAAAATTCCTATTCACAGATGCTCTCCATCCAATCTGACAGAGCTTGAGCTGTTTTGCAAGGAAGATTGGGCAACAATATCACTCTCTAGATGTGCAAAGCTGGTAGAGACATCCCCAAAAAGACTTGCAGCTCTAGTGAAAGGCGGTTCTACAAAGTATTTATCATTTTCCTTCCACTTCACAATTGTGTGCCACTTTGCGTTGATCTATCAAATAAAGTCCCAATAAAATACATTCACTTTTTTTGTTTTAACATGACAAAATGCAGAAAATTTCAAGGCACTCTACAGTGTTTACACATAGTTGACACCCCCCAGGCATGTATACTTGCCCAGTCGTGTCCACTGCTTCCCGACACTGTCAGAGCCCTTTCTAATTGAATGGGGCTTCTGGCTATAAGGGAATATGTGACCTTCCCTGTTTGACAGTGTTCAGGCCTGAGCACTTAATAGGTCTGAACACTGTCATGTGGATGGGGATGCCATGATGTAATTTTCCCATCGAAGTTCTGAAACCAGTCAACACCAAAGCTTAGGCAGGTGGAGATGCTGCAGAAGAGGCAGAGGTGAGGGAGCATGGCTTAGTATGTATAGAAGCCTAGATGGGTATTACTATGCGTGGACAATGTTGCATTGCAAAGCTAAAGTGTCTCTGTACAGAGATCAGCATTTTCCGTGAGTGTTCCTATGAGGATTCTGGTCCTGGTATTCATGACTACTTTAGCTTTAGCTAGGATAGTCAGCTCTATAAAAGTTTGTAGTGGGCCGCTTCAATCCAAACAATATAGTCTGAACAGCTAATTTAACCTTTTGCTGTGCTCACAGACTATTGTCCCATTGCATAAATGTTAAACTCCCCTGTGCTTCAATACATGTATTTTGCTGTTTCAAATTTGGTAACCCTAAACATTCTGTGACAGGTGGACAACACTGATGCTGAAGGGCGACTGCTGCTAGCTGATGCCCTTTGTTATGCACATGATTTCAACGCACGGGCCATTGTAAATGCAGCAACTTTAACTGGTATGTACTATATATGCTGGTATTGAAATATAAAAATCGGCTTTGAATTATTCTTGAGCTTTTATTTTTGACTATTGACCTGCTATGGCAGATCTGCCAATAAATAACATATACTGTAACAAACTGGATGTGGGTGAAGCATGCAAAGTAATTTTTGGATCTAGGAATTGTAAAGGTGTTACTGATATGTAAATTTGATTTGCTCATTGACTACCTCCATGGTTATGCACATTTAGCTGGAGATGAACATCTTGGTAGTGTCTAGTGCAGGGTCATTATGTTTTCATGCTCGCATGGTCCCTACCTGAGATGCCTTCATATGCCTTTTGAAATCTGGGACGTACCTTATAACTAGCTCAAAACTGGAAGGCCTCACTGACCGCTAGGGAAGTGTAGAGGGGTTGGGCACAATATACATTTTGGCCTCTTAGGTGAATATTTTGCACAATAGTGTGCCCTGGGTAAGCGATATTAATTTAATTCATCCTGCAAATAGAATACATCTTGGAAACCTGAACTGAGACAATTAAAGCCAACATTGCTAACCCTCGTGAAAATGCTAATTGCTTGATTCTCATGATGTCCAATGGCTTCAATACATTGATCGTCTGACCTGAAATATGCAGATCAGGTGTTCTGACAGCACTTGCTATGTACCTTTTTTTCAATGTCAGTGACTCAAGAGTATCATAGGTAGAGGTGACCAGACAACTAGAATATACACAGTTAGGTCAGGTGATATAAGTGTCCAGATTCCTCTCTGCTTACAGTACACTCTCTTGCAGGTGCTATGGACGTGGCTCTAGGATCCGCTGCTACCGGTGTGTTCACCAATTCTTCCTGGCTGTGGACTCATCTTCAAGAGGTTCTGAGTTGTTTCCTTTTCTACAGAACTGTGCAAATTACAAATACACTCGCACAATGATGTGTAAACCAGTACAGCTGGTAAACAGCAATTATTAGAATAGCTGGTCTAAGGGACAGGGAATGGGAGAGGTCAATGGCAAGTATAAATCGGGCTTGCTTTTATATCCATGGCACATAATTCATACAAAACGCCAACTCCTCAAAAATTCAGACAATTTTTGTTAGACTGAAAAACCTTTTCTGTGCACACTTCTTTCTGGCCCTGGTATTACTTTGTAATACACTTTTTACTTCCCTAACCTTCAAAGCCCCATTTTTTTCCAAAATACCTCTGTGGTCAATTGAATTGCTCTTGTTTGATACAAGTATGGGGTGTTGGCAGACTTGGCAAAGAAGTCAGAGATGTGAGGTCTAAGAGAAATTCCCTTTCATAAAAGTTCATAGAGAGGGCTCACCTGGCTAAAAAGGTAATAAAAAAGCATCAAGCAGAACAAAGTGGCTACTACCAGTCCTGCCTTCTTATTTGTTTGATTGCTACATTTACTCTGGGTTCACATATGTTCAGCTGCGGTTTGCAGCCTGGGGTCTGGTGCGTTCCCGCTCACCGGTTCAGGTGCAAATTTTTGCCTGAATTCGCATCTGAACCGGACCCAAAAATGCACAGGACCTTTTTTGAAACCACACCACGGCCGCCCCGGACATGTGTGAACCCGCTCCATTAAGAGCCGATCACTTTCACATGTCATGCAAATTGGATGTGGTTTAAAACGCACTCAATTCACATATGTGAACCCGGCCTTAGGCTAACTATTGATGTGTGGCACTCTCCACTACCCATAGGAAAAGCAATCTGCAATTGGTTGCATTTCAGAGGGTGGTAGAGCAGTGGTTGCAGGCATTTAGAAAGCGATACTGCCGCCTCCAGAATGCCTGTTTCCACAAGTCCAGGGCAGCATCTGAGAAAAGGCTCCTCCCACCTGCAAACAGGAAACACAATGTCCAACATTATAAAAAGTTCCCACATACCAAATCTGCTGACGTTATAGAGCTGGTCCAGGTTCTGGAGGGATCCCGACAATAGATGTCTGACTGGAAGCGGAGCCAGCTGCCCCCAACTTTAGTGAGCATTGGAAGAGCAGAGAGTGGTTACTGACAGTCACTGCTTCTCTTTTTAACTCTAGATCTGATGATTGACTGTTCAAATATGTTCAAAAAGTCAACAACTTACATAGAGTGTACTTAATTATTGGTTGTCAGAAGTTGTCCTTTTAAAACCCATTAATCTGTGTTTTCTAAACCTGTTGCATTAATTGTTTTCAGGCCAGTGCTGTGACAGGGGACCGAGTATGGAGGATGCCTCTCTTTGAGCACTATAGTAAACAAGTGACAGAGTCTGCCCTTGCTGACCTTAATAATATTGGAAAATACAGCAGGTATGATCGCTTGAAATTAATAAAAGCATCCTTTTTTTTTTTTTTTTTTTTTTTTTTTTTTTTTTTTTTTTGTAACCCACACTTGGTGGTAGCCTTTGAAGATAACTGTATGCATAGCAAAATTGAATTTTAAGCTCTATAAGGGCAGGGACTGGTGTGACTGTATAGTATGTAAAGAGCTGTGTAAGTTGAGGGCGCTATATAAATGCATTGGGTAAAACTGCAGATTTTCATAATCTATGCCAGCAATATCATTCAGTCAGGTTCAAACACCATTTCTTTGACCTTCTCTGGCATTGAGTGAGATTCAGCACTGTTTGTATTTATAATGGCAGCATAATATAATGCTATGACCATTTCAGGAAACCTATTTGTAAAAAAGAGAACATTATTTTTGAGCCTTCTTTTAAGCCCTGGAAAAGGCTAAAATATATGGGAAAGAATAACAACTACACTGCTTGACTTTGGAACGAAGGGAGCAGAGATAGTTCCCCAAACTGATCTCTGGTAAAGGAAATGGACTACCGTGGTAACAAGGCGCAAACATATGTTTACATAAAAAGCATCATTTTATTTAAAAAAAAAGGTTAAAAAGAATGCATCAATGTCAATGTACAAAGGCAAAGCAATAAAAACAAAGGCGTCTTGTATAGATCTACTGGTACTTAATACCCTTCAAAGGGAGACCAGATATAGTAGGTCCGCATAGGAGGCATATTCCTCAACATGTTTCACTGTGTTAATACCGCTTCATCAGGAGGAAGTCTACAAATACAAAACAATAAATCAAATAGTGCAAATCATTATACATAAATAATGCATGTTACATTTCTGGGAAAAGAATGGATGAACAATGGCTTACCCAGGTTTTTTTATGCTTGACTTTAGAGATGGAAGCCTTACTCCTGACAATTTTTATGGATATAAAGTGGAGAAGAGCTTCTATTTCTATGACTGCACTGGGGAGATTTTTCCATAGTTCCTATCCCTGTTATGCTCTTACAAGAAATAATGGGACCAGGCAAGTTCTAACTATTCCCCACTGCAATAAAAATGCCATTTTTTTTAGTTCCCTAATGAACCAATTTCCCATGAGTTCCTGTCATGATGGGAAGTAAAGCTAGATCTCCCTGATGGGGGGCTTTGATAAAAAGTTCCCCACTCTACCCAAAACAAAATACAAAGTTTTGACTTTACTATTAATCTACATACATTGTTAGGGATGCAGAGGCTAGTGCTTTGTCAAGGAGCTGGAGACACTCGGGCCTCTAAGAGGCTTAAAGTGATTGTAAAGGTTCGATTTTTTTTTTTTTTTTTTTAAATAAACATTCCAATACTTACCTCCTCTTCTGGGGTGCCCCGCCGGTGCTCCTGGCTGCCCCCATGGAGAGTTTCTTTATATAGAGCACCCGTGGGGGCACGCTCTTGAGTCCTGCTACTGGGTCCATTGACACAGACAGCAGGACTTGGCCCCACCCCACCCACACACGTCACTGGATTTGATTGACAGCAGCGGGAGCCAAATGAGGACAGAGAGAGCGGCTGGAGCCGCTGGGCTCATGCACATTGTTGGAACAGATGGGCTCAGGTAAGAAAGAGTGGGGGTCGAGGGGCAGCTGCAGCAAAGAAGGTTGTCACCTTAATGTATAGAATGCATTAAGGTGTAAAACCTTGATACTTTACAATCCCTTTTAAGGCCCCATTTACACTTGTGCGACTTGTCCTGCAACTTGGGACTGCAAAGTCGCATTCCCATGATTTCCATTCCCATGAGTACCATTCATATCTGTGCGACTTCCAGTCATCCCTGCACTACTTTGGTCTGACTTTGCGATTTGAGGTCCATAGACCTCCAGATTACACAGGCATTGCTTAAAATCGCATTAAAATTGTGTCAAAAGTGTGAAAGGGGCCTAAAGTAGAAGTTCAGCCAAAAACTAACTCTGAATCTACAGGCAACCACACTCTTAAGACTCATTTATCTAGCCGTTCTATCTGTTCTGCAGCTGCTCCAGTCCAGTCTCACTCTGAACTGTCAGTGGTGGCTTCACTGTGTAGGTGTATGGCGGAGAGGCAGCCAACAAGGGGAGCCCCATAGTAAGGCTATGGGTGACGTCACTTCCCAGGCATTTCCCTACTGTTGTCGGCTGCCTCCTGCACAGAGCTTCTGCCGCTGGAGATCGGATCGGCTTCAGAAAAGGTCTGTATAGCGATTTTTACTTTATCTTAATGCAATCTATACATTTAAGATAAAAAAAACTTCTGCCTCCCCAGCACCCCCTAATCACTTACCTGAGCACCTTCTCTCTGCAGCGATGTCCATGAGTGTTTTAGCTGTTCCAGACACTCCTCCTAATTGGCTGAGACACAGCAGCGGCTGTCAATCAAATTCAGTCACCGAATCGGGAGACAGGGTGGGGCCGGGGCTCTGTGTCTGAATGGATATACGGAGCTCTGACTCGGGTGCCCCCATAGAAAGCTGCTGGCTGAGAGGTCACTCAGCAGAGTGCAGCAGGAGAGCAGAAGATGGACCGAGGAGAGGATTCAGGCTGCTCTGTGCAAAACCAACTGCACAGAGGAGGTAAGTATAACATGTTTATTATTAAAAAAACACACGAGCCTTTACAATCACTTTAAAAGTAGATTCAGATTTAGTTTTTGGCTGAGCTTCCATTTTAAGATGTCACTGGCGGTCTCAATTCAAGACTGCAAATCTCAGTTGTAGTATAAAAGTAGACTAACTGTACCATACCTTGCAGGTCTGGAGGAGCATGTACTGCAGCGGCATTCCTGAAGCAGTTTGTCACCGTGCCTCACTGGGCTCATCTAGACATCGCTGGCGTCATGTCAAACAAGGATGAGGTTCCTTATATGCGCAAAGGAATGGCAGGGCGCCCCACAAGGACCTTGATTGAATTTGCTGATCGACTCAGTAAAGACAAGAACCCCTCATAATGCAGACTGGAATAGACCAGCAGACAGTATTGGACATCTTCTAGACATAATGAACTTTATATTTACTTTAAAAGACCTAAAATGACAAGTTTTCTATCTTTTTATTACTAACACATCATCCAACATAAATATGTACATGTTCATAGTGTTTTATAGCCCATAAATACAATAAATAATAGAAGTACATTTAAAAAAGATGTTATATCTTGTGCGGTCAGCTATAAAGGTAACTAAGGCAAAATGTTTTTTTATATAATGGTTGAATAACTTAAAAGTGTTATCACTGCAAATAAATAAAATAATTAAACCCTTGTGCAGGGCACCCATTCATATGGATAGATCCGTACTTGCAGCCTCCTTAGGAAGGAACAGGCTATATGGTGCACACATGTATGACAGGAACAGCACCTGTTTTAAACACTTAAGGGCAGCTCCGCGTACATATAGTGCGGCAGAGCGGCCTTTAAACGTAAAATCACGTACCTGTATGTGATTTTTTTTTCTTCGGCTCATGGGGCACGCGCTGCCAGAACCCCAACTCCCACTGTGATTCGACACAGCGGGAGCCAATCAGGGGGTCCGGCGGAAGCCTGACGATTTGTTTCGAGAGAGGCAGAACGGCAGTCTGCTGGTAAGGAAGACAGAGATCTTGTGTTTCTGCTAAGCAGGAACATGGATCTCTGTCTTCCTATAGTTAAACCATCCCCCGCACAGTAAGAAAGCACTCCCAGGGAACACATGTAACCCTTTGATCGCCTCCTGATGCCTTTCCCTGCCAGTGACAGTGCTTTTTTTTTTTTAAGCACTGCTCCCCAAAAAGTGTCCGCTGCAATGTCTCAGTCCCGCTAAAAATCGCTGATCGCTGCCATTACTAGTAAAAAAAATATAAAGTCCATAAACCTATCCCATAGTTTGTAGACGCTATGACTTTTGTGCATCTCAATCAATATATGCTTATTGGCCTTTTTTTTTTTTTTTTTTTTTATTTTTTTTTTTTAATCAAAAATGTTGCAGAATACATATTGGCCTAAATTGATGAAGAAATTTGATTTTTTTCACAATTTTTTATTGGATAGGTTTATAGCAGAAAGTTAAAAATATTGTGGTTTTTTTTTTTTTCAAAATTGTTGGTCTTTGGTGATCAAATACCACCAAAAGAAATCTCTATTTGTGGGAATAAAGGACATCAAGGTACAGTGTTGCACGACTGCGCAGTTGTCAGTTAAAGCAACGCAGTGCAGTATCACCTGGTCAAGAAGGGGGGTAAACCTTCCAGAGCTGAAGTGGTTAAGGAAAAGGCTGTGCAACACTGGGCAGGACCGCAAAGTGAAGTTCACGGGAGCAGAGGCAGCAGGTACTTACCCAAAGGGAATTCCTGGGTTATCTATAATATTCTAGCTTTCAGAAACTTCAGCACTCACTCTACCCCACATACAACATGTGGTTCAGTAGGATCCTGGAAGACACCCCTTTCATTATGGGATGCAGTGGGGACATTTCCTCAGCGCCAACAAGGCAAAGGTTTAAAGAGGAATAGAAGTTCCTCTTTAACCTCCGGCCGCCCACTCACAGTAAATATAATAGGAGCGGGTGGTAGGTGCAGGTTCGGCATTGTACCTGTACATTGCCGGCTTGCTTCCAGGTTTAGGGCGTGCATGCACGTGCCCCCTGCTGTGATTGGACACAGCACGAGTTTGGCAGCATATTTCACCTAATGATTCAGCTGAAACCTGCTGATGGGCAGTGTTTACAAGCACACAGAACTCTGTGTACTGTGAACAGCGATCTGGCTGTTTCTTCTCCCTGAAAAAGCAGGGAGAAAAAAAACAGACCGATTTAGTAAGCTAAACGCCTGTAGACCTCCCACCGTACATTTACTGCTGTAGGGCAGCCATTCTGTGCCGGATCGTGTACCACAGCACAAAACTGATCAGCGAATGCCAGCCAATAGATGTCCCCCGCCACCCACTGATGGTCGGGCAGAGACAAAGAATGGCAAGGCTCTGTTCTGAAAAGTGGAGTGATGGATTTTGTGTCCCTTAATAAAATCCATCACTTCCCTGAGTAAAAGCACCACACATAGTAAACACAAACACTGGCTAAGCACACAGTTAACCCTTTGTGTGCCCTAGATGTTTAATTCCTTCCCAGCCAGTGTCCGTACAGTAACAGTGCATATTTTTAGCACTAATCACTATATTAGTGTCAGTGTAAGACTGTCCTCCACACTATCACAGTCCCGCTATAAGTCGCTGATCACCCCCATTACTAGTATATTAGTATGTAACCTCCATACAGAAAAAAAAGCGGTATATAACCACTTTAAGGACCGGAAGGATTTCCCCCTTAATGACCAGGCTATTTTTTGCAATATGGCACTGCGTCGGTTTAACGGACAATTGCGCTGTCGTGCGATGATGCACCCAAACAAAATTGACGTCCTTTTTTTCCCACAAATAGTTTTCTTTTGGTGGTATTTAATCACCTCCTGTGGTTTTTATTTTTTGCGCTACAAAAAAAAAGGCAGCATTTTGAAAAAAAAATAATTTTTTTTACTCTGTTATAATACATATCCAAAAAAATTTTAAAAAAAAACAAATGTATTCATCAGTTTAGGCCGATATATATTCTGCTACATATTTTTGGTATACATATTGATTGGATGTATATTCTACTACATATTTTTGGTATACATATTGATTGGTTTGCACAAAAGTTATCGTGTCTACAGAATGGGGGTTTTTTTTTTTTTTTTTACTAGTAATGGCGGTGATCAGTGATTTTTAGTGGGACTGCGATGTTGCGGTAGACAGATCGGATACCTAACTGACATTTTTGGGAACCGGTCACATTATTACGGTAATCAGTGCTAAAAATATGCACTGTTATTGTACTAATGACACTGGCAGGGAAGGGGTTAACATCAGGGGCGATCAATGAGTTAAATGTGTTCCCGGTTTGTGTTTTCTAACTGTATGGGGGGCTGTGTGACTGGGGAAACACACAGATCTGTCTTCCTGCATAGCAGAAAGACAGGATCTGTGTGATCTCCCCTGTCAGAACGGGGATCTGCCTGTTTACACAGGCAGATCCCCGTTCTGTCACTGTGGGGAGCGTTCCTAGGTGGCCAGCAGACATAGAGTCCGCCCCACCTGCTGATTGGCTCCCCCGCTGGCCAATGGGATCGCGCGTTCACAAAAGCAAGTTACCGTGCTACCGTACAGCTACGGCGATTCACGGGAACAGACCATCTAGCCACAGTATGATGACAGCGGCTGGTCTTAAAGTGGTTAAATAAAAAAATAAATAGAAATTCCAGTATATATCCCATAGGTTTGTAGACGCTATAACCTTTGCACAAACCAATCCATATATACCTATTGAGGTTTTTTTTTTACCAAAAATATGTAGCATAATGCATATTGGCCTACATTTTATGAATAAATTAATTTTTTTTAAAAATTTTTATTGGATATTTTTGTCCAAAAAAAACCCCAGAGGTGATCAAATACCATCAAAAGAAAGTTCTTTTTGAGGGGAAAAATTATGTAAATGTAATTTGGGTACAGCGTTGCATGACCACGCAATTGTCAGTTAACTGCTTCCCGACCGCGCGCCGTGTATTCACGGCGGCAGTCGGGGAGCTGGGCGCGAATCGCCGTAAATATACGGCGATTCGCATTTTGGCCACCAGGGGGCGCCGCCGGCGGCGCGCGCGCGCACCCGCCGCACTCCCGAGGAGTGTGCCCGCGGCTCGGGCGGACCCGATGTCCGCCGGCGAGCCGCGATGAGCGGCTACAGGGAAAAGAAGGGGAACCGCCGATGTAAACACGGCGGTTCCCCGCCCTGTCAGTGGGGCATGAGAGATCTACTGATCCCTGTCACTGGGATCAGTTAGATCTCTCATGCCCATGGTCGCCCAACCCCCCCACAGTAAGAACAC
>BLSH010321758.1:218687-248728 GCA_018402905.1 Glandirana rugosa | reverse complement strand
TCCCTGCGCATAGAGGTGCAAGGTCAAACAGTGTCAGTGGTCGTAAAAGATGCGAAGCGTCACCCTCTAGACGTAATGGTCAAACACCGTGAAGGGAAGCACGACCGAAGTAGAGGGGCTCACAAGTGGTTCCACCACCGGGGCTACGACCGCGACGACTCTGTCTCTCCATAACGCCATCATCGTATGGAGCTGTTAAAGCTCTCAGGAGTAAATTGTCGAGGTATGCTACTACCGCAATACCTCTCTGTCTCAGCAGCGCCAGCATCGGGGCCACCACCTTGGTGAACACTCGGGGAGATGAAGCCAGCACGAAGGGAAGTGCCACAAACTGGTAATGCAGATCTCCCACTGCGAAGCGTAGAAAATGCTGGTGACTGTGACAAACTGGAACGTGGAGATACGCGTCCCTGATATCCAGGGACGCCATGAATTCCCCTTGGTGCAGGGCGGCCACGACCGAGCGGATGGACTCCATCCTGAATCTCTTTGTCTTTACGAAGCAGTTTAATGCCTTCAGGTCCAGAACTGGCCTGATACCGCCCTTTTTGGGCACCACAAAGAGGTTCGAGTAAAACCCGTGAAATCTTTCCACCATGGGTACCGGTACAATCACCCCCTGTTCGGCAAGCGCCCGAACGGCGCCTAGAAGCGCCTCCCGACGCCCCTGAGGGAGTCTTAAGTTTGAAGGGAAGAACCTTTCTGAGGGCAGAGAGATGAATTCTATCCTGTACCCGGAGGACACCACCTCCAGTACCCACCGATCGGTGATGCGGGCAGCCCATCTGCCTGCGAACCCCAGCAACCGGCCCCCCACCCGTGAGTCGGGCGGGGGCAACCCATCATGCGGAGGTTGACTTATCCTTCGCTTTTTCGGACTTATGTTGCCAGGGCCTTTTACTGGGCCCAGCGGAAGCCTTACCGGACTTGAAGCCCTTACCCGCTGAGCTGGGCGGACGAAAAAACTTCTTCTGACCTGAAGAAACAGGGCCCTGCCTATGGCGAGAATCCCACCACTTTGGCTCTGGAAGGAAAGTACTCTTCCCTCCCGTGAAATCCTTAATGATTTCATCCAACTGTGGGCCAAACAGACGCCCTCCCTGAAAGGGAAGATCTGTAAGAGCTTTCTTTGAAGCCTGGTCACCCGACCAAGAGCGGAGCCACAGCACCCGCCTAATAACAATTGCAAAAACAGACATTTTTGACAGCATGGGAAGCAGGTCCAAAGCCGCATGGCATATGTAGCGGAGACACATTTCCAAATGTTGTGCCCGCTGTACTTCAGCCTGTGCACACTCACAAGTTAAACCGGAGTGTAATGTGGCAGCGTGCTCGTGAAGAACCACTGAGGTGCTCGCCTTTTTTTGGGGCCCGCCCAGAATCGGGAGTTCTTTCCCTCGGCGGGGGTCCCCAAACACTGCCCTCAGCTGTTCCAAGGACACCAGGGTTCCTGGGGTGGATTGTTGATCCGCAGGTACCCCTGCCATAGCATTGCCGGCCTCTGACATCCCAGCCTTCCGGCACCCCCACTGTGTGACCACCACCTCTACCCCACCAATCAGCCAGGGAGACCCGGGAGGATTGCACCCACCGCTACCAGCACCCATGGAGAGCCAGCTATACTTGCTGTTTTAAATGCCTCAGCACTGTGACCAGAATGAGCAATGCCCAAAAATCCACTGCACTTCAAGAGCCTGCACCACTGAGTGTCAGCCACGTTGTCCAAGTGAAACCGGAAGTACTACTTCCATTTTTATCACTTCCTGTAATACTAAAAACGACCACTGGGGGCCGCCAGAGGACAGGCTGAAAACTGCATGGGCTACCAAACAACGGATGCTGCCATTAACACAAGCAGAGCTTATAGCAAAATGGCACGGTCGGCGGACGAACGAACGGTGATCCACACCGAATGGCGGCGAACCGCTTAATGCAGTGCTCCGAGCGGTCAGTGCAGCAAGGTGCGGTACTGCGGGGGGGGGAGGGGGGGGAGATAATCCTCAAAGGGGTACCACCCAGTGTGTCCCCAATAACGGACCCCCACCGGCCGGCTATCACAGAAGCTGCCCACTCTTCTCACCCCTAGGACAGAAGAGGGGTCCACTCACCAATCCGATCGGCGCAGCGGGTAGCCACCCAGAGCAGACTTACCTCCCCATAGAGAGGCATGCTGCTGGGCAGGCCCCTGGACAGGAACAAAACCAGTCACTGGGCTCTAGTGGGTTTTAGTCACTGGCCGCCCGCATGGAACGGGCGCTATGCGGCAGGCCCCGCTAAGAGTTGCTCGCATAGTGTCGGCCGGACTGAGGAAAGTTTTTGGATTTTAGATATCCTCTATACCACCAGCCAGCTTCTTGATAGCAGTCTTCATCAGAAAAAATCTTCAGGAGGCCGCAGATCCCATAGGGAACCAGGTCTACTCCTTGCACTAGGCAATTTAAAACTGATGTGCTATGCAGAGCAGGGAAATTATATGCTAAGGTGAGGACGGCCCCCTGGGAGGGGCCAACCTATGCTTTTGTTTTATTTTTGCCTAGTCTACTCCTAGTAATATGAGCATAACCCCACATGTCATAAGGAGGCTGCGTCTGTCAGTGAATGGAAGAGTAATAGCAAATAAAGAAACAAATAATATAACGCATACAATTGCGGCTCAAGTCATATTGTAGTTGAATGTTATTAAACATGACCTTTCCTTTTCAATCTGCAGCCTCTGTAATTTTCTGAAAATGCAGTGAAATATGGCTACAAGTGTGTACTGGCCACTCCCCAGAAACATAATTTGCTGCTTTTGTGATTGGCTCACTGATTTTCTCAGAAGTCTACCTAAGATACAAGTCAGATTTCAGGCATCACCTGCAAAAAAGGGATGCAGGCCTGGTAGATTTGCTCATTAGTGCTCTCCAGCTGCACACCTGATAATTATGAAACCACTCCCATTAGACCCACTCAGTACAGAGGCACAGAGGGATTTCTTCAGAACAACAAAAAGGTAGGAATCTGCAACAAAAGTTGTCATAATCCTTACAATGTAGATAGATCACCCAGAGGGGAATGTTTTTTTCTCAACAAAAGTGGAGTTACGCTTTAAAGAAATTAGCACAAGGTGCCAGATTAACACTTATAACTGGGAGGCATCTGAAAGTGTTCTCTAATTTTGATCAATATTCTTTTGCAAATCTCATTGAAGTTTTTTTATTCTGTGCTCAGGAAATATGTTTAACCACTTCTCCCCCGGAAGGATTTCCCACATTAGGACCAGAGCACTTTTTGTGATTCAGCACTGCGTTGCTTTAACTGACAATTGCGCGGTCGAGCGACGTTGTACCCAAACTAAATTTGCGTCCTTTTTTTCCCACAAATAGAGCTTTCTTTTGGTGGTATTTGATCACCTTTGCATCATTTCTGATCGTTGCTATAAACAAAAAAAGAGCGTCAATTTGCAAATTTTTTTTTCCATCGGTTTTGGCTGATTTATATTCTTCCTCATATTTTTGGTAAAAAAAAAAAATCGCAATTGGTTTGCGCAAAAGTTGCAGTGTTTATGGATGAGAATTCATTTCTGGGTTTTTCATTTTTTTTATTTTTTACTAGTAATGGCGGCAATCTGCGATTTTTAGCAGTACTGCGAAATTGCAGCGGACATTTTTCACACTTTTTTGGGACATTTATACAGCGATCAGAAATTTAAATATCCACTGATTACTGTATAAATGTCATTGGCAGTGAAGGGGATAACCTGCAGGGGGAGATCTAGGGGTTAACTGTGTTCCCTAGGCGTGTTCTAACTGTGAGGGGGCTGGGCTGTTATGGGCATAAGAGATCTAACTGATCGCAGTGACAGGGATCAGTACATCTCTCATGTGCCCACTGACAGAGCGGGGAACCGCCATGTTTACCTCGGCGGTTCCCCTTTACTTTGCTCTGGCTGCTCATAGCGGCTCGCCAGCAGACATCGGATATCTGACGTAAAACCCTTGTAACATCTCATATCTTTTATAGTTTAATAAATAATATATGATGAAAAGGGTGGAAAATGCAGATCCCTTAAAAAAGAACAACAGTACACAACAAAAGAGTACTCCAGGTGCGAGACACCACCGCCTGCAAAACTTTGCAGCCAAAAGCAGCATCAGAAGGCGCTGCAACATCAACTTTGTAAAACTTGGAAAAAGTGTGCACCGAGGTCCAAGTGGCCGCCTTGCACACCTGAGAAACCGACCTCTGGTGTCGGAAAGCCCATGGAGTACTAATTGCCCTGGTAGAGTGAGCCATAACCAGGAAGGGGGGCTCCTGGCCCCGAACAGCGTACGCACGGGTCACCGTCTGTCGTATCCAGCGGGAAATGGTGGCCGACGAGGCCTCCATCCCCTTGCGCGGACCATCCACCGCAACAAAAAGCGCATCGGATCTCCGAAATGAGGCCGTGGCTGCCAGATACACCCAGAGAGCCCTAACCACATCCAGGGAATGCAAGGCAATCTCCTTAGGATGAGACGGGCGCTGACACAGTGAAGGTACGACAATGTCCTCGTTGATGTGAAACGAAGAGACCACCTTTGGTAAGGAGGGAGAGGGGAGCAAAACCGCCTTGTCCCTATGTAGGACCAAGTACGGGGACGTACAGGACAGAGCCGCCAGCTCAGACACCCGCCTAGCTGATGTTATCGCTACCAGAAAGGCCACTTTCTGCGAGAGCAGTTGCAGGGAAATTTCCCTGATATTTTCGAAAGGCGGCTTCTGAAGCACAGAAAGGACCAGATTAAGTTACCAAGGCGCCAAAGGCGACCGAACCTGGGGGGAGACATGACGAACCCCCTGGACAAAGGTACGGATCAGGGAATGCGTCGCCAAGGGACGCTGAAAAAGAATCGCCAGGGCAGAAATCTGCCCCTTAAGCGTGCTCAACGCCAACTTGTGATCTAGGCCTTGCTGAAGGAAGGCCAGCACCGAGCCACCCCCGCCTCGCACCAGGCACTGTAAGCCTTCCAGGTGCGGTGATAGATCTTCCGCGAAGTGGCCTAACGTGCCCTGAGCATAGTGGAAATGACAGACTCAGAGAGTCCCCTATCTTTTAACACCTGGGACTCAATAGCCAGGCCGTTAAAGCCAGCGAGGGTAAAGCAGGGTGCAAGATGGGCCCCTGTGAGAGTAGGTCCTTGCGAAGCGTGAGCCGCCAGGGAACATCGACCACCATGTCGGCATGCCAAGGATGCCGAGGCCAATCTGGCGCTACCAGAATGGTTGGGATCCCTTCCGCCTCTATCCTGCGCAGCAGGCGGGGGAGTAACGGAAGTGGAGGGAAGGCATAGAGCAGCCGAAACCGAGACCACGGAGCCACGAGGGCATGCGCTGCGTCTGCCAGCGGATCCCTTGTTCTGCTCACGAAGGCCTGCATCTTCCGATTGAGCCGGGACGCCAGTAGGTCCACGTCTGGCGTGCCCCACTTTAGACAAATCTGGTGGAACAGACGGTACCTTGGGTAGATACAGGGGATTTTGTCTGAGAACTTCCCTATCCTCAAAAAATAAGAAAAAAAGGCTCTTTCATTGACAGAACCTGCAAGTCGCTAACCCTCCTGGCCAACGTAATGGCCAGGAGGAAGGCCACTTTCAAAGATAGAAGCTTTAAAGAAACTTGAGCCAATGGCTCAAAGGGTGCCCTAGTTAGGGCCTCCAATACCAGGGTCAGGTCCCAAGGGGGGAAACCCCTTCACTTTCACTGGGGACATCCTTTCCCTGGCTGACAGGAATCTTTTAACCAGAGGTTCTAAGGCCAACCTCTTATCCAAAAACACGGACAGAGCCACGACCTGTACCTTGAGGGTCTTGGTTGCCAGCCCCTGATCCACACCATCCTGGAAAAAATCCAGAACAGCGGGGGATCTCTTGTTGGGAAGTCCCTCTTGCCTGACACCATCGAGAGAACACTTCCCGAACCTTGGCATTGATTCGCCTAGTCACCTGCTTTCTGCTCATTAAGAGAGTTTCAATCACTCTCTCCAAGCAGCCCTTGCGACGCAGGCTTTCCCTTTCAAGAGCCACGCCGTCAGACTGAAGGTGGGATTTGGGTGAACCACTGGGTCCTGAAGGAGGAGATCGTGCCGATCCGGAAGGTGTTGAGGAGGGCTTACTGACGAATTTTTTAGAGTGGGAAACCACGTCCTCTTGGGCCACCACGGTGCTACCAGAATTAGTCTGCCCCCTGACTGACTTAGTTTGTGTAGCACCCTCGGGATCAGAGCCAAGGGGGGAAAGGCATAGGCTAGCCTGTAAATCCACTCGTGGGCCAATGCATCTACCCCCTCTGAACCTCTCTCTCTGTACAGGGAAAAGAATCTCTTGACTTTCCTGTTGCCTCTTCTGGCAAAGAGGTCCACCTCTGGTGTCCTGAAGGCTTGACATACCATCAAAAATACCTCGTGGTGTAGCTCCCACTATCCTTGGAGGATCTGCTGCCTGCTGAGAAAGTCTGCCTCTAGGTTAAACACCCCCCGTATGTTGATGGCTGAAATCAAGGGAATCCTCATCTCTGCCCATTACAGAATTACCAGCGTTAGGTTCATCAGAGAACTGGGACTTTGTACCCCCCTGACGGTTCAGGAAGGCCACTGTAGTGGAATTGTCCGAAAGGACCTGGACCTCTTTTCCCCAATCCTTTCCTCTAAGGCTTTTAAAGGCCTCTCTGACCGCTAGCAGCTCTCCGAAAGTGTCCCTCTGACTCTGGTTCCAAACTCCCTGGGCCCGAAGTTCCTCTAGATGGGCCCCCCCAACCCCAGGCCTTTGCATCGGTCGTGACCTTTACTGGCTGGAGCTGATTCCACAGAAGGCCCTGACTTAACCTGTCGGGGTTGAGCCACCACCGAAGCGACTCCTTTACCTTCCCTGGGACCAGCACCCTTTGGTCCAAGAATCCTCTTTTCCCGTCCCAGGAGGAGAGAAGGAATCCCTGGAGGGGTCTGGAGTGAAACTGAGCCCAGGGCACCGCGGGGATGCAGGATGTCATCAGTCCTAGTACCCTCATAATGAACCTGTGAGACAACTCTCTGGGTTCTAGAAGAGACTCTACTGCCCCTACCAAGGTCTCCAGCTTCGCTTGGGGCAAAATTAGCTTTTGTGCCACAGTCTATCAGGAATCCTAGATACATCTTGGTTTGGGAGGGAACCAGTGAGGACTTCTCCCGACTGATCAGCCATCCCAGGGACTCTAGTGTGGTTACTACCCTATCCAGGTCCACCATCAACTGTACCTGTGACTGGTTGTAGACCAACAGGTCTTCCAGGTACAGGATCAGCGCAATTCCCTCCAGATGGAGGAAAGATACTACTTCCGCCAGAACCTTGGTAAAGATTCTTGGGCTGGATGCCAAACCGAAGGGCAAGGCGCTGAACTGCCAGTGCTGGACATCCTCTTTGGTGCAAACTGCAAACCGCAGCAGACTCTGGTGTTCCGTACAAATGGGGACATGAAGGTACGCGTCCTTCAGATCTATTGTGACCATGAAGACATCCTTTAACAGATTTTTGACGCTGTAAATATTCTCCATACGGAACTTCTTGTACCGTATGAACTTGTTCAGCCTTCTTTGGTTTATGATAAGGCAAAACTTCCCCGAAGGCTTGGGGGACTACAAAAATGTGAGAGTAGAGCCCCTTCCTGAGTTCTACTGTTGGCACCGGAATAATGACTCTCTGCTCGGCCAACTGATTGATATTTTCCAGGAGGCCCGCTGCCTTCTGTCTGGCGCTGGGCAGGTGGGTAAGGAGAAAACTGAGGGGGTAAGGAAGTCAGCTCTAACCTGTACCCCTGTCTTATTATCTGTAAGATGTAGGGGCTCTGTGTAATCTTCTCCCACTGGATGGAGAATTGGGAGAGCCTCCCCCTACGCTGGCACTGGCGTCACATGGAGTCCTTCTCGGCCAACTTTGGCCGGAAAAAAGGAGACTCCATTTTGGTTTTCCTTTGCCAAACCCCCATTTTTTATTTCCCTTTTTGTTCTTAAACCAATTGGACTCCTGGGGGCCTCGAAAAAAAATTTCCCTTAGTCTTCTTAGGCTTCACCGGGAATTTTGTCCCCTTTTCTGTAGATCTGGCAAGGGCCTGATCCAAACCTGCGCCAAATAGTAATGACCCTTCAAATGGG
Source organism: Glandirana rugosa (assembly GCA_018402905.1). Lineage (NCBI taxonomy): Eukaryota > Metazoa > Chordata > Amphibia > Anura > Ranidae > Glandirana > Glandirana rugosa. Next base: position 240,585 of record BLSH010321758.1, on the reverse strand, counting down.
AGACCACACAATCGTGACTTTGATGTATGGTCCCCGTCCCAGGTCTTCACCCAAGGCTCTTCTAGCCGAATTTAGCAGGCTGAAGATTTTGCTGCTGTACGTACAGTTTCAACAGCAGTGTCTGATAGATAGGCTACCGCTTTACCAATCAATTCCAGGGAGTCTAACACCTGTTTTGACTTGGATGAATGTGAAACGTGGTCCAGGAGCTTGCTCACCCACATGTCTGTGTTTCTAGCCACGCAGGCTGAGGCTAGGGCCGGACTCATTGCCACCGCATTGGCCTCCCAGGCTCTGCGCAGTAGAGTTTCAGACCTCCTATCCATCTGGTCTCTAATATTACCCACATCCTCAAAGGAGAGGTCAGATTGTTTTGAGACCTGAGCCAGGGAAGCGTCTAATCTAGGAGTCTTAAAGAATCTCTCCTCTTCCTCATCTTTAAAGGGACATCTACGCTTCCAGTATTGGAAGAATGTTAGCCTGCGGGCTGACCAAACCTCTGTACATTTTATCCTGAGCTGACATATGTGCAGCAGGCTCCTGAATTTCCTCAGAGGAATAAATGGCCCAGAGGAGACCCTCCATCTCATCAGCCGAAAAAAATGTGTCTGCCTGGTCTGGATTCTTCCTCCTCCTGGCTATCCTCATCCAGACAGCTCTGCTCAGACCCTTCTGCTTCTTCCTCCTCCTCCTCTGAGTCCTGCGTGGCAGGAACCCTGACAGTGGCCCACTTAAGTGGCCTCTCAAGGCCTGACAGCCCTTCTTGTGAGGAGGAGCCCTCAACACTAGACAGTGCCTCCACTTCCTGCCTTGGTTAAAGGGTTGCTTGAAAAGACCTGAGAGTAGTCAACATCTGTCTGTACAGCAAGAAAATCCTTCATAACCTGAGACATTTCTTTCCCTGACAGTTTATGAATACATTTAAAGCAGAAGGGCTTTGTGTGTTCCTGTGGCAGTTTATCATTGCAGTAACCACATCTTTTATAGCGGGAAGAGGTCTTAGTCCTGCTGGCGCCTCCCTGGGCTACGGATTCCACGTCTGCAAGATAATGCACCTGCATTAACCTCTACCGCTCCCTGCACCCCACCAGTACCCCTGCCAGCCGGCTGACTCACCCACTGTGGTCTCCTCTGTGGCTGTGACCGTTGCCGGTCCCTCCTCTCTGTCCATCCTTGTAGAAGCCAGAGCGTCTCCGGCCGACCGCCGCTGTGGCTCTACTCTAAGAGCAGGAGGATTGTGCCGGTCCCTCCTCTCTGTCCATCCTTGTAGAAGCCAGAACGTCTCCGGCCGACCGCCGCTGTGGCTCTACTGTAAGAGCAGGAAGATTGTGGATGCCCGCCCCGCTGGATGCTGGTCGCTCCCCTCCTGTGAACAACGCCACCGCCATTTTGGTGAAGCCCTGAGGACCGGAAACACCCTCTAGCGGCCGTGACATCACTTCATCACAAGGGGGGGAGAGCAGGAAAACTATCTGGCTCCAAGCCGCCTCCTCCTCCCCCCCAGCGCCTCCAACGCCGCTGACTACACAGGAGCCAGGCTACTCCTGCAATGGAGGCCCGTGGGACAACAGACACAGCACAGCCTCCTCATTCCCTGGCAACCCAGCCAGGTAAGAAGAGGGAGGGGGAAAATGGTACCTGAAATTTCTGGCCACCCCACTGTGCCCTGGGTCCTTCAGTTCTCAGTTCTTCCAGTCCTGTTGCCCCCCCTGAGAAGACTGTTACCAGTCTGGGGAATAGCCCCCCTGGGAGGAGTAACGGAGACCCCACCTGACCCTCCAACCACTCAAGCCTGCATTCTGGTTCCCAGGGGGAGACCCTTGGCTCACAGCCTTGGATCTTAGCAAAAAAAAAAAAAAACTGTTTCGCTGTGGGGAAACAATCAAAAACTGAGGAGCATGGGAGGGACAGGGGCTTTTGAACTCTGTCTTGATTGTGTTTCCTGTCAGGTGAGACCAGTCATCTCTCAGGTGTGCCGTCCTGGAAGACGACTTGAGAAAACTAGCTATTTCCAGGTCGCACCAGAGCGAAATGGTCCCCAATGCCGTGTCTCCCTGGAGGGCAGCCAACAACCCCCTGCTGTGCGGAAAGGAAGGAACAGCAAGGTAAGACGATGAGAAAGAAAAAAATGTCCCTCACTGCTGTGTCTGATATGCAGACGATAAGGCAGTAAATAATTGGACATAACAGACACAAACAATCTTCAGTCTTTGTGTATGTCTGATGTGTAGCAATCTAACCAATCTGATCAGAAATGGCACCACCTTTAGCCTAGGTTCACAATGAAACGATTTGGCATGCGACTCAAATGTCAAATCGCATGCCTAAATCGGCAGCCATTGTCGGCAATAGCACCGTCCGAATCGACGCAACGCCGACTTTGTGGTACCCCACAGATTCCAAAAGGCAGTTTTTGTACTGCCCCTGGCCCAGACTCACAAACCAGAAGGACAATCAGCCTTCACTGTTGTGTCCCTTCTAATATGCATCCAATAAGGCAGTAATACAGGACACAAAGACACAGTCTTCAATTTTGTGTATATTTGATGTGAAACAATATAACAACTATGATCTTAATGCGTTTTTCCGCTGTGCAGCAACCATCCCAGCAAAGACCAACTCTCTTGTCATGTTTTTGGGGTTGTGTTCGATATGTGCAAAGAGAGATCACACAAATACTTAAAAATATAACATTTATTACAAGTAATGACAGATACAGATAAAGAAAATATCAAGAATACTTAACTTAAGGTGTTTGTTTCCGTCGCCATGGGTCCCTTTCATGGCACAGGTGACCAGGACCAGACACTGGCCTCATGGCCATTCTGGGTGAGACTAACTTATACCAGTGATGGACAGCAGAGTCTTAGACATCCAGTGATCACATCGCAGCTGCAGCACAACAATTGCAATGCTGTAAAACTGAAAGAACTGTAGAATACAAAGTCCATATCCTCCGGACTATTGTAGCTCACAAGTCATAGACGTGCAGGCACATAACTGCAGACAGTTCAAGCACTTGACCATCAGAGCAGACAAAACAGTTCAGGTACTTCACGATCAGATTCAGGTACTTGACCTTGATAGTGGATGGAACAGTTCAGGTATTCAACCATCAGAACAGGTGTAACTTGCACCAACAGTTCAGCTGCTGATCATTGGCAAAGTCTTTATAGACAATTGCTGCTGTCAAATGTGTTTGTCAACTTTCTCCAATATGCTTGTGGTTGACGTCAATGCAGGAGTGTTACGAAGACTGCCAGTCCAACCTTCCATACTTAACAATAATGCCCATATAGCCCATCATGGATTTAGATTTCTGAACAGTTAAATCCCCAATCCCTAGTGACCTGGCCTAACACTAAAAGGAAAAACTCAGCTTTTATCTAAACTTAGCAATGTCCAACCATAGGCCCAACTTCAAACCACTTAATGTGTGTATATTTCCTCTGTGTACTCCGGTCTCCTCCCACACTCTAAAAACATTCTGGCTGGCTAACTGGCTCTTGTCTACACTGACCCCAATATATGTGTACAAACTACCTACACCTGATGTGTCACTATACTCTACATGCCAGTCCCACACCCAAGCAATCTGGGAGAATCAAGGAAAACTAAACCTGGGAAACTATTTCATTTCATAATCAAGTTTATCAAATGTGGTGGCCAAAGGATCACTAAGTGTCAGATATAACAATGTATATATCAAAATTACAGCACCTTAATTTTGAAGGACTTAGTTTAAAATTTGCAACCATTGCCATAATCATGATTAAGTCTAATAAAAACTATCAATTATGAGTGGACATAAAATTACTTTTTCCATATTAAATGACATGATTAGCTTGAATTCAAACAGTCATTCACATAGAAAAATATACTTCAACTCAAAACACCAGTTGTCACCCATTCTCTTCCTGTACTGTGCACATCATGTGGATTCTGTTCTTTTTTCACACACTCCAACAGTGGCTCTGTATTACATGCCACTGCAATGATTATGGCATAATCTGTTAAACTAGATCCTGCTATAAATCAATCTAAATACACACAGGAAGGGACAGTAGAGGGAGATAAACATTATGTTTAGGTATTCTTATACCCTCCAAACCATTAGAAATATGTTTCAAATTCAACTTAATCAGAAAGGGAAAAAAACTTGAATACCCATCACACAGCATCAAAATTATTAGCTGCTCTGTTTACAATCAGTTCTAATAAAACTGTCATTACATTCACATAAACAAAATATAAACAATTAAGACGATGCAAGTTGTCAATGTATGTTGTAATCTTCGTCTTTAGTTCTTGGACATCAAACCATATCAGACAGGTGGATTGTTGCTGTTTAGCCCTATCTAGGAACTAAACAAAATGAAAAGTCTTAGTGCACTATCATTACATTTCCCACCTAGAAATAAACAAATGGTTAGCACAAAACACATATTCAAAACACTTTCCAGACAAAACATATGGCCATGTTGTTTAATGAGAGTGCACTCTTTTCTACTCATGTTAAACGAGCTCATTAATTAATTAATCACCACGTGGATTTTCATTAAAGGACGTCCATCAAAAGTTGCCAATAATTCACCATGGTTAACATTCACAATAACATTTGCAGTGTGTTCATCACATTGTGCACAGATATTATAAATCACCAAATCCATTTTGATGTTTCTATTTCAACCTCTTCCCATAAAAATCTTGGAAACTTCTGTATTAACAAAAAAACTTATAAAACAATCATTAGTGTTGTATTCTAAAGTTTCACACTTCATTACAATCACCAATGAGGACAAGACATATTTATCTCCAGTGATCTTTCACTATTGTTCTATCTTATACTGTTACTCTTTGCTTGCTCATACATTTAACATGTTATACAGAACTTGTCTCATCAGCTATTTTGTTCAAATTACTGGCACAAAAAGGGTAGAACCGGGTTTTTATCAGTGGGTGGAGCCTTCTCCCTTTCCACACCCAGTAGGCTGGAATAGAGAACTAAACATTTAAATAATTATAATCATCATGGTTGCTTTTAGGAATTTAAAGGGTGTCGGCCGCATCAGCCTTTTCTTTGTTTAAACTGAATCCTAGAATTACAAAGCTAACAAACTAACAATTTCAACTAGGATTGTATTTTTGCAACATAATTAAACATTTCCCTTGGTCTTATATATCACCCACATTTAAACATTACATTTAATAGTATATTCCTTATTTCTTCAGAACTTTCCTGCTTCACAGACAGGCACAATATTTTAAAAGGGGGGTTACAAATGGTGGAATGTCTGTCTCTTTATCTGTTTCCTTATTTACACAGACACACAGAGCATGTAAAGGGAGGGGGATCTGTGAATGAAAGCATTCTCATCTCTGAGTCCCAAATGCTTTCTTATAAAGGATGACCCTCAAACATCAGTGACAAAACTTATTTTACAAATCATACTAAGCATTACCTATCTATCTTGATTAAGGTAACCTTGTCATTTTATATAGACAATACAAACAAGTACCATGTCCATTAGTTAGCTTCAAACCATTCGGACATAAACATAACAATCAATATTCAAACAAGTCTCATTGCTCTGAAATTTTTACAATCCAGAGACCAATACTGTTACTTGCATATTGAGGCTTCCTGAAGATACAACAGTTTCATTTGTATATCAGTCTCTCGCCCAATTTATAAACAAGTCTCATTGCTCTGAAATTTCTTCAATCCAGAGACCAATGCTGTTTACTATTGCAAATTAAGGCTTCCTGAAGATACAACAGTTTCATTTGTATATCAGTCTCTCGCCCAATTTATCAAACAAAAACAAAATCGCAAGCCGGTATCCAGTTAACACCTGATCACCTAAAGGCACCTCAAATAAGCCAGCTAAATATCTGATACTTTTCTTTCGCTTTCTGAATGTACTGTGGCTCACAATACAAGTACACAACATTAAACCCAGCACAAACAGTCTAGCACAATTCTGCATCATTTTTGTATCTCTTATTTGCACAAATCGACCCCACTTACTTCTGGTACCAAATCTCTTGTCATGTTTTTGGGGTTGTGTTCGATATGTGCAAAGAGAGATCACACAAATACTTGAAAATATAACATTTATTACAAGTAATGACAGATACAGATAAAGAAAATATCAAGAATACTTAACTAAAGGTGTTTGTTTCCGTCGCCATGGGTCCCTGGCACAGGTGACCAGGACCAGACACTGGCCTCATGGCCGTTCTGGGTGAGACTAGCTTATACCAGTTTGGGCTGTGGTATTAAGCTTGTGTGTAAGGAAAAGGACCACCCCCAGCCAACACCCTGGTAAGCAACAATATGACCTTTACATTCCTGAGGAGAGGGGGCTAGCTTGACCATATAAGGCAATTCAAATGCCAATAAGTTGAGTCATGCAAGGTAACCAGAATATTAGAGGCTATAATAGACATTTGTGAGGCCAACCTTAATGAGGAATATGAAATATGCAATTTCCCCAACACCAACAATCTTCACCGTTGAGTTTTTCTGGTGTACAGCCAAGAAGTCGTCATGGTGTATCCTCTATGAAATACCCAACCAGGGGAAAAATATTTCATAGGCATAACCTGCACTCTAGATACTAATCCTTCACCACCAGTGAAGGAACAAATTCTAAAATGAAAGACCAAGGCGGGTTAACAATCCACTACTATAGTAGCTGTTGCCCTACCTTACCTCCGCTCCTTAAATCTGAACAAATGTAGCAAGTCCATACACAGGTGGGAGCTAGTCCACCCCTTCCAGTATCTAAGGTCTTAATGAGCCCAGCCCTAGAGACCAATTAAGACAGCTTCTAGAAGAGATGGTTACCATATTAGCCTGGAGGTGAGCTGCCATCTGCAGGCCTTAAACAATCAAACATTAACTACAGGTTTATCTATGTAGCTCATGCAGAGGTTTGCACAAAAAAAAAAAACCCTCAATAAGAGGTTGTAGGAAGCGATATACGCTTATAGTTCTGCCACTGGATGGACTGTAGTCCAAACCAATGAAAAAGTTCTGATTACTACCTGCACTGCGAATATAACTGCAGTGTAAAGGTGGAATGGTAGGTTAGAGCTTATGAAATGTTACCCATAGCAAGTAACCCCCACCAGGAGGATCTGTTCACAGAGGAACCCTTACTGTGCCTCCCCATACCTTTTTAAGTTACAAGATATGAGGTTGGCTTTTAACCACTTGACCACTGGGCACTTAAACCCCCTTCCTAACCAGACCAATTTTCAGCTTTCAGTGCTCTCACATTTTGAATGACAATCAGTCATAGTACACTGTACTCATGAAATGTTTGTCCTTTTTTCCACACAAATAGAGAAATAGAAAAAAGACCGAAAACTTTGTAAAAAAATGCATTTTTCTTTGTTTCTGTTATACAATTTTGAAAATTAGTAATTTTTCTTCATAAATTTTTCGCCAAAATTTATATTGCTATCTATCTTTGGTAAAAATAACCCAAATAAGTGTATATTTGGTTTTTGTGAAAGTTATAGAATCTACAAGCTATGGTGCCAATCACTGAAAATATATCACACCTGATGTACTGATGGGCCTATCGCATTTCTTGAGACCCTAACAAGCCAGGAAAGTACAAATACCCCGCAAATGACCCATTTTTGGAAAGTAGATAGTCAAAGGTATCTAGTAAGAGGCATGGCAAGTTTTTTAAAGAAGATTTTTTTTCCCACAAAATTGTCATATTAAACGGGTTATTTCTCACACACAGCATAGGCATACTACAAATTACACCCCAAAACACATTCTACTACTCCTCCTGAGTATGGCAATACCACATATGTGAGACTTTTACACAGACTGGCCACTGTCAGGAATAGTCCCTCCAGCTGGTGGCGCTGTAGCTCAGGGGTCCATGGACTGCAATTTCGGTATCCACCAGCAGGTGTCAGTAAGGGCTCACCTGTTGAGGACTCCTGGATCCATGGGCCGCAGATCGGGTGTCCACCAGCAGGAGTCCCTTAGCAGTCAGAGGCTGAGCAGTTCCAGTGTCCACCAGCAGGGGCCTCCCAAGAGCCAGCAGGCTGTGGGAGTCAGCCACACCCGGGTTCAGCTGGGAAGTGGCTATTTAAAGCGGAGGTCCGGGCTAAAAAAAAAAATTAAAAGTCAGCAGCTACACATACAGTAGCTGCTGACTTTTAATATTAGGACACTTACCTGTCCTGGACTCCAGCGATGTCGGCACCCGCCGCCGATCTTCGGATCGGGGGACGGGTGCAGCCGCTTCCATCGCGGGTAAGGGAACCCGGACGTGTAAGCAGTACAGCTTCACGCCGGGCACCTTACCGCGCATGCGCGAGCTCTGCCACGCTCTGCTACTGGCCAGGCGGCCAGTAGCAGAGCGAGCAGGGAGGAGGGAGCCGGCTTCTGACGTCAGCGGCCGCGTCCGCCGGCCAGAACTCCCGGAAGTGTGGAAAAGGACACCTGTCTAAAGACAGGTGTCCTCTTCCCCCTCCCCCCCGAAAGGTGCCAAATGTGACACCTGAGGGGGGGAGGAATCCAACCAGCGGAAGTTCCACTTTAGGGTGGAACTCCGCTTTAAGGCCACTTCCCTCAGTGTGTCACTATTGAGTTTGCCTCTCTGCTGCTAGAGATCCTGCTTTTTGCCCGTTTCTCTCTGCCTTGCTTTTGTCCCATGCCTTGTGCTGTCTCCCTGCCTTGTATCCACTTTGATTCCCTGTATACCCTGTACCCTTGTCCAGAGCTAGCTTTAGTCTGCAGTGTAGGTGTTAGTGTTTTTGTCAGGTTTTGTTTTTTTGTTTACTGGGGTTGTTTATGTTCAGTTTGCTGTGTTTGTTTATTACTGTGACTGTTAATAAATCTCACCTTTTTAAGATATATATCTATATATATATATCTATATATATATATAGATATATATATCTATATATATATCTGCTGAATGCTGACAGCCACATACAGAGGCCCAACATGCAGGGAGCACCATCAGACATTCTAGGAGCATAAATTAAACATTTCCTGACTACCTCTTGCACTTTTGAAGGCCCTGGAGCACCAGGACAAATGGAAACGCCCAAAAAATTACCCAATTGGGAAAAGCAAACACCGCAACATATAATCTATGAGGCATAATGAGTCTTTTGAACATGTTAAGTTTTTGAAAAATGTGGAAAGAAAATGAAACCCCATTTTTTTTTAACACAAAGTTGTCCATACAATATATACAATATTTCTAACGCACAGCATGTACCTAGCAAAAAATTACACCCCAAAATATATTCTGCTACTCATCCTGAGTACAGCAATACCACATGTGACACTTTTACACATACAGAGGCCCAACATTCAGGGAGCACCATCAGGCGTTCTAGGGGCATACATTTCAAATCCAATTTCACTACCTAGTACACTATTGTAAGGCACTGTAGTGGCACTGATGGGCGCTGTAGTGGCAGGGATGGGCACTGTAGTGGCACGGATGTGTCACAACTGAGAACTGATGTGGTATGGATGAGCATGAATGAGGTATAAATGAGCATGGATGGGGGTGGATAAGCCGTGGGTGGGGATGACTGGGCACGGGTGCATGGGTAAGCAGGGCTGCATAGATGAGCATGGATGCATGGATGAGCACGGATGCATGGATGAGCACGGATGCATGGTGGACCACAGATGGATGGCTGAGTATGGATGCATGGGTAAGCACAGATGGATGGCGGAGAATGGATGCATGGCTGAGCACGGATGCATGGGTGAGCATGCATGGATGGAAGAGCACGGATGAGGCTGGATGGGTGCGCACGGATGCATGGGTGAACACGGATGAGGCTGGATGGGTGAACGCAGCTGGATGGGTGAGCACAGATGAGGCTGGATGGGCGAGCACGGATGCATGGGTGACAGTTGAGGCTGGATGGGTGAGGCTGGATGGATACAGGGTATGGATGGGCAGACTGGCACATAGCAGTGCTGTGGGCTCTTGAGATCCAGCCCACAGCACCGCTGCTTCTGAGCTCTCCCCTCACACTGCACTGGAGAGGGAGAGATAAGCCGGATATCCGCCGGCTTGTTTACATCTGATTGCTCCGTCATTTGACGGAGCGTTCACGCAGTAATCGGCCGCTGCGAGCGGCCATGTACCGTGATCCACGATGCGCCAGGTCTCACGGACCCGACGTTCACAGATACTCCCAGGTCATGGATACTCCCTCGCGGAGCACGAGTCTGGGAGGACGTTATAGTATGCCCTCCCAGAACAATGGACCCACCTTGTGGCCGTGTATTTACATTACACGGTCGGCAAGTGGTTAAGAACCCCTCTTGGAGCTACTTGCCAGATTCCTAGCAGCTGGGCTAATAGGCTCAGATTACCTGGTGCACCCAGCTGACCCAGGGAGCTTACTCCTGAAACCTCCAGGTTCCTGCAAACCGCTGCACATCCAAACTCCTTGAAGGACTTTTTCAGTGGTATACCTGGCCTGTAAGAAACTCTTGTATCTACCAGGTCTCCCCTCTTCACTATAGTCACCAATATTAATGCACTACAATAGGGCTTATAGAGAGGCTGGCAACCTACTGTTGCGATAAACACAGCGTCTCCACGTAAGAGGGAGCTGTGGATGGTGGATTGGCAGAAGTTTCTGGGCTATTTGTTTCCAGACCCCAAGGGACATTATCTCAAATGCTCAGAACCCTCCTAGCTGTTATTAGGGATTTTACTGCTAAATACCCAAAGCAAAGAGAAGTACTCACCGTTATCTTCTCCCTTTGCCACAGCCACCGGGCTCGCTTTTCCATCCTTATGGTCCACATGCAAGGAGGATAGACGCCAAAGTCACCCCCCCGCTGTCCCCCATAGGGAGCTGCTAAGTTAGGCTGTGTCCTGCACTGCACCAGTCAGTCAGTATATACACAGGGGGCAGTGGTGCTGGGGGAGGGGAACAATGCCTTACCCTCCTCTTTCCCATCTGAGGTGGTTTAGGCAGACACTCGCTCCTCTGCACCCCTTCAACTGGTGCCTCCTTTGGCTCTCTCTTCAGCCGCCACACTGGTCGGCGTCTCTCCAGCGTTTCCCCTTCCTGGGGTCGCACCGCCATCCTCCGCTTAGGTAGGATGACAGAAGGAGCCCGAGAGGCAGGGACTGTTGAGCGGTGTACTGCACTGGATTGCTGTTACAGTTTGAGTTACAGTTTCTGGGCCACCTGTGAGAAGGCTGAGCCTGCAGGATATATTTCAGCCCCAGGCCTGCCTATACCTGCTTCACAGGGTTACCCTGCACCCCTTGTAAGGCGGAAGGGGAGATTGGACTCCCGCTCTGCTGCTGTGTTTTCATGTCACCAGGCCTAAGCACCGCCCCACCGGCCTTCCAGGCAGCAGGTCGCGATGCAGACCAGCGGCCGCACAGACAGCCTCCTCCATCCCATCCACCATTGTCAGGTAGGAGGAGAGAGTGGGAACATGGTCCCTGGGGTTCTGGGTGCACTGCACTGTACCTAGGGGCCCCCAGCTCTCAAGGGGGCTCTTCCGATGCTGCTGCCCCCCGAGCCCTCTTGCTGGGAATATCCCCCCTGGGCAGAGTAAGCGCTACTGGCATCCACCACTGGTCTACCCGTGGTCCGGTGCCCAGGGGGAGGGGGGCCCCAGGCCTTGGCCCGGGAAAGAAAACAAAAAAGGTTTCGCTGTGTAGGGTTAGAATTAAAAACTGAGGATCAATGGGAAGGGTGGGGACTTAAAACAGCTGTTGATTGTGTTTCCTGTGGGGAGGAGCCTCATCTCTCAGGTGTGTCGCCCTGGAAGGTGACAAGTAGTGGTGCACCGAATGGAAATTTTGGTGCCAAAACCGAAAATGCACTAAGCCGAAAATGACAGTTTTTCAAAAATATTTATATTTTTATATACAATTGTCATATGCAGCCTACCTGTGCCTGGGCATTGACAGGCGGCACTGACAGGCGGTACTTCTGATGATCCCAATGAATGGGGATATGGAGATATGCATCTCTCAAGTTCACCGTGGCCATTAAACAGTCTGGAAACAAGAGCTCCGATATTGTGAAAATGGACTCCATTCTGAATTTTTTGTACCTCAACGACCTGTTCAGAGGTCGGAAGTTGAGAATCATCCTGTATTTGCCCGAGGGCTTCTTGACCACAAAAACATGGGAGTACACCCCCTGTCCCTGCTCGCCTAAGGGTACCCTCCTGAGGACCCTCTGGTCCACCAGGTCACCTAACAAAAGGCAGAGGGCTCTGGCTTTCTCCCGATCCCTGGATAGATGGGTAAACAGAAATCTGGGGTGGGGGATCTGACCTGAACTCCAACTTGTACCCGTTTTGTATGATGTCCAAAATAAAATGGACTCTAAGTTGCTGTTCTCCACTGTGGCAGGAAGTCCCCCAGTCTTCCTCCCACTGGAATGCTGGCGTCACTTGGTCTTTGCGGTGGTTTGAGGAGGATTTATTGGACTCCTCCTCTTCCACGCCCCTTGTGGCCCAACCAATGTTTCTTTGGGCGACTTTCTTTCCCTTGTTAGGTCTGTTGCCCAAAGCCTCGAAAAAGCCGCTTACCTTCCTGCTTTTTCTTCCTTTCTGGGAACGCTTTCTTTTTATCTTATGTGTGTTCCAGGGCTTCCTGTAAACCTGGCCCAAACAAGTAATCCCCAGAAAACGGTAGCCCGCAGAGCTTGAGCTTAGAGGCCATATCACCCGGCCAAGCTTTTAGCCATACAGCTCTCCTAGCTGCATTCACTAAGGCTGCCGATCTGGCCGCCAGGTTTACCGACTCCGCTGATGCGTCTGCCAGAAAGCCGACTGCTTTAAACATCAGCGGAAACAATTTTAGTAATTGCTGCCTAGACGTACCTGCCGAGATATGGGTTTGCAACTTTGTCAGCCAGCAGTCTAGATTTCTGGCGACGCAGGTGGCGGCCAAAGCGGGCTTGAGACTAATCGGCGAGGCATCCTATGCTCTTTCTAGGAGTACATACCCCTTTTATCCACTGGGTCTTTCAATGATCCAAGATCATCAAAGGCCAAATCCGTCTTTTTTGAGATCTTGGTTAAAGGCACATCCAGCTTCGGGATTTTATTCCAGGGCTGAGCTGTATCTTTATCAAACGGAAATCGACGATTGAGACTGCCCGAAAAGATGGGCCTCCTTTCCGGATGCTCCCATTCCAGCAAGATAGCTTCTACAAACGGAAGTGTTTATGGGGAATACCCTGGTTTTCTGCACACTAGACCCCAGATACATGCGGTCATGCTTAGAAAGCTGTACCGTTTCTTCCTTTATTTCCAGGTTGTCATAAATGGCCTTTAAAAAATCGCCCACATCATCCAGAGATAGATTGTATCTGCCCCTAGCAAGCTCCTCCTCCTCTGGCTCTGACTCTGAGTCTGCCTGGGAGGCCGTGAGTGACCTCTCTTCTCTCCTCCTGACTGGGTTCCGACAAGGAGGGCATCCTGGCCGCTCTTGATAAGGGCACTGAAGGCCCCTGAACCCTATCCAACATCCCCTTGAAGGACTGGAAGGTGGAAACTATTTCCTCCTTTACGGAAGGCAGGATGTTATGGCACGCTGCTACCGTGTCCTCCTTCACTAAACTATTAATGCACTCTGGGCAAAGTGGCTTTTCCCAATTTGACGCAATCTTCGCTGCGCAAACTGCACATCTTTTCCTGGATTGGGCTTTCACCTGTGTTTTTGTCTATAACAAAACAGAGAAAAAATAAAACAGACCATTCTTCTACTTCTAGGCTCAGAACCACCACTGTGCCGGAACTCCAAGAAGTGCCGTCCCATCACCACTAGCTCCCTGCTAGCTAAGGGAAAACAGCCCTTTTTTCACCCCCCAGAATGACATGTGGAGTCCCAACCCACGCCTACCTGGGAGGTGCCGGCGCCTAATGGACCGGGGTCCACTGCCTGTGATGCAGATGCCTCCATCGGTCCAGGTGTCCCCCACATGCCCGCTCGGTAGCCTCGTGGGTTCCCAGGCTTCCGGATGCCTGTGCTGTCCACCGCCACGCCGTACACGAGAGAGGAAGTACTCTCACGACGCCCTTGGACCCTTTGCCTCTGCATGAAGCTACCTCACTTCCTGCCTTTGGAGCTCAGTAGCCCCGCCTCCCGATGCCTTCCCCGGTTTGTTCCGGGTGACCGGCGTCTGACGGCTGCTCAGTCCTGCACGTGGCACCCACACCATGCCTCCGGCAATCCACACCACCCTGGACCCCCGTGGGGGGGGTAGGAAGGGACCACTGTCACGTGGAACCTACTCAGTACTCCCAGGCTACGCTGGCCGTCCGTTCTCAGGTAAGCAAACGCCTGTTCCTCCCCCGGCTGGGCCTGATGGAAGCGGGGAAAGGCTCAGAGGTCCCTGCTCTCTCTGAGCTTTAGGCAGCAGTGACTTCGCAGCCCTCTCCTCCCTGCTCATGGACGGACGGGTGCGCAGGTTGCTCAGGATCACCCTGAGACATGGCTCCCCTTCCTTCCTGACGCTTCCTTCCCGTCTGGCAGGAAACACAAAAAACTGAAGGAGAGGCCTGGAGGACCACCTTTTAAGTTCTGGTGTGATGGTGTTTCCTGTCCGGGAAAAAGGAGCCATATGTCTCAAGGCTGTCCTGGAAGACGAAAGGAGAGAAAAAAAACAAAAACGCAATAAGCATATATTATTGGCTTGCGCAAAAGTCATAGCATCTACAAACTATGAGAAATGATTTATGGCATTTTTTTTTTTTTTTACTAGTAATGGCGGCGATCTGCGATTTTTAGTGGAACTGCGATATTGCGGCAGACATAGCGGACACTTTTTTGGGACCACTTACATTTATACAGCGATCAGCGCTATAAATAGCCACTGATTACTGTATAAATGTCACTGGCAGGGAAGGGGTTAACACTACAGGGCGATCAAAGAGTTAAATGTGTTCCCTGTCAGTGTGTTCTAACTGTGTGGGGGCTGAGATGACTGGGGGAGGAGAGAGATTGCTGCTCCCATATAATGGGAACATACAATCACTCTCCTCTCCTGTTAGAACGGGGATCCGCTTGTTTACATTCACGGATCCCTGTTCTGTCACTGTGGGGGAGCGATCGCGTGTGGCCGGTGGACATTGAGTCCGCCCCACCTGCTGATTGGCTCCCCTGCTAGCCAGTGAGCGCACCCACAATACATGACCTTGTGCTCGCCGTCTGGTGACGGCGATTCGCGCAGGAGAGCCATGTTGCTGCCGTCAATCCACGGCGGGCGGTCAGCAACTGGTTAAACCACAGACTGACAGAAGCCCACTCCCAACCACTGACAAAAATAATTGAAACACCACGAATATGGGTTTAAGGATCAGAGATAACACAAAAATACAGGGATGGGGTGCAGGCTGATAGAAAGGAGAGGCTCAGCATGAAACATCCTTTCCCTGTAAAATAATAATTATCTAATAACCAGTGATTATTCTCAGTAGAGCCCCCTGGTTACATAGTAAAGTTGGCTGGCGATTGAGCTGTTAATGGCTACTGGCCTGCGTGTCTCCCTCTATGGCAGTTAGGGTGTTAAATTTGTGTCCACCCACAGTAATACTGTAAAATTCCTTATCCCCTCTAATAATAATAATAATAAAGGCCATAAAATTCTGTATCCCCTCTTATAATAATGAAGTCTGAGAAATTCTGTCCCCAACTGACAGACCACAACGCCACACACAGTGACACACTCCAGGCCAGACCACAGTCCCTTGCCCCCCAAACTACTGCCACATCACTCCCCACTGACAGACCACCCTCCCACCGACTAGCGCCCACTCCCCTACCCCCCACTACCAGACTCCAACAGATCCCTACTACTGCCCCCCCCCCATCAACAGAACCCCAGCACCCCTGATAGATTCTCCACCCCCTCAACTAACAACACCTGCCCCCCCTCTGATAGATCCCCACTCCTCCAACTACTCATTACAGCCCCCCACCTTCCCAATCTTCATGCTACAGCCGCTGTGAAATTCCCGGGATAAGCACTGACCATTCGGCATTTAAGTGGTTAAAGAGGAAGTATATTTTCCTCTAGAACTTTTACCTATAGGCAAGCCTAGAATAAGGCTTACCTATAGGTAGCGTAAATATCTCCTAAACAGGAGATAATTTACATTACATGCAGCCGTGCCGTTCCTTCCAAGCCCAGTGCCTCAATCGGCATGTGTGGGAGTGACGCCATTGCGGGTCTGGCCAGTCACAGAGCCGGAATCTGCGAACCCGGAAGCAAGACGGGTGAAGATGGGAGCCTGCTGCAGCTCTGAGATCTCAGGAGGGCTTTGTTTTAAGGTGAGTGTAACAATGTGCTAGTATGTAATGCAAAAAAAAAAAAAAAAAGTCCAGCAGTTTATAAGTACTGGGTTCCTTCTGAAAAACAGGAAAAGTCAGCAACTTTTAATATTAGGACACTTACCTGTCCAGGGATCTAGCGGTGTCTTCACCCAAACAGATTTTTCAATCAGCTATCAGGTACTGGCACCGCCATCTTGGGTAAGGGAAAGCAGCAGCGAAGCCTTGCAGCTTCACAGCCAGTTCACTACTGCGCATGCACAATGTGCTTTGTGAATGGCCCTGCGGCAGGGGAGGGAGCCAAATGTTCAGATCAGTTCGCCATGTCAGTACCCTGGTAGGTATTGTCACAACCAGGTATCTGCTCCCCCTCCCCCCCCAAAAGGTGTCAAAAGTGGCAGCGGAGGGGGTGCAGGCAAATAAGCAGAGCTTTTGGGTGGAGCTCTGCTTTAACCCAGCCTGTGTCTCTCCAATACAGCCTGTGTGCCCTGCCGACCACTCAGCATGTAAGGGGTTCATTTAACCACTTGCCAACCGTGTAATGTAATTACACAGCCACAAGTGGCACTCATTGTTCTGGGAGGACGTGTTATAACGTCCTCCCAGAATTGCGCACCTGGGAGCATCCGTGACCGCCGGGTCCATGAGACCCGGCGCATCACGGTAAATGGCCGCTTGGAGTGATTGGCACCATAGATTGTAGACTCTATAACTTTCACAAATACCAAATAATATACAATAATTTGGGTTATTTTTTTACCAAAGATCTATAGCAGTATAAATTTTGGCCAAAATGTATGAAGAAAAATTACTAATTTGCAAAATGTTATAACAGAAATAAAGAAAAATTCATTTTTTTACAAAATTTTCGGTATTTTTCCATTTATTGCTCAAAAAATAAACACCCCAATGGTGATTAAATACCACCAAAAGAAAGCTCTGTTTGTGTGAAAAAAAGGATGAAAATTTCATATGGGTACAGTGTAGTATGACTGAGTAATTGTCATTCAAAGTGTGAGAGCACTGAAAGCTGAAAATTGGTCTGGCTAGGAAGGGGGTTTAAGTGCCCAGTGGTCAACTAAGATACCTGTTCGGCTGCAGCAGCGCTGCTTGTTTTGTCACCTTTTCACAGAAAACAAGAAGTCATAGGAAGTTCATCACACAGCAATAAACCTTCACATTGTCTTTCGGGACCTCACGTGACTCGCTGTCACATGACACACACTTCTAATCTACTCGGCGCTTTTATATGATGTCCCAATTGGGGAAAAAAGAACCCGGAGTAAAGATGGCGCCTGCAGAATAGTGTATATTGTCTTGCCCTCAGTCAAGATGGTGGGTGACTTCCGGGTGATGTTGTGTCTGCAGTAAGCTTGTACCTCCCCTTGGCTGTCATGGCGTCCTCTCTGAGCGGAATGTTCTCCGGTCAGCCGCCCGGTCCTCCCCCTCCCATGCAGCCGGGGGGCGCCTCCGGGCTGCTGTCCACCCCGCCTGGGGCGAAGAACCCTGGGAACAGCACGCTGGTGGACGAGCTGGAGTCCTCGTTCGAGGTATGGTGGAGGGCTGAGTGGAGTCACCTCTGTATGTATGGGGTGCTCAGTGCCTGGACTGTATTACCAGAGGACCCTCTCCCCCCACGCCTGTTGTGATCTCTAAAACACACTTAACCACTTGCCCTCTGGGTCACTGCTGACATTTTTCTCACATGTTAAATTACAGGCATTTTTTTTTTGCTAAAAAATTACTTAGAATATCACAAATATTATATATTGTTTTCAAAGCAGAGACCATAGGGAATAAAGTGGTGGGTGTTGCAAATGTTTATGTCGCAGCCATTTATCAAATGCAAATGTCCAGGAAAAAATACACTTAAAGGGGTTGTAAACCCTGTATTTTTTTTTCTTTTTAAAAAAATAAAAATAACAAACATTCTTACCTGCTCTGTGCAATCATTTTGCATGAAACAGCCCAGATCCTCCTCTTCTGGGGTGCTTCAGGCCCTTCCTCTTCATCAGGTGCCCCCAGGGAAAGCCTCTTTCCCTGGGGGCACCTGTGCGGGATCGCTCCTGAGTCCCGCTGCTGCTTCCACTGACACAGACAGCGGCATCTCCTGTGTGAGGCCTTGGTCGGTGTCCCCTGTGTGGGACCTCTGTAGCGCCCCTGTGCGGGGCTTCAGGCGGCAGAGGTCTTTTGGTGACCCCCTCTGAGATTTTGTGTTTCTGTTAGTGGCGCTTAAGCATATAGCCTAGTATATGGCTCCCCCCGCCCTCATCTGTCTCAAACGATTCTTTAACCTTGCGGTTGGTGGCCACGCTTCATGTCCTGTCAGGATGATTCCTCCACAACTGCAGTGGCGCACAAGAAGGCACTGGTTTGTCGCATTGATGACGTCTGTGTGGGGAACTTTGAAGATGGGGATGCAGCTGCGGTTGCGGCGGAGGGCCTGTCCCTTTTGGCACCCATATGCTATCCTTAAGAAGTGGACTGTTGCACCGCTAATGGATCCCCCTGTCTCTAGGTTGCACAGGGCAACCATGATTCCGGTAGAGGAATCAACGGCTTTTGAAGATCCGATTCTTGGGCCATCAGGCGTCAGTGGCGTGAGTTTGCAGGGTGGCCACCTGGTCGTCAGTGTACTATTTCGCAACATTCTACGAAGTGGATGTGCTGACATCTGCGAATGCTTCTTTTGTGGATGTGCTGACATCTGCGGATGCTTCTTTTGGCCGCAAGGTTTTGCAGGCTGCTGTTTAGAGCAGTGGTTCTCAACTCCTGTCCTTGGGACCCACCAACAGGCTATATTTTAAGTTTTGACTTGGGGAGATGCAGACTAGAACACTGCAATCACTGAGCAGCAAATTATATCACCTGTGATGTATTTCAGTTATCCTGCAAACCTGGCCTGTTAGTGGGTCCCGAGGACAGGAGTTGAGAACCACTGGTTTAGAGGGTTCTTCCCTCTTGTGGGTGTGTTGTGCAGGTTGGGCTCCAGTTGTTCTGTGTTGAGCTCCTGTTACCTAGTTGGCTCTTATTAGCCATGGGATTTTTTCTTTGTCCCACCCCTCATGTTTGCCACTGTTTTGGGACATCCCTATGGTAATGAATAATGTAGCGTTGTGTCCGTCAATTAACGAAAGAGAAAATGGGTTTTTTGACTTACCGCAAAATCCTTTTCTCTGAGTTCATTGACAGACACAGCACCCACCCCTCTAAGGAGTTTTAATACATCTGATACTGCTTGTTACTAAACTCAAGGCCTATTGCAGAGAGGTGGGTGTATAACACCTAGAACTGCCCATAGGCGTAGCCTAGTCTTCTTTTTTTCTGCCTAGTGTCCTACTCCTGTAGGGGACGGTATAACCCTATGGTAATGAATAATGGAGTGCTTGTGTCTGTCAATAAACTCAGAGAAAAGGATTTTACGGTAAGTCAAAAATCCCATGTTTCCGCACAATTGAATATAATAAGGCACACGGCCATTCACTAAAATTAGATAGTCGGTTCAACCTTAAAATGTGTAGAGAGTTCTTTATGGTAAGGATGTGGAATTCTCTTCCACAAGCAGTGGTTTCAGCAGGCAGCATAGATGATATCAAGAAACGATTTGATAGACACCTAAACGACCATAACATACAGGGGTATATATTGTAATATTGATGGACTTATCTTTTTTCAACCTCACCAACAATGTAAGTTTATCCAGGGAAAATCCAATTGCCTCTCGGGGGATCAGGAAGGATTTTTTTCCCCTGCTGTAGCAAATTGGATCATGCTCTGCTGGGGTTTTTCGCTTTCCTCTGGATCAACTGTGGGTATAGGATTAGGTATATGTTTTTTTTTTGGTTGAACCAGATAGACTTGTGTCTTTTTTTTAAACCTAACTATGTAATGACCAAAAAAGCATTGGCCCCATAGACGTGAATGAGAATGCCTGAAAATACACAGATAGTGTTTTTTTTGGCAAATTTTTAGTCTGTAATGGTTTCCATTGGCTAAAAGGAAATTCCTGAAGCGTCTGAACCTTGAATATACACGTAAAACACTTAAAATACACTTCTAAAACATTAGTGAAAAATATGATGAAACCATCTAAAAATCACTCTGCTCAGGTGTGAATGCAGCCACAGGAATGAACACTGTGCATCCTGGGAGAATCGACGAGGGGGCTGGTTACATTTTTTTCCTTATACCCTAAATCACCAAGTACATTTACTGGCACAATCAAGGATACGTTCACCTTTGGGAACATGTTACGTTTCACCCATTATTAGGGTGCAACATGTAACATATTCCAGCATCTGCAGCCTGCAACCAGAAGAGGGTTGCAGAGCTCCATTCTTCCTGATTAATTATGACCAATTCAATCTACCTATTTACAAATTTTGGTTTTCAGAACATTGAGAAAAAGTTAGGATTTGACAGCCAACTGTTCAATTTCAAGTGGAACTTGAACAACGTTGGGACAAAAGTGCTGTGGGGGGAGGGGGGCAAGCACACCACCATGTTCAGGGCATGTGACCTGGTATAGTTCAGGAGGGAGGGAGAAACCCTGCTGACAGCTGATGACTCATCCATTGTTAAGGATGCGATGGCTAGCTTCCCGGCCTGCTCCTGAACAACCAGCTATTCTCTGGTTGTTAAGGAGGCCAGCGGCCGCTCTCCTTAATGCTGAAGCTATTAAATGTAGCATACACAATAGGCTAAACACTACCAAAAAATCAAGCCTAAAGCTCAAGAGAGATTGTACAGCGATTATACAACCAGATTATAATGTGGATGGCTACGCTAAGGGTTAGGTTTAGGTGATAAAGGTCAAGTTAAAAGTTTGAAGAAGTGATCATTTGAAGTATTGATGTAGTGTTTGTCTTGAATATTTTTAGAGGTATAGTTAGTGCAAGGGTCTGGGGTTATGTTGAAGTTCAGAGTATATTGATACGTTAACCAGTTCAGATCCACGCTATAGCCGAAAGACGGCTACAGCGCGGATCTGAATTGCCCGGCGGACGTCCATGGTGTCCGCCCTTGTGCATGCTCTTAGCGTGCGCTCACTGGCGGCGCCGCGCGTGGCCACCGCATGCTGCATGGGCATGCTCGCGGGTCGGGCATACTCAATGTCCGCTCATGATCTGAGATCGCCTCTCAGAGCGGGGAACCGCCGATGTAAACACGGCGGTTCTCCATTCTGTGAATGATGACATAACTGATCCCTGTCACTGGGATCAGTTAGATCTGTTATGTCCCGGCCAACCCCATCCCCATACAGTTAGAACACATACAGGGAACACGTTTAACCCCTTCACTGCCAATGACATTTATACAGTAATCAGTGGACATTTAAATTTCTGATCGCTGTATAAATGTCATTGGTTCCAAAAAAGTGTCAAAATGGTCCAACATGTCCGCCCCAATATCGCAGTCTGAATAAAAATCGCAGATCGCCGCCATTACTAGTAAAAATAAAAAATAATAAAAACGCCATAAATCAATTCCCATAGTTTGTAGACGCGATAACTTTTGCGCAAGCCAATCAATAAACGCTGATTGCGATTTTTTTTTTTTTTTTTTTT
>BLSH010321758.1:186977-199160 GCA_018402905.1 Glandirana rugosa | reverse complement strand
TTTTTTAGGTAAAAAGAGAAGGCAAGTGACTGTCTGCGACGGAAGAATACTGTGTACCCCTGCAGGGTTTCGACACGGTTAGTTCTCCCCACCCGTTTGGTATTGTTTACATGGGTTGTCTTTCTGCGGGAGAGTCCGCCGCGATTGGCGCGGATTTGACGGCGAACATTATGGAACGCCGGTTTTCGTCGTAGACTCCTACGATGTTGTAGTTGAAACATTTTGAATCATTTGCACACGTGACTCCGGGTTCATCGCCGGAACGTGTGGACCCTGTGGCTTCGGACCACAGATTTGCGGGTCCTGCATGATTGACGGGACCACCTTAGGTTAGCGCCGCCTGAGAGGGCGTCTTTCTGTTGGGTACATTTGTTATGGTTTGCCCACCCCTCTTGATTGGCACAGCTTTGGGACGTCCCCATGTGTCATAAGAAGGCAGCGTCTGTCAGTGAACGGAAGAGAAAAATGGATTTTTTGTATAACTTACCATAAAATCCTTTTCTCTGAGTTCACTGACAGACGCAGCACCCACCCCTCTGCGTTGGTTTTGTACGGCTTGTTACGAACTGATGTGCTATGCAGAGCAGGGGGATTATATGCTGAGGTGAGGACGGCCCCCTGGGAGGGGCCAACCTACGCTTTTGTTTGTTTTTGCCTAGTCTACTCCTAGTAGGATGAGCATAACCCCATGTGTCATAAGAAGGCTGCGTCTGTCAGTGAACTCAGAGAAAAGGATTTTACTGTAAGTTATACAAAAAATCCATTTTTTTGCACATCTGTTTTTCAAAATTACATTGAGTCTCTCAACTTTACCACTGCTTTGTGGATGATAAGGTGTATGGAAAGCTTGCTGTACACCTCTTTCATCGCTTCTCCAGTAAAATGGGTTCCTCTGTCACTCTCAATAGTTTCAGGAACTCCATATCTACAAACTATTTCATTCAAAATTTTCTTTTTTGTTTTTGCAGATATATTTATGGGACTTACATCCTGTCACAGTAGGCATAGTGAGAATACAAACACAAAGTATGGCGTGTCCTTTTGTGGTAGTGGTAAGATCACCCAGACCAGGCAAGGGCCAATGCATTCACCCGATATTTTGCTTAACCAGGGATATTGCTGGGACCGTATCAGGTACCATAAGGATAATTTATGAATCCTGCCCAATAGTAAAAGGTAATGGATTACAAGTAAGTGGGGTGGGGGGATAAAAATAAAATGTAGAATGCAATGAAATAGAATAAAAATGAAATTAAACAGATAGTAAGTAGCAAGTAATGATAGTGAGCAAGAAAGTAGTACAGATAAGTGTAGTCCAGGTCTGAAAGGGGTAATGGTAAGTATAACAGTAAAGTATACAGAGAGCCAAGGTTCTGCATTTTACACTTACTGGTTGGTGAGATAGTAAACCACCTAACACTAAGCCGTCAGAAGCACGACTGATCAGCCTAACAGTGCAGAGAGTATTTATGTGGTGATACAAATCAAAGTGGATTGGACTGTACCAAGGGAAAATAGAGGAGGGTGGAGAGGGGAAAAGGTAAGAAATAGAACCAGGGAAGATAGGAAAACAGAGCGTGTAGTAAAGGAATGAACAGGATGTTTTGGGCAGGGAGATTGTAGACATACATGGTACATTCCAGGCAGCAAGGCTGGATGATGGAGTATAGTGGGAGAGGAAAGCTGCCAACGCAGGGCGTGACAGAGTAGCAGGCGCTGATCAGAGAGGAGGAGGACAGTGTGTCTCTATGGAAACAGAGACGCCTGTCTGTGTAGATGGAAGAAAAACTCTCCAAGTGTCACTGGCAGTGTAGGCTCCCCCGGATCATGCCAAGGGAGCCTACGTGCGCTGGGCAATATATGGGAGTGGAGCATGGGGATACATAGGCGGCCGATGTCTGTAATGGAAAAAGGGGAGAGTTTGACATTACCAAAACGCAAGGAACACGTCATATTGCCTAACAAGAAAACATATTCTTCTACAGGCATAGCAGTAGGAAAATCAAACATTAATGATGAGTATCAGATATGGCAGACAAAAAATAATAAAAAAAATATTGCAGTAAAGCATAAAATAATTCCATAAGTATAACAATCAAGGAGAGCGCTTATACATAGTAAAGAGGGCTCATTGGGGCATTATAATGATGGAGATATACATATGTAGAAAAAATTACATTTGTTGTAGTACCCCAATCTAAAAACATAGTAGATAGATCAAATAATGCATGAGATGAACAACAATGCATAGAATAAAGAGAAGCAAAAAACAGCAGATAATACAGTTTATCTAAATAGGAATAAGATAAACTGGTCTGTGGTGGTCATGTGGAAAAGGGGAGAAAAAATTGTGTGTTGCATGAAAAGTCCCTCTCCCAAGCTCCCAATGAGAAACTTTCCAGAAAGGGTTTAAAGTCAAAGGCCTCATTTAACCCTTGTGGTTTGTAGCTTCCGGGTCAAATATCCAGCGCAGTTCATGCTGGAGGAGAACCTTATTAAAATCGCCCTCTCGGAGGATGAGGTGGACTCTGTCAAGTGCCACAAAGTGTACTGCAGGAAAAACGCCAGAATGTACCAGTGTTGCATGACATCCCAATGGTAGCTCAGGGTCTTTTTTACGCATGCTGAGTACATACTGGCGGATATGTTGTCCAAATTGTTGTATGGTTTTTCCCATGTAATAACATCTGCAGCTGCAAAGTGGCAAGTAAACCATGTGTAGTTTTGCAGTTGACGAAATGTTTGGAATTACACCCCCCCATTTGGAAGTCGGGGGAGGGGGGCTGTCTGAATGTATTGGCATTGTAGGCAACCACCACATCGGTAGGTGCCCAACAGTTTACAGGGATCTTTTCGTACATCACCCCTAAATTCGCTATGAACTAATTTGTCTGAGAGTGAGGGGGCCCGTCTGTAGGTGATGGAAAGTTTTGCAGGGACGAATTGGCCTGTTGTTGCATTCAAGGTTAGTAGGTGCCAATGTTTGTTAAGAATATATTTTAGTTCTACGCAGACAGGCGTCTCTGTTTCCATAGAGACACGCTGTCCTCCTTTCTGAGCAGCGTCCACTGCTCTCTCACGCCCTGCGTCAGCGGCTTTCCTCTCCCACTACACTCCGCCATCCAGCCTTGCTGCCTGCAATGTACCAAGTGGGGGAGAGAGCTGGGGTGATCATGTGCACATGCTGATATGGAGAAACCAACCCATTCCTCCGCAGCTACATGGCAAGATGCTTTTTATATATGTAGTGTGTAGTCCACACACTCCCTGCCCAAAACATCCTGTTCATTCCTTTACTACACGCTCTGTTTTCCTATCTTCCCTGGTTCTATTTCTTACCTTTTCCTCTCCCCTCCTTCCTCTATTTTCCCTTGTTAAAGTCCAATCCACTTTGATTTAGCTCACCACATAAATACTCTCTGCACTGTTAGGCGGATCAGTCGTGCTTCTGACGGCTTAGTGTTAGGTGGTTTATTATCTAACCAACCAGTAAGTGTAAAATGCAGAACCTTGGTTCTCTGTATACTTTACTGTTATACTTACCATTACCCCTTTCAGACCTGGACTACACTTATTTGCACCACTTTCTTCCTCACTATTTATCATTACTTATATTTGTTTAATGTCATGTTTAATTCATTTTATGTTATTTTAATCTATTTCATTCCATTCTATATTTTTATTCCCCCTCTTACCTGTAATCCATTACCTTTTACTATTGGGCAGGTTTCATCAATTATCCTTATGTTACTTGATTCGGTCCCAGCAATATCCCTGGTTGTGCGAAATATCGGGTGAATGCACTGGCCCTTGCCTGGTCTGGGTGATCTTACCTAAAAATACACAGCTTGTTGGACCCAAAGCAACATGGCTTTACTGAGGGCAGATCGTGCCAGACAAATCTGATTGAATTCTTTGACTATATTACCAGTGTTTTGGACCAGGCTGGTGCTGTGGACATAGCGTATCTTGATTTCAGCAAGGCATTTGATACAGTTCCACATAATGATCTGATACAAAAGTTGTACAAGCTGGGACTTAACCCTTGGGTGGTTCAGTGGATATGCAGTTGGCTAAAGGATAGATCCCAGAGTGTGGTTGTAAATGGGGTTCACTCAGAACAGAGACCAGTCACTAGTGGGGTACCACAAGGCTCTGTACTGGGTCCTGTTCTATTTAACCTATATGTAAGTGATATAACTAAAGGTTTGCTGGGCAATATATGTCTCTTTGCTGATGATACAAAGGTGTGTAATAGGGTTGATATCCCTGGAGGTGTCTGTAACATGGAACATGATTTGGCATTGCTGTAAGATTGGTCAAAGCAGTGGAGACTGCAGTTCAATATTTCTAAATGTAAAATAATGCATCTAGGGAAAAAGAATCCGCTTAGAGAGTACAGCATTGGGGGTACAGTGTTAGCCAGCACTACAGAAGAAAAAGATTTGGGGTGCTTATTTCAGATGATTGCAAAATGAGCAAACAGTGTAACCAGGCAGTGGGAAAAGCAAATAGAATTCTGGGATGTATCAGTAGAGGGATCACCAGCAGGAGGAAGGAGGTTCTGATTCCTCTATAAAGATATTTAGTGAGACCTCACTTAGAATACTGCGTCCAGTTCTGGAGGTCTCACTTACAAAAAGATATTGATAAAATAGAACGAGTTCAGAGACGGGTAACAAAAATGGTGAAAGGTCTGGGGGATAAAACATATCAATAGCGACTTCAGGAACTTGATATGTACAGTCTGGAGGAAAGAAGGGAGAGGGAGACATGATTGAAACCTTTAAATACATAAAGGGGGTGAATATGGTTCAGGAGGGCAGTCTTTTCAATATGAAACCAAAATCAAGAACACGGGGACATGACCTCAAACTAACTGGGGGGAAGTTCAAAACTAATCTTAGAAAGTATTATTTTACTGAAAGGGTGGTTGATGATTGGAATAAACTACCAACAAAGGTTGTGAGACAGTCAACAGTAAATGGCTTCAAACATGCTTGGGATAAACATAAATCTATAGTCAGACAACAAGGTTAATGTAAAAAAAAAAATATATAAAAAATAAATAAATAAATAAATAAAAAGGGGCAGACTCGATGGACTACTCAGTCTTTTTCTGCCATCACTTTTCTATGTTTCTATGTTTTCTATGTTTCATTACCGCAAAAGGACACGCCATACTTTGTGTTTGTATTCTCACTATGCCTACTGCGACATGATGTAAGTCCCATAGATATATCTACCTGTTCTTTGATTCTTTGATTTAGGGTCATATTAATATTGGTTACTTAACAATTATTGATATATTTTTAGACATATTGCACCTTGAAAAAACTCCTCCCCGATGAAGCAAATAATTTAAAAATTCTGAAACGCGTTGGGTATCAGACAGCTGTGAATCCACCCTACTACGTGGCCCCAACACTATTTGGTCCACTTTGGTGTTCCAGCGTCTCCATTAGTTTTTGGTGCCATGCATAACTGTGGCAATTTTAATATATGTTCCTATGTTATGAGAACATTTTATACTTTTGTAATCTAATAAAGTTTGATACATTTTATCTCATATACTCTCGTCCCTACTCATCACCTTTTCCATCCACCTGTCTCCAAATTCCCCCTGGGGTCCTCTCTTTATTTTTCACTAATTTATGGGATGATGACAGATTTGGCAATGGGCGTTTTGAATGTTTCCTAGCTTGTTTCTTTTTTTTCTGCAACTGAATTAAAGCTTCTATATCCCACTGTGCTTGATGAGGGGAATCTGTCCCCGCTACCTGGGCGACCCCTACAGTGGGTGTGACTCCAAATGACATAAGGGCAGCATCCTTTGCCGCTTGGTCCGCCAAAGCATTTCCTCTGGCTGTCATGTCATTTCCCCTTGCATGCCCTTTTACCTTCAAGATGGCAACTTCTGCTGGTTTCTGAAACGCATCAAATAGCCGCTCTATGGGTTTTGCATGTCTCACTGGCTTCCCCGCACTAGTCAGAAAGTTCCGTGCTTTCCAGATATGCCCAAAATCATGCTCTATTCCAAATGCATATCTACTGTCAGTGTAAAAGTTTCCCCTTTGATTCTCTAGGAGTTTACATGCTTTGACTACAACACACAACTCAGCTTCCTGTGCTGACATCTGGGGTGTCAATGCTTCTTGATGTAAAATAGTGTCTGTAGTGATTACAGCAAACCCTGTGTGTGGCTGACCATCATCAGTGTAAAATCTGGAACCATCTACGAATTAGTGTGTGCCACAATCTGACAAAGGCTCATCTTTTTCTGGGGTGACAGAGGCCCTTTCTACCTCCATCAGAGCCATACAATCATGAGAAAAACTCTCAGGTTCTGCATCAGTACCATTTGTTGCATCTTCCTCAGCTATAGGAAGAAGAGTAGCTGGATTTAAAGTAACACATCGTTTGATTGATAAATTTGATGGAGCGAAAAGAGCAGGCAGGTACTTGTCAAATCTACTGGCAGACACATGTCTGGTATTTACTTGATTCATGATTTCCTGTACTGCATGTGGCACATACAGGGTCAGAGCAGAATCTAGTACAAGCTCAGTTACTTTGTCTAGTAGCAAAATGCAGGCTGCTATGACTCGCATACAACTGGGGGAGCCTTTGATGACGGAGTCTAATGAGGCTGATACATACATCACAGGCCTCTGTTTGTCTCCATGTAGCTGGGTGAGTACACCTGCAGCAAATCCATTGACTTCATGACAAAACAATGAGAAGGTCTTAGTATAGTCAGGAAATCCAATGGCGGGAGCGTCAGACAAAATTTTAATAAGCTCCTTCATCTGCAATTCATTGTCCCATGTGAGTTTGAAAGGGTTTGTAGTGGTAGCCTCATATAGAGGAGCCATAAGTTCTGATGCATTTGGAATCCAGTTCCTACAATATCCCACTAACCCCAGGAAGGCATGTAGTTGCCATACATTTGTTGGCTTTTCAAATTTTTGTAGAGTTTTAACTCGATCTGGGGTTAGATGACTGATTCCATGTGAAATGCAGTGAACCAGGAAAATCACTTTCTCTTGGCAGTATTGTAGCTTCTCTTTGCTGAGTTTGTTGTTACTGTTATAGAGAAACATGAGAAGGCTTACTGTTTCTCTGCTACAAATGTCCTTTGTATCAGAACAAATAAGCATATCGTCTATGTACTGAAGAAAAACTGTGTTTTTGTGTGAGGGGGACCGGTGGTCCAATACTTGCTTTAACACAATATTATATTCAGAGGGGCTACTCACACAGCCTTGGGGCAATCTTGTCCATGCTAACTTTTGGGCATCATGGGTAAATTAAAAAAGATGCCAGCAATCTGGGTGTAGGGGCAGCGAAAAAAATCGTTCGCAAGATCAATCACTGAAAAGCAGGTGGTGGGGGCAGGTATTCCACTTAGTAAAGTGTGGGGGTTGTGCACGATTGGGGTGTCTGCCTCAATTATATTGTTAATAGCTCTCAAATCATGCACCATGCGGTATGTCATTTGCCCACCCTTCTTGTCTGGTTTCTTTCCAATTGGGAACAGGGGTGTATTGGCTTGGGAGTTAATTGGTATAACAACCCTTGCTGCTTTCAGTTGAGTGATTTGATTCTTTATCCCTTCTGTTTCCTGATGTACATGTAGCGCTTCCATAATATAGGTGCGTTTTCTAGCAGGGTTTTGGCTAGGAGAGGTAAATTTAGTCAGGCCTGACTGTAATGTGCAGGCCTGAATATTTTGATCTGGGCTGGGAGGAGAAGCTCAGGGAGGATTGGGTGGACTTAACAGATGAGGTCACCAGAACCTCCCACTTCTTTCTAGAAACCTAGAGAAGGTTTTCTGATCAGAGAGATGGGAGGACAGGAGAACAGCGTTGGTGCTACAGGAGGAGAGAGACTTTAAAGCAGCCTTTCTCAACCTTTTCAACACAGAGGAACCCTTGAAATAATTCTCCGGTCTCGGGAACTCCTGCTAAAAATGAAAAATCTCCAACCCATGATACATTAGTGTGATGTTCAATGGGAGGAATGCTCCTTACACTTGTGGTCATTGGGAAGCATTACCCCCTTACAGATAGCTAAAAAATTTATCTGAGAGGTAGAAATTGACTATTGCTCAAGGACCCCCTAGCAACCTCTGGAGGAACCCTAGGTTTCCACGGAACCCTGGTTGAGAAACCCTGCTTTAAAGTATCCACCGGTGGGTGAGAGACGGCCTCTGGGACTGGAGGAGAAAGTGCTGGAGCAGGCTGGGAGAAGAATGGTGGACAGTGTGTGGGAGCCAGTCAAGGGAAAGGAGAGTCA
Source organism: Glandirana rugosa (assembly GCA_018402905.1). NCBI lineage: Eukaryota > Metazoa > Chordata > Amphibia > Anura > Ranidae > Glandirana > Glandirana rugosa. The sequence continues at coordinate 190,862 of BLSH010321758.1, read as the reverse complement.
CTACCAGAGGGCAGGTCGATGGGACCTGGAGAGGATGGGCTGGGAGTTGTAGTCCATCAAAGGGCTGGTTAGCACTAAAGTATTTTGCTGCACATTCAGGGGCCTGTGATCCCTGGCCTGTAATGGGTGTTCCTGAGGTCCTGCTGAAACAGGGTAAGCCTCACCATGTGATAATCGTGGTGAAGAGAAAAGTATAGAGAAGCCTGATAAATTTCCCTTCAGGCTGGAAACTAAGTTCTGAGCTGGAGAGGAGCAAAGAAGTGTAAAGCTGTGAGTTCTGTGTAGTGAGAGAACTGTAAAAAAAAAAAACAGTCAGCAAGTGTAGTGCCGGAGAGTTGAGAGGAGCAATAGTCTGCAGAGGGAGAGTCTGCAGTGAAGTATGCATATACAGGACTGTATATGGAATCCTTGTACCATAATTCTTTGAGCATCCCACAGTTTCCCATCCAAGTTATTTCCCCCAAATTAAACAACAAAAACAAGAGCTGGTCTGGTCAGTGTCTCCGGATGTGTGATATATGGTGTGATTGAGGTCAGCTATCAGGTCAACCACTACTACAAGCCACTCTCAAGGGAGCACATGGCTACATACATAACTTTGGTTTGCTGTGTTTCTAATGATAACAGAATAGGCAGGAGGTCTTGAATAGACATGTTGCCTGCCTCAGGCCTTGATGTGAACAGCTTTTCAAGAAACCTTTGTTTTACCAGTTGTGTAGGTGGACTTGCAGTTTCTCCCTTCTTTTCTTTCTCTATTTTTAAGGCCTGCTTCCTCTGTCATATCACTTAACCGCCTCCAATAAGCCCCTGCGGCTTCCTCCTTCCCTTGCTTGGCATTCATGAATTCAGCATGTCTGGTTTGTCCATATATTTGGGGTAATTTTTCCTTCATTTTTTCACAAACCTTCCTTCCACTAACCATTTTATCTAGCTTTGTGACATCTACTTCACATTCTTTAAGTATATACCCTGACATGGTCTTCCTCTACAGAGTCTTCTGGCCAAACATAGTAAATTTGGGCAGTAGTTTTATTAAACATCTCCATCAAGCCAGTTTAATTTGCTAATTTAGCTTCTGTCTCCCATGTGCAAGCTATTCTCCACATTCCTTCACTGCACAGTAGTGGGCCATAATTGTGCAGAAAAGTTTGTAAATCAAAAGTCCCTTCAGATTTTAAAGGTTTAGCTGTTCCTTTTGTCCATTCTACCCATTTATCAGTATAGGATGAACCATACCTTCGGTTCATGTATTCTCTAGCGCTCATCTTGTGCTGGGCATTTTCTGAGGGTTCCTCACCCTTCATTCCCTTATTTAATATAATGCCCATAATAACTGGCCAGTCTTTTCTCTTCTCTACTTGTGCCTATACCCTCTTGCCTCTAAAACAAATAGTACAGCAAATCTGCAGATTTACAAGAATAGTCTCCACTTATCTACGTGTATAGAAGGGGTTTATGACAATAGACAAAACACTCACTAAGAGACCCTCCTCGTCTCTTCTCTTCTCTGTGGGTTTTATCTGTCCCTACCATACGCCTCTGACCCTGGTCGTCCACAAGGAGTCAACGCTGGGAACTGCAGAGGTTTATCCCTATCCACACACAGTCCAACACGTGAAGAACACAAACACAATCACACACACACACACACACACACACACTACCCAACCAGAAAGGTCCGAGATTGGTCTGGTTTCCTTGAGAACCGACAGATAGGATACATAGGAGAGGCAGAAAATATAGCAAGCTTAAGGACAGCTTACCTAGCCGGCATTTAGAGGTCTGCGTTCCCGATGATCCTGATCAAAGCGCGGTTCCTTCTGGAGACTCTGCCAACTCCTGATATCTGACTCGCCAACTGTTATGGGAATTTCTGGTTGTGACTCTAAAAATAAAAATTTGTTTTGCAATTGCAGGAACAGATTCACAGGACACAATCTCTGTGTTTAAAATGTCCGTCCTGACAAAATGTATTATTACATGATATTTTATACATAGATAAAAAAGGGGTGGTGTGAGATGTTATTAAAAACGAACAAATAGAAATATATTATTAAAAGCTAGCGAATAGAACAATTGCAAAAGTAAAACATTGAGAGGGGAAGGGAGGGGAGAGTAGAGACAGAGAGAGAGCTTCTAGCAGAAGTTGTGTGATAAGTGAAGGTTACAGAACACATTTCAATAGTGTGAACAAAATGGAGTCTCTGGTGCTTAAATGAACAATACAGTGAAAGTCCATGTCAGATATGTTTATTGATTTTCCAGAGACAAACATACAGAAAAAAAAAATAATAAACCCCAACATAATGTGCAGAGAAGAACCATGTACATAACAAATAAACAGTGCCTATACAACTTTTACACATATCTCCTGTGGTCATTACACATATGACTTATATGGAGTTACACAGACAACATAACTCGAGTGGTCATAACAGGTATCATAGCGGGGCACCTGGCCAGTATAAATTTATAGGGATTCTACTAATCACAACGATATAGGGGTTAGAGTTAGGGGACTGACTAGCCACCTACCCCAGATTTTATGGAATGTTTTAACTCTCTTCCAAACCTCAAAAGATGAGCTTATACAGAGGTAGGGAGCCATTGACTAGTTTCAGCCATAAGGTTCTTGTTGGGGATAGCGAGCCCTTCCATGACCATAGAAGGGACTTCTTTGCATAAAAATAAAGGATGCGAAGCAGTCTCTTGGCATGGGAAGGAATGGTTAGGTCACCAAAGATGCCCAGAAGATAATTTTTGGGATTTGCAATATTTGGTAGACCCAATGCGGAAGAGATTAAAGAGCCAATATTTACCCAGAAGTCCTGAACTATGGGGCAGGTCCAGAAACCATGGAAAAAGTCAGCAGTTTGGCTGCAACCTCGAAAGCACTCAGCCGAGGGAGACAATCCCATTTTATATAGTCTAGCAGGGGTAAGGAGAGAATGGTGAAAGCTCTTGAGCTGGATAACATGGTCTCTAGAGGAGATAGCAGAAGTCACCAAACTCAGACAAATCCACCTCCAAGAAGGGGTATATCCAGGGAAGCCCACCTCACCTGAGCCACCTGGAAGCTAGGGTTAGAGTCTGTTATAAGGGCAGCATAATAAGTGGAAATAAGTTTAATGGAATCTGGGAGTCTTAAAAATCTGTCCAGAGAAGGCACCTGAATGGGGTTATCCAGAGAGCCAAATTGCACATGTACAGCATGCCAAAGTTGATAGTAAAATAGGTAGGTGCCTGGCAAGTCAAAGTCCATGCGCAACTGGTAGAAGGACTTAAAACCTTGTGCAGTATAGAGGTGACATAAATATTTAACCCCTATAGAAGGCCACCACTGTGGATCAGGTAGGGAATGCAATTCTTGGAGGTTAGGATTAAACCACAATGGGTTAAATTTTTGCAACTATGGATTGAAATGGGAAAACGCACAAATTAACCAAATATAGCTCAGATCCCACATACACTTTCATAAGTATGGATTTAGTTTGTGTTGGTAAAATCTCAGTTCATATGATCTAGGTGTTGCAGCTCCCTTTGTCTCCACTGGGTGGTGGACTGCATCTGTAGTAAAAATAGAAGAAAGCAGAGCGAACAGCCGCCCTAATGTATTAACGTTTAATGGTAAATGACTAAAAAAATTTACAGGTTGCACTCACTGCGGAAGGCTGATCGCATGGAATTGCAAATAGCATATGTGTCTCCTCTCACGGCCTGTCCCTCTGCTTGTATTTGATGGGGGGGGGGGGTGTCCAAGATGGTGCTGTGAGTGGCTGCTTTTTCTGTGAGCTCCGCTGGATTCCTGGCTATCCATCTGATTCCTGTGAATTTATCCCCCTGCTACTATCGGTCCTTAGGTCGCCTCGAGTGTCTTTTTCGTCG
>BLSH010321758.1:171639-186967 GCA_018402905.1 Glandirana rugosa | reverse complement strand
GACAGGAGACAGAGCCAGTGGGACCTGTTATGTATCTCGAATAAATACATAACAGAGTCCTCCGATTGTAGGTCGACCTGTCGGAGCTAGAAACGGCAGTCTCACCTGACTGTACACCGCTATCGACGGTAGTGGAGACGGTCGGTCCCGTCGGCCCTCAGATGTCCGAGGTACCCCTCGCAAACACTCCAAAACATGCTCGGCGCGAACCTCGCCCAGAGGTGCACCACAAAGGAGGCGTCATCGTCCTTTTACTTCGAAGAAAGGGAACGCCCTCACACGCGGGTGTCTCGACGTAGAGTACTTCGACCAATACCACACAGATCGTCCCCCTATTTAAGTGTCCTTAGTCTACCTATCGGTCCTTAGGTCGCCTCGAGTGTCTTTTTCGTCGGCGAGTGTCGTGGTAGAACCTGTGGGGGGGGGGGGGGTAGTTTATGTTCGTCTCCCTGTCCAAGATGGTGCTGTGAGCGGCTGCTTTTTCTGTGAGCTCCGCTGGATTCCTGGCTATCCATCTGATTCCTGTGAATTTATCCCCCTGCTAGACACACCATAACCAGCTTCATGAGATGCAGCTCTGTGGGCGCACACTCCCGCAAGGGAAAGAAGCTTCATTTTCCTGCTACTGCGGAGGAAACACCACGTGGAGACCCGCTCCAAGCGCGGCTCGTACAAAACCTCACAAACGCTCCCCATGGAGCCTGTAGACTCCCGGCTGCCCTGGCTGGCAGAGGTGATGGCAGCTATCGCCACATGTCAGTCCACTCTGACGGCAAAGATCGAGGCTGTCCAGCTGGATGTTAGCCTCCTGAGACAATACATAAATAAGCTCTATGTATTGTCCAGGGTGACCGAGACAGAGGACAGAGTCGGCCATGTGGAAGATGTATTACAGGACCACTCCACCGCTCTCTGTACCCTTCAAACTAAGGTCAAGGCTTTGGACTACAGAGCCGAGGATGCAGAGAACATGAACAGGAGAAATAACCTCCGCATCGTGGGCCTGACGTAGGGGGCTGAGGGCGCGAACCCGACGGACCTTATCGAGGACATGCTTCGCAACCTCCTGTTGGATGCACAGATGTCACCCCACTATGCAGTGGAATGGGCACATCATGTCCCACCTAAGCCTGGGCCACCGGGGACCCCACCGTGGACCTTCATCCTGCAGATGCTTAATTTTCACGACTGGGATGAGATTCTCTGCGCCTCCAGGACGTAGGGGATCTCTGCTACCAGAATAACAAACTAATGATATTCCCGGACTATTCTGTGGAAAAGCAGAAGCTCTGCAAGTCGTTTGACCAGGTTAAGGCGGCGATGAGGGCCTGCAACATTCACTACAGAGTGCTGTTCCCGGTATGTTTAAGGGTCCAGGATGACGAATCCACCCGCTTCTTCAGCACCCCACGGGAAACCTCCGACTGGCTTGAGTCCCTACCACCTGTCCGCTGACCATGGAGGACAAGGAGACCCAGCCGATGCCCTTAGGATCTCTATTTCCTACTCTTGTTTTTGACCCACCATGTCTGGACCACGTGCTGCGGCCCTCGGACAAGATGGCGATCTTGGATGGGCCTGCCGAATCTTCAGGTAACACCCTACCCGTCTTTGACTGCAGGGAGGGTGTTAGGAAAAGATTGGCCTGGTGTAGTCAGGCCATGTTCTGGACTTTTTTGGCCGATTTTTGCCGTTCGCGCGTGCTCCCGCACGCCCATGTGCGCGCTCCCGCGCGGGAAACGGTGCCAAGCGGTCCCATTTAAGCTCCCTGCACCTGTCAGCAGGTGCTGTCCGTTCTACAGCGTCTGAGTACCTGTGAGCTTCAGCTCTCCTACCTGAAACCTGCTTCCTGTGTTGTTCCTGTGTACTGACCCGGCTTGCCCTGACCCGCTTCCTATCTGCCTGCACCGACCCCGGCTATCCACGACCATCAGCTCGCCTGACCCTTCTGTACCTTGCCACCAGCCTGTGAATGAACTCTGCTTGGACTTTGACTATTCTTCTGCCTGCCCCTTCTGTGCCTCTCTGACCCGCTAGTTGCCGACCCAGCCTGCACGACCACTCTTCTGTCTGCACGACCTTCTGGAGCCTCACATTACCACCAGTGGCCATCCAGCCCTCGTGCCATCCCGCACTCTGGGACTTCCTGTCTACACTACCAGGGCTCCCCGAATCGGGTGTGTAAGAGTGGTTGTTCCCTGCTAAGACAGACTCCACCACCAGGATCGTGACAGAGGGCCACTCCCCCGTTGTCCATATTTTCCCTCCTCCCGCATCCACTTATGGAACAGGTATGTGTCACTGTTCCCTTTGGGGGGACTATGGGTCAGGTTGCACCGGTTGTGCCTTGTTTTGAATTTGCAACAGCCTTATAAGTTTGTGCTCCTGACATGGTCAGGAGAACTGGGAAATTGAACAACCATTCATGATGCCTTAATACTGCAGCAGGACTTGGCATTCTGGACTCATTTATGGGTGAACCTCCTGCTTTTTTCTCTCAGGCACTCTGGAGACGTTCGGATGCAGAATAATGGTTCCCACTGGAGCCCTTTTTTCATTATTCCAGCGGATGCCAATGGAACTACGGACTGGTCTAACAGTACGCGACCCCTGGGCACCACCTGGGGGGCAAGCAGCCGCCTCTTGCCACGGGTCTCCCCTTTGCAGCTGGCGAGCTGATTTGGGTTTGGGGGCCCTCCTGAGTTACGGGGGATGGGCGTGGTGGGGGGGTTTGTTGTCCAAGGAGGGCTAAGTTGTTTGCTTACTATATAATCATTATGTGCTGCATTACAATAATTCCTTATATGAATGTACATGCCGAGTTTACTATGTTGAGGTCACTGTTTGCTGATTTCTGGGTCTGGTTGCTTCATCCAGGAAGGCTTAACTGTTCTCCCCCCTATAATTTGCATAGCCCATAGTCCTTATGCCGTCCCTTAATATTATATTGTGGAAAACCAGGGGTCTGAACCTCTCGGTTAAGAGGTCCCTCGTATTCCAATTCTTGAGGTCTCACAACCCTCACATCTGCATCTTCCAGGAAACAAACCTAGTGGAGTAGAACCCTAGCCCTCAAAAAGCCATGGGTGGGACATCACTACTACATGACATATTCCAACTTTGCCAGGGGGGGTTAGTGTTTTGGTACTCAAGGCCCTTCCCTTCAAGCTTCTGGATTTGGTACTGGACCCGGAGGCGTGATATATTATTATCCACGCCAGGATACATTCCACCACGTGGACTATTGTTGGTCTTTATGTGCCGCCCCCGGCTTCACTCCTATAAACCAAATCACTGCAAAAATGGGGGAATTCGCCTTGGAAGGCACTGTGATCCTGGGCGATTTTAACCTTGTCCCTGACTCTGGGGCTGACAGGCTATCGCTGGCCGGTTCCTCTTGCTCAGGACTGGCGGCATGGGCCGAGACCTACGGTCTGACGGACATTTGGCCGTATAGGAACCCTCAGGTTAGGGCCTTACCTGCCACTCGGTGTCCCACCGGACTTTCTCCCGGATAGATCTAGCCTACGGCTGCTCGGCCGTCCTGCCCAGAGTCACGGATGTTAGGATACTCCCTGGAGGCATATCTGATCATGCCCTGCTGCTTCTGAGCCTGGACCTCTCTATCGCCTCCACTGCTGCCCTGTGGAGGCTTTCCAGATTCTGGGTCTCGGACTTAGCGGTCAATGGTAAATTTACTATGGCACTACAGGAATACTGGGCAGTCAACCTGGGCACAACAGATGCCCAAATGTTGTGGGATGCCTTTAAGGCCTACACAAGGGTTCAGTATCAGACCATAATTGCCAAAACCCATAGAGAAAGAAGGGCCGATCTCATGAGGGCGGAGGAGAGGGCGAAGACTCAGGAGGCCTTATATATTAGGTCTCGGGACCCCCAACACTATGTGCAACTGCAGTCGATGACTAGGGAGGTGCTCTGCCTGCATACCTCTCTCACCCAGAAAAAAATGCTGGCTCAATCTCAGCGCATCTTTGAACAGGGGGAGAGGTCAGGTAAACTATTAGCCTGGCTGTCCAGGGAACAGGAGGGAGGGCCTATTGTCCAACACATTTGGGGTCCCAGTGGGTCCTTCTGTACACCCCGGATGAGATCAACAGATGCTTCGTATCCTTCTACCAATCCCTTTATAGCTCTAGGGGGACGTACAGAGAGGAGGACTCAACACTATACTTAGAGGACATAGACATCCCAGTTCTGACCCTCACATACCGTAATAGATTAGATTACAGAGGATGAAATCACTGGGGCACTAAATGCGTTACAGTCGGGCAAAACCCCTGGACCTGACGGTATCCCAGTGGAGTTTTATAAACAATACACGGCCGACCTTGCCAGCAGACTGCATACTATGTTCAGTGCAGTGGCTGAGTCGGATGCCCTCCTGGGCTCCATGAGTGAGGCTGTCATAGTGGTGATCCCCAAAGCTGGGAAGGACTTATCTCTGTGCTCCTCTTACCGCCCTATCTCCCTGCTGAAAGTAGACACCAAAATATTGGCAGGGGTACTGACATTAACATCAGGCGACTATTCACTCATATTGCTAGGGCTTCGCCGAACATAATTGGGATGGTGGCCTCACTAGACGCAGAGAAGGCCACAGAGGATGAAATCACTGGGACACTTAATATGTTACAGCTGGGCAAAACCCCTGGACCTGACAGTATCCCAGTGGAGTTTTATAAACAATACGCGGCCGACCTTGCCAGCAGACTGCATACTATGTTCAGTGCGGCAGATGAGTCGGATGCCCTCCCGGGCTCCATGAGTGAGGCTGTCATAGTGGTGATCCCCAAATCTGGGAAGGACTTATGTATGTGCTCCTCTTACCGCCCTATCTCCCTGCTGAAAGTAGACGCCAAAATATTGGCTAAAATTCTGGCCAACAGACTGAACTCGGTCACAACGGCCTTGATTCACCCAGATCAAACTGGGTTCATGTCAGGCAGGGGTACTGACATTAACATCAGGAGACTATTCACTCATATTGCTAGGGCTTCGCCGAACACAATTGGAATGGTGGCCTCACTAGACGCAGAGATGGCCTTTGACTCTGTGGAGTGGGGCTATCTATAGGCAGTGCTCTCTAGATTCAGATTTGGACCCCGATTTATGGCCTGAATACGCATGCTATATGCAGGCTATATGCGAACCTGCAGGCTAAAGTCTGCACTAATGGCAGTTTGTCTGACTCATTCGCACTGAGCCGTGGGACGCGCCAGGGGTGCCGCCTTTCCCCTGGCCTGTTCGCACTTGCCTTGGAACCCCTTGCCATCCAGATTAGAGCAGAGGGAGGAGTACAGGGAATTAGGGTTGGCCCGCTGGAGGAAAAGCTATCTCTGTATGCGGACGACGTACTGCTCTATCTGGCAGATGCCTCTACATCTCTCAGCACCACATTGTCCCTATTTGATCGGTGTAGTCGGTATTTGGGCATTCAAATAAATTGACCCCTGAGGACGTTGACGGGCTGTCAACGAAACGCTGCGTCGGGTAGCAAGGGAATTGCACGTCATTTCCGCTCAGAGGAACGCAGGTGGAGCGCTTTTGGTGTCCCCTGCTTCCTCCTTTTACATATGTTTTGCGCGATCGTTCCTTATTAGGACGGTCGTTCCCTTAATTTGGATTGGGTTGTTTTTATACTTGAGTTTTAATAAAACGTGCTTCACCATTGGAGTTCCCCGTTTGTTTTCTCGGGTTGGGAGCCTGCCAAACGAATGGTCGGAAGATCCCTGTCAAGATTGATGTGAATGGTTTCTCTTTTATGTCTTTGTGATTCCACCTTCTAATACATCGCCATCTGGTAAGTGGGGTTTCCATTGGGCTCCAAGGGAAGAAATCCAGTGTGAAGCAGACATCTTGCTTATCTTCATGTGTATGGTGAAAGGCATTCCCACAAGGCTAGTTGACCCTTGGGGTCAGTGAGATCTGGTAAGTGGGGAGGCCAATAGATCCCTAGAGGCATTTCATTGAAGATCAGCTATATTTGCATTGTTAACCTTTTCCTATATATGCATCACCCTGCTTGTCTATTCCTGGGACACCTTTAAGATTTGGCATCCAGGACAACACAAATCTATTTTGAGTGTTTAAAACAATTACGCTCAGGGACTTTAAGACTGTTTTTTAGTGTGAATGCAGTTGGTAAAACTGTGTTTATTAAAGCGATAGAGAACGGTGTAAGCGCTATGATTTAATTATGCAGTAGGTGTCGCTTCTGGGATAATTTATTCTGGAGAGACCACACCTATCATACGAAAGAGGTATCTCTGCATGTATGAGTACTGCTGCAGGTATTTATTGAATCCAGTATTGTATCAAGTGTAACATTGTATAAGTTATACCGTCATACCAGCCGCTCTTTTTCTCCTTCCCCCCTTATTTTCCAGGCGCGGATAATCTGTGTTATTGTGAATAAATTGGGTCGGTGTTGTTTGCCCTGGGTTCCTTGGCTGCCTGAGTGGACACGGGCTCCCCTCTTCAATGGGTGGACAAGTTCACATATCTGGGAGTTCGGGTCACGAGAGACATGTCGGAATACATGGGAAAAAATATAGCCCCCCTGATGGCACAACTTATGGCGAAATGCACGCGGTTGGGCAGGGTTAACCTGCTAAAGATGGTCTTCTTACCCAAATACCTGTATTTCTTCAGGAACACTCCAATACACATCGCCAAAGCATTCTTCAGCAGGCTTGAGGGACTCCTGATTTCCTTTATTTGGGCTGGGCGTTTTCCCTGGGTGGCAAAAGGCATACTTTATCTCCCTCTCTTGGGAGGAGGCTTAGCAATCCCAAATTTCCAACTTTAATATTGGGCGGCAGTGTTGGTAACAGTGTGCTGGTGGTTCTCCCACCCAGGCAGAACTCGTCTCTCACACTGGAGGCAGCCATCCTGGGCTCCTATGCGGTCCTGAGCAATTTGGTGTTCAGGGGCCTATGGGCCACCCTGGCCCTGACCACCCCTATGAAGACCATAATCAGAGTATGGCAACTCGCAAGACACTCTACAAGAGGCCAAATCATTTCTCCCCTCACACGCCGCTTTGGGGGAATCCTATGCTACCACATCTGAACACTATCCAGGACCCCTCCCATTGGGCGAACAAGGGAATTACCACTCTGAAGCACATTGTTAAGGAGGGCATACTCAGATCATTCCAAGACCTTAGAGGACATTATGGACTACTTGGCTCCTACCAATTCAGATACTGGCAACTGATACATGCCTACAGAGCCCAGTTCCCAGAACCGGTGGTGCTGGAGTCTGACTCTGCTGAGCGTCTGCTCACCTCCAGCGTGATGGAGAAACCCCATTCCTCACTATATATGTATTTGACGGCAGCACATGACACCAAGACACTCCGATCTACACGTAAATGGCAGGAGGAGATCCCAGCCCAGGGAGAGGTGAAAAAGGAAGAGTGTGTTTCTACCTACATCACTTCTCTGATAGCGGTTAAAGACAGATTCATACAGCTCAAGCTCTTACATAGGGCATACTATACCCAACAAAGAGGGCATGCATATTTCCATAGAGGGACTGCCCTAGGTGTCAGGGGTTGGTCACATTTGGACATATGGTCTGGTCCTGCCCTAGACTCCAGTTTTACTGGAAGAAGGTGATTGATGCCCTGAGCAGTGTCGGGGTGCTGAGATTCCACTGGACCCCAACGTTACACTATTGAGTCATTTGGAAGATGTGGAGGGAGATAGGTATATCAAGCTATGCATTACCCTCTCGCTGTTTTATGCTCGTCGAGAAATACTTCTCAGATGGAAGTCGGCGGAGCCACCTACCCTTGATTCCTGGAAGGCCTTGATTAACTCAACCCTACTTTTGTATAGACTAACGTACGAGAGCAGACAGTGCCCTGGGAAATTTGATAAAATTTGGTCCGGTTGGATTGATGCATATGGTTGAAGGCTATGTGTTTGCTGGGGAGATGCTCCCTCTTGCACTGCCCCCCCCCCACCTATCTCTTTGCCTTCACACCCTGTGACTTAATCTCAGGAGTTGACACCTGATTGTGCTTTGAACCACCAAGGTTCACTTAGCAAGCTACCTATGCAACTGGATGGAGTTCCCTGCAAGGAACAACAATTGCTGTGATAACCACTGTACCACTTTATGTCACGATGAACATAGTGTGTTGTAATGCAGATTTGTTCAATAAAATCTTTTCTGTTAAAAAAAAAAAAAACAACGGGGATGGAGGCCCAAGGCATTCAGCTGCAGCGTCCCGCTATACAGGTCTGCAAGCTGCACGTGCGCCTGGGCCAGCTGGCGCCGGTGACATCATTCCCCGCCGGGATGTGGAGAGGAATATCAGCAATGCGATCGGACCGTCTCCCGGGGTTGCTATGACAACATGTTTTGGAGGCACGGCCTCCTTCAGGTCACACCCCTTCACTTGACATGCCGCTCTATATGGGGAACCTACACCCCATCCCTGGGAAAATTCCTTAAAGGGGCCAGGCCAAGAGTGGAACACACACAATGTAGAAAGCCAATGAGGAGGGTAACCAGCAACCTTATCGTGCAACTTAACTTTAAGAACATATACACACAACTCATGTATCTATATAATTAAAATTACAATTTGCAATCATGTTGAAAATGTGATTAAGAACAAATTAGAAGTTAATAATTAGAAACAAGTTTGAGAACCCTCCATATACTTAAAAGATATTAATCCTCCCACATTGAATTGTTTTATAAAACTATAATGCATTAAGCTCATCTGGCTAAAAAAGTACATATTGACACAGCCACCCAACTGCTGGATCCACCAACATAAGGCCACCCTATTACTATCCAAACTGCATTATATAGCTATTTCAAAATCCCCCTGGTGTCACCACTCCAATCAAGGTGCCTATCTCCAACTCCTCATTTAACTCCTCGGGCGACATAGTATTTAGGGTAAAAATCCAGAAGCATCCACGTTCACACACAGTGGCGGCTGGTGTATTTTTAGGATGGGGGGGTGCCAGGCCCCGCCCTTCCTTTTTGACCCCTCCCACTTCTCATAAGCCTCACCCCTTATAGAATACACCACTCCGTCTCCTGTATTCCACATATTGTGTCAGGAGTATACAGCTCAGTATCACAGGACACAGTGTACAGCTCAGCATCACAGGTGGGGTATATTGCAGCCATTAATACAGTATACAGCCAGTACACAGGTAGCCATTACACAGGTAGCCATTAAACAGGTATTGTAGCCAGTACACAGGTTGCCAGTACACAGGTATTGCAGCCAGTAACACAGTATGCAGTCAGTACACAGGTATTGCAGCCAGTACACAGGTATTGCAGCCAGTACACAGGTAGCCAGGTCACAGGTATTGTAGCCAGTACACAGGTATTGCAGCCAGTACACAGGTAGCCAGTGCACAGGTATTGTAGCCAGTACACAGGTAGCCAGTACACAGGTATTGTAGCCAGTACACAGGCAGACAGTACACAGGCATTGTAGCCAGTACACAGGTAGCCAGTACACAGGTATTGTAGCCAGTACACAGGTAGCCAGTAAACAGGGAGCCAGTACACATGTATTGTAGGCAGTACACAGGGAGCCAGTACACAGGTATTGTAGGCAGTACACAGGGAGCCAGTACACAGGTATTGTAGGCAGTACACAGGGAGCCAGTACACAGGTATTGCAGTCAGTACACAGGGAGCCAGCCAGTACACAGGTATTGTAAGCAGTACACAGGGAGCCAGTACACAGGTATTGTAGGCAGTACACAGGGAGCCAGTACACAGGTATTGCAGTCAGTACACAGGGAGCCAGTACACAGGTATTGCAGTCACTACACAATGAGCCAGCCAGTACACAGGTATTGTAGGCAGTACACAGGGAGCCGGTACACAGGTATTGTAAGCAGTGCACAGCACAGCAGTACGGTTCCTTGTCCTCGAGCCAGGAGAGTCAGCCGCTCATGACCCGACCCCGCCCACCGCTCCATGACATAGCCAATCACTGGCAGTCACTGGCTCAGGGCAGCCAATTAGTGTATGTTTTAGGACCGACCAATAGGCTCACTACTTGCTGTCAGCAGACAGCAAGGAGCCGAAGAATAAAAAAATCAATATACCTTTAGGGGGTCGGGTGGACTTTTTTTTTCTCATTCCCAGCGTGGGAGGTGGCGCCCAAGCGCCCCCTTTTGACCAGCCGCCATTGCTCAGACAAACGGGTGAACCTTTCTTTTTCTTGAAGTGTCATGGGTGTGGATTGTATGCCAAAGAGTACCAGGCTGTCATTACTACCCCCATGTACCTGTGTGAAGTGGCATGGAACACTATGCTTATCTACTTTCTGTTCTATAAATCTACAATGCTCACCAATATGAGTTCACATGGTACGCACCGTCCTACCTACATACATACATGGATTGAAACAGGGAAAGAGAGGTACGCAAAATGTACGTACCCGGATAAACCGGAACACAACCCCTGTAGATAATATTGTGGATGGTTTCTAAGGAGGAGGCAATAGCCCCCTCTGTAGTGATACAGGCATTGGTAGAAACTGGATGCAACCAGTCGTGAATGTGGACCAGATGAGATTCCAAATAGTACAAATAGAAGTTAGGGAATGCCAGGCCTGCCAAATGGGTCGGGAGCTGCAATGTCTCAAGTGCTACTCTAGGAGAGCGGCCGTTCCATAAGAACGCTGCGCATATGGTATCAATATGTTTAAAAACTGATTTTGGAATCTTGCAGGGGCAATTGGCCATAACATAGAGCAATTCAGGAAGATAGATCATTTTAATAACATTTGCACTACCCATTAGGTCCACAGGCAAATCCATCCATCGTTTGGTTTGTAGTTGCATCTGAGATAACAAGGGACACAAATTATTTTTAATATATGAAGATAGAGGTAGTTGAACTATAATACCCAGATATCTAAATGAGGAGACAACTTGTAGTCTAGAATCCGTGTGAATCATGGGTATAGCGGCTTGGTCTAAAGGAAACAGAGTGGACTTGTCCCAGTTCACCCAGAAACCAGAGTAGTTTCCAAAGAAAAAATTTCAGACAGCAGATTTAGGGAATCATGGGGGTCCGCCAGGTATGCTAAGGTGTCATCTGCATAACAAGAAATGCGTTCCTCTATAGTACCAATAGGGAGACCTGTAATTAAAGGGGAGCTATGGACATCTATGGCAAGGGGTTCCATGGCTTAGGGAAATAGGAGGGGTGACAAAGGTCACCCCTGCCTAGTGCCGCTAATTATTGAGAAGGCATCAGTAACATGACAGTTTACCTGTATACGGGACATCAGTGAGGTATAAAGGAGTCGTATCCATGCTATACGAGGGCCAAAACCATAAAGCTGCAGCACTTGAAATAAGTAGGGCAATTCCACACTGTCAAAAGCTTTACAGATGACTAAAGATGCGATAGCATGAGTGGGGGAACAATCGTGGGGATATTGTAAATTGTGGAATAATCAACCACCCTGATCGCTCATAACCAGTTTCGCAACCACTGTATTTAGATGGTTGGCCAACGCTTTAGCTAGGATTTTTACATCCGCATTGATAAGGGGGATCAGGCGCTAGGAATCGCATTTGAGAGGATCTTTACAAGGTTTTAATAACAGAATAATCAATGCCTCATGCATAGAGGGGGGAGGATCCCGGCTTCCAGAGCCTTGTTGTAGGTATGAAGAAGAAATGGACACAGGAGATGGCGAAAGTGAGCATACCATTCAGCCAGAAATGCATCTAGGCCTGGCGTCTTATATGCTGGTAGTTGTGAAATGGCAAGGGTAAAGCCTCGTACGCACGATGCGATTGTTGTATGACCACATGTCCAACTTTTCTCAAAATCGACTGTCCGTGATTTTGTGTAGCGTATTGACGGTAGTCAAATTATCGTTCGACAAAGCCGAACGTAGTGACGTGTTAGGAGAGTATAAACAGGAAGTTCAGGTGAATGTGAATTGTGAATTACGGACGCAGGTTTACATGACCGAACACTTCCTGGATTCTGAGCATGCGTGTTTGTACTTACAACTTTTGTTTGTCCAACTTCTGTACAGACGAGCAGAAAATAGTACGACGCCTTGTCGGCAGACAAACGTTTTCTAGTCTTCTCATACAACTTCTGTTGGACGAGAATTCAAAACGGTCGGATTATTGAATGACAGAATAATTGTACCGTGTGTACGGCCTTAACTTCCTCAACAGAGAGGTGCATCCAGTCTGACAGAGAAGAAAAAGATACCTGTGTCAAGTATTCATCTAGCTGACCTGAAGAATATCGAACTCTAGTACATAAAGATCTTTGTAAAAGGATAGAAAAGCCTCCACAATATCCTGAGGGGTGTCACTGATCTGACCCTGGAGAGTCAAGATCCGAAGGATAGAGATAGGAGTGTGGTCAGGTCTAGTCAAATAGGCAAGTAAACGGCCAGCCTTGTTACCATGCTCAAATTTTTTTTGTGTAATATAAAGCATGCATTTTTGGGTGAGGTCCAATAAGCGGAGCTCGTATTCTTTACGATTGTGCAAAAAAGAATCTTGTGTAACTGGGTCAGGGTTATTAGCATAGGCAGACTCTGCCACTACTATGGCACCTTCCAATTCTTCAGTACGCTCTTGGGTATTTTTACGTAAGACACCTGTAATCGACATAAACCTGCCCTGCAGCATAGTTTTAAAAGCCTCCCATTCTGTAGAGGGGTCAGTAGTACCTAAATTTGTATTCCAGTAGTTCAAGATACCCTTTCTGCACTCTCCCTGCACCACCTCATCATCCAGCCAATGAGAATTTAAATGCCAGGTAACAGGATTTGAACTCAGGAGGAGGAGAAGGTTCACAGAAAGAGGAGCATGGTCAGATATGCCTCTATGTAGATAGGACACTTTAGAAACCATGGTAAGTGTAACATCGGGTGTAAATGCCATATCTATGCGAGACATGGTGTGAAAGGAATCGGTGTGGCAGGCATACTGACAGACATCTGGATGCTTCCACTGCCATAACTCAGTGAGGCCATACACCTGTACCCAGTCAGTAAATGAGGAATATGATCTACCACCACCCCCCAAACGGTCCACAGCAGGGTCAAGGACAGCATTAAAGTCCTCTATGTAGAGCAGGGGACCATGGGGCCTAGATACAAGTAAGAGGGACAATTTAGAAAGTATGAGAAGTGGGGAGAATAGGATGGACATAAACATTTACCATTGTAAATATCACGGAAATAATACATAGCGTAAGTATAACGAATCTCCCTTCCATGTCAGTCTTAACTTGCAGAACTTCTGCTGGAAGGGACTTCGCTAACAAAATAGAGACCCCCGGGAGTAAGTAGTGTGCGTAGCATGAAACGAGTTAGCCAGTCAGGGGCTTTTAAGGGCCAATAAGGGAAAATAATAATTCTGTATTAATGAGATGCGTTTCCTGAAGACAGATGATATGGGGCCTATACTTGTTCAAGAAGAAAAAGACCAAGGGCCAGTTCTGGGATGAATTTAAACTTCTAGTATTCCAAGAGATTATTTTCAGTGACTTAGACATAGTAAATCAGGCAATACATAATAGGCACAATAAGGTGTCAGGGAAATGGCCGTAGAGATGGCGATCCTGCCAGCAATCATAATGGGCGCCATGGGCGAATCCCGGTGCGCATACGTGATCATGCGAATCTGTGATCGTGTGATGGGAATCAGCATGCTCACATGCTCAATGGCGCAAATCTACGTTTGCATCAGTGCGTGCACCCGCGCACAACGTTACAGAAGGGAACTTCACCTGGGCTATAAAAGGACTATGTTTGCCTGACTCAAGTGCTGGGTTATCGTCAGCTCTCCTGCGTTCCTGAACCCTGTATACGTGCTTGATTCCTGTTGTGACCTGGCTTGTTCTGACCTGCTACCTACTCTCCTGGATTATGCCTTGGCTTGTACCTCTGACCATCCATCTGCCTATCTGCTTGTGTTTGACCCTTGGCTTGCTGTAAGGACTTTGCTTCTGCTTGATTCCCTGTGCATGACCCCAGCTTGCCTTACGGACTCAGCTCCTGCTTGATCCACAGTGTATGATTCCGGCTTACCACTTGGACTCTGCCTGAACCACTGTGTTTGACCCTCAGCCTGCTCAGCAGTCTCTGCCTTTTTGGGTGATGGAACTGGGCCTTCAGCTTATACTGAAGGACCTGTCAGTCCTCAAACACCTGTTTGGTTGACCCTACGAACTCTGAGCAACCTGCTGCACCTTCCTGCTGTGGTGACCCTCAGCTGGGCCTTTACTTCTGCTGCCATACACCAGTGCTTCCGGAGTTCCTGTACATCTGTTCCTGGTCACAGTCATCACCTCCTGCACCTGCCTGGCTATCCAGTTCCTGTCGGCGACCTGTCCTTCTTTGTGCAACATACCGTCTGTCTCACCCTCAGGGGTATAGCGCACTCAGCCGCAAAGGGAGCCCCTCTCTGTACTCAGCCCTGCTGACCCTTGATCGCTGTTTTTACCTTTGATCTTTTACCTGCCTATAAGCTTATAGAAATTTTATATAATAAAAGCCATACCTCTTGATTGAGGCTTTTTTACGCGATGGGAGTCCCTTGTTATTTTATTTTCATCTGAACACCACTTTGACCACTGGACCACTTGAATCACTGGGAGTATCCAGAGGCAACCGAACATCTCCACGAACAAGACGGACGAAGGACCAAGCGACGTCCCAGCCCCTCCTCACCTCCCCCCTTGGAGGTCCACGCAGGTGCTCCTGGAGGAAGAGGACAGTGTGACGCGCCCTGGACACCACCCGGACACAATATTTACATAAGGCGTGAATATTGCACCTTTCTGGTAAGCCTCCAATCCGGAGGGGATCATCCCAACCTCCAACGGATTTCTTTTATTTTTCTCACTACCCCTGGAGAAACATATTTATTGATCCACAATCAGCACAAGATTGCAATTTTACTTTTAGACTGTACAACAACGTTTTCTCTATATTTTGGACATTGTATTTTTCCTTGGATTTGTTTGCACGTTAGTCAGATTTATTGTCACAATTTCAGATCGAGTGATTTTAAGGCTTTTCACATTATTGTGTCTTACCACAACAGTGTAACCTATTATTGACCACCGGAGGAAGGTTCACATCCCTCCACTGGTCATACACCCTCCCCCTTTGTCTTAGTTATTTATTATTGTTTTTGTCCACATTGGATTAAATACAGATTTAAGTCGGTACATCTGTGATACACCCCTGGAAGACATCCAGGGACATACACACTCATCTGAGCTATTATACTTTTAAACTCAACACGATTTCAGT
>BLSH010321758.1:156989-171629 GCA_018402905.1 Glandirana rugosa | reverse complement strand
ATCGGTTCACCCCACCCGCCCATCCTAAAAAAGACCGGGAAGAGTGTGAAAACAACGACGCATGTCGACCTAAAAACAAAAAAAAAAAACAAAAAAATATAATAAAAAGGACAAATGAACGGACAAAAGAATAAAAACCAGAGTGTGCCAGAGTGACCACATGCAATCCTCACCATATCGAACGTGATATTACGAATGTAAGTGTTAGGAATACAGTGCATGGACTAGGCGTCAGCTCATGTCTCTCCCTATTTTCATTTCTAATATCGCGAGTTGGAATTCTCATATCTATATTGGGTGGAATCACTTCCTCTGAATATATGATCCTTACTCTACTTTTAAACTCAACACGATTTCAGTTCTCATTCCTAGTATATAAGTCTCCTTCACTAAGGTGGGTTATATCTATACTCTTAAGGTTGAGCGCTATAATCTTTACTTTTATCCCTCTCTGTACTCGACTGCGGATCAGGTACGTGACATAAGGATTGTGAATGTAAGCATTATAGTGCAAGCTATACCACTCCTAACGTACACCAGTGAGACCGTGTGAGACCAAAAATAAGAAAACAGGCAAGTAAACAGGAAAAATAATATAAAAAAACAAAAAAAAAAAACAAAAATCCAGCTGTACGCAGCAACAAAAGTGTGAGAAGGGCCAGAAAAAATCCTACCCGCCCACCCCACTTGGCTATCCCGAACACAGCGAGCCTTGGATCCCGCAACATGGAACAACACTCAACTAAGTTTATAAATGACCCATGGCCTCGCCACAAACTTGTTTAGGGACATACTAAATCCAGAGAGGCTCATAGTAATCCATATAGTGTCCGTGCAAAAAGGGAGAAGTTCAACTTCAGTATAAGTATATAAGGCACAATAAGCAGCAGTCACAAGAGCACAGCAGGAGGGAATGCAGGGGAAATAGTATATAGAACAGACTGAAGCCCATGTCTAGGTTCAGTGCAGTCATAGCCCACAACTGCAGGCGTGAGGGGAGATAAAGTATATCTTTAATGGGGTATAGAAGGTAACCAGAATATATGTAATGTCTGTAGTCATGTCAACTTCCCCATGCAGATATAGAAACCATAGGAGCACATGTATAGGAACAGAGAGATACAACAATAAAGTGACAGCCAACATTAATTACGCCTGCATCTAGGAGCTGCTCCAAAACGATCATCCAGCCAGGCCATAGCTTCTTCTGTAGAAATGAGCTTTACCATCATGGATAATTCTCAGCATAGCAGGGAAGAGCATAGCGTACTGCAGGCCCTCGGTGCATTAACGGTCTTTCATAGCTGCAAAGGAAGTGCGTTGGCGCTGAACATCAGCTGAGACGTCAGGGTACATGGAGATGGTATTGGCATTATATTTTCCCTAGAAAAGCATAGAATAGTGACTTTATCTTGAAAATTAAGGATCCATGCGATTAGGGAGCGTGGAGGGGCTCCTGAAGGAGGATGACGAGGAGGAGTGCAGTGTGCCTGCTCAATAACAAAAGTAGATGAGAACGCATCAGTTCCAAAAGCATCCCGCAGTCAGGAATAGAGAAACCATTCAGGACAGGATCCCTCAGAACATTCAGGGAATCCTACAAAGTGGAGATTGTTCCCGTGGGAACGGTTCTCTAGGTAATCTAACTTGGCTCTGAAAGTTCATCCCTGGCTGTGCGCACTGTGGCAGATAAGGGGTGTACAGTGAACTAATGTGTTCTTTAGCCGCCCCTGCTCTTTCACACAGGTTTTGCACATCTTGTTTTAGTAAAGAGAAATCATTGTGGGTAGTATCCATTTGAGTTGTGAGAGGCTTTACAACCCTGTATAGCCATCATAATTGGTGCAAGTGTGGTTTCTGCCTGAGAGGATTCAGAAGCATGGCTATCCTCTAAACAGGGAGGGGAGTCCTGGGATAAGAGAGGGTCCATCTTGGTAGAGAAAACAGCAGAGAGAGATTCACTCTTCCCTGGAGCAGAGACTTGTGCTGAGGAGAGAGAAGGCTGCAGCATGACTTCAGGCATGTCCGAGGAATTGGTGCCATCTTGCCGTGGATATGGGCACTGCGGCCCCAATTTCACCATCATTCCGCTGCTGGAGGGTGCCTATGGCTTCTGGGAAAGACACAGTACCTTTGGGTAGGAGTTAGGACACAGGATGCCTGCAGGATCTCTGTATAGAGCCGGAGCTGTGGGTCTAAGCAGCCGCTCGCTCTGCCATCAAGCCATGCCCCCACAGCAACATTTCTCTCGCAACCCTTGAAAGGATATGAATCAGGATATGAATTACCAAAGTTCCAGCTTAAATGAAACTTTAGTGCGGTAGCTTTCACAGGCCTTATTGCAGTCCTTTAGGCCTTATCTTTTACTTGGTCCAACATATCCCAGGCTTAAGTAGGGAGTCTAAGTTTTGACAAACTTATGCTGCATTATACTCAGCTTTGTCAATATTGTGCTCTGTTCAGTCTGTACTATTATCTATAATGTCTAGTGGGAAATGTTCAGACTTTGTGTATAGCCATTATCATGGCCTATTTGTTTGCAGTTGACTATACAATGTCCACATAAGCACAGTTGAATGCCTGATCTATTATATAGGTTTGCGTTATCTCTGGAATTTTTTTCTGTAGAAAGAAAATCAGAGTTTAGGCAGAGCTGTTTCTTTGTGGACATCAGTCCTCTAACCCCCTTGAAATCACTTGACCAAATGCCTGGAGCATGTTTACAATCTGTTACATGAGCTTGGAATAGGATCTTCTGCAAACTAGATAAGTGCTTTGGGATGTCTTCAAGCATCTGTTTTATATAAAATAAACATGACATTTAAGGTGTCTAAGATCATAGCAACAGTGCTGGTACCTTGTGGAGTCTGAAAGTACCTTTCAGACTTTAAACTGATCCCTGTGGAGGAGCCCCCTGGATTTTGGGTCTGTGCTGCAGTATACACAGTGCCACAGTTTCTCTCCACAATAAGATTAAGACCTTTATTCTGTTATGAAGCTGTCAGATATTACAGCCCCAGTGGACAGTAGAGACTCAAGTATTAGAAAGTTTCTTGACAAGCTCAGAAAGCCTAGAAGAGGACATCTAATTCAGATGGCTTCCCAGCAGAAGGCCCTGCAGGAACAGAGAATTTGTGTGTTCTCTTCTCTTCCAAGAGGGACTTTGGAGATCTCGACTGACCGATTAGAACAGGAAGGCCAGAGGTCTAAGCACAAACTCTATTCCAGTGTCAACAAACCAGGTCCTTTTATGGCCAAGAAGCTTAAAGTGTTATTTACCCACAACAGTAAAAATCACTCTGTATATGCAGTAAAGCATGCTTGTTAAACTCACTGTGGAACCTAAGGGGTTAATCCTGCGCATTTTGTAAAAAGACTTATCCTGTCTTCTCTGACCCTCCCCTTCTTCCACAGACCCCAATCCATCTCCTGATAAGACAAAGCCTTTGGAGACACCCTGCATGTGCTCAGTTTGGTGTGTATTGCTAGAGAGTTTTTTTTTCTTCTTCAATGTTTTTATTGAAAAGTTGAAAGTACATACACGGAATTATGCACGCATTACATAGAGAGCAAGAATATGTTACAAAGTCGAGTTACATTAAATCGTAAGTGGCATATGTTACATGAAGACAGGTTTGGCATGTCCAGATGTTATGGTATTTCAGGAGCGGGTGTTCATTCAGAGAATAGTGAGGGCTCGGCCCCTCGGGCACCCCATTGGGGTCTCGCTGTGCCAGGAGGGTCGAGTCGCAGGTCTGAGCTAGTCCATCATATGTCATGTTTTAGCAGTGGAGCATGTAGCATATCAGGTTATATAAAGCAGCTTCAATGCCAAAACTTCTGGAACTGGTATAGTTTGCGACTTTGACTCTCTAGAAAGCTACGCATTTATGGTAGGATCAATATCGGGCGAATTCCGAGTGATGTTGTAATCGTATAAAAAAACGTACTTAGTAAAGAGATCAGAGTGTAAGAAGAGAAAGCAGGGGGAGCAAAGAATTGAGCTAGAGTTGAGAGGATAGAGAAAAGTTGGATCAGCAGTGTGGCGGCGGCAGGGGACGGACGTGTCAAGGGGTGTAATCAGCTTCACCAGGGCAGTAGGAGGGTTTCATCAAATCCTGGGGGTAGGTTGTGTTTGATCCATGGGCGCCATTTGGCTTCGAATTTGTGGATTTTGTTGGTTTCGATGGCCTGCATTTTGGAGTGGATCAGCATTCTATTCATCCTTCCTTTTGCTTCAGAGAGCAAGAGGGAGGAGGATTTCCAGGCTTTTGCAATTGTCTGTTTGGCAGCCGTAGTTAGGTGGACTAGCAATTGGAATTGGGTACGTGTAAGCTCATCTGGTTTTAAATTTAGTAAGGCTGTTGTGGGGTCCATTGGTATTGTAAGTTCTAATGTTCTGAATAGGAAATCAAAAATTTCTCACCAAAAGGCTTGAGCAATATGGCAACTCCACCAGATGTGGTAGAAGGAGCCTATTTCGTTGCATCCACGAAAGCATAGAGCTGAACAGGCTGGGGCGAATTTAGCTATCCTGGCTGGTACTAGGTACCAGCGTGAGAGTACTTTCATGTTGGTTTCTATTGCCAAAACGTTGGGTGAAGCGGAAGCAGTTGCGGACCAGATGTTGGACCAATCTGTGTTATCTAGTGAGCGTCTTGTTCCCTTTTGGTTGTGTATGAAGGAGGAGGGCTGTCGGGTGTATTCATTAATTGTTGATATAAAGCGGAGATGATGCCTCTAGCATGGTGGTCGTCTTTACAGTATTTTTTGAATTGTGTGGGTGGAAAAGGGGGTGAGCCTGCTTTGAGGAAGGGGGTGTAGTAATTTTGTATCTGCATGTACCTGAATAGTTTGTTCCTGGGTAGGCCATATGTGTCACATAATGTGCCGAAGGGGGTAAAGGTGGAGTTTGTAGTTAGTTTGTTTAGGCGAAAAAGACCTAGTCTAAGCCAAGTTTGAAAAGAGTTTGGGGATTCCCATGCGGGGTGGAAGGCTGGGTTTTTTAGGAAGGATAATAGGCGGTTGTGCGGGGATTGCAATTTGTGGGTTGTCTTGAGTTTGTGAGAGTTTTTTTTTTCATGGGAGGGTGCATGTGATCAGCACAGGGCCAATCAGCACTGTCCAGACAGAGGGTCAGCGGTCCTGAAACCTCATTCGACAGTCAGAGGAGAATGAAAACTCCTCCTTCAAGCCTTAATCAGACACTGATAGAAGTCACTGATAAGAAAAGGTATTTAGCAGTTTATATTTACTAAAATAATTGCATTTCCATGTTATGTGTACTGTGGGAGACCAAATATAGTGAATGCAGGGTTCTGGGTGTAGTAACACTTTAAATCTGTAGGTAAATCCTTCAAACCCATCTGCCTACGCACCCATAGCGGTGATCTTACCTCTGACCTTTCTAAAATTGTCTCCTAACTGCTGACTTTTTTTTAGCTCCCTTTACGATAAACATTCCCTTTTCTCGCTTAGACCCTTCAAGACTCCAGTCCCCAAAGGTTTTTGCAGGCCTATATAACAAGAAATACGCCACCCTTCTCTTCCCTTGTTTAACTATTTTTTTTCAAAGCCCTTATGATGCTTGTCTGTTCCTGGTGTCTCTGCAAGCCCACATAGCAACGGTCCTTAAAGGGTCTGCTGACTCTTCAGAACCCCAACAGTTCAGTTCCATTTCTCTTTTAAACATTGATATTACACTGTTGGGAAAAAATTTGGGCACCCATATTGACAGACATCTTCAGGTCCTTATCCACAGGGACCAAGTGGGCTTTCTTCTGGGTCACCAGGCAAGGGACAATGTTTGCATAGTAGTTCCTCATTCACTTCCTACAACACCATGGGATCCCAGTATTCCTCCTCTCCCTTGACATTTACAAAGCATTTGATTCCCTTTTGTGAAACCATCTGTTACATTTTACAGCACAGGTAGGCAAACTTTGAGAGGTGGAGATATAGCTGAACAACATGAAAGAGCAAGACCTAAATAAACAGTAAGAAAAACTTAGAGAAATCCAATAAAACAAATGTCAATGTAAAAATATAAATTCTTAGCCTACCTTAAAAGTGGACAGTGAGAGTCAGTAGGGCAGTGGACAGTGGGTGGACAGTGTCAGTAGGGCAGTGAACAATGTGTGTGTCAGTAGAGCAGAGGATGGTGACAGTAGGTTTTCTTTTTTTTTTTTCTAACAATAGCTGCACAGAATGAATGAACAGGAAGATCTCTGCACAGTCTCCCTGTCCCCAGTGAGGAATCGCTCACTGTGATCATTCAGAAAAAGGGTCTAGTATATGACACATTTACCTGCTCCCACCCCCCCTCCATCCTGAAATGATCCCCCACAGCAGCCAGTGGGAGGGAAAGACTGCAGGAAGGCATTTACAGGAAACTTACCCCTGTAGTCCACCCCCCCTACAGCAGCTGAAATACTGGCAGAGGAGATGGCAGATCTCAGCTGCTGCAGTGGGTGACTACTAGGAATCGGTTCCAGTAAGTGCTGGACCAGCTCCTGTCCAGGTTCCCCTTCCTTATGCTGCTTGGGCCCCGCCCTGTGTGCTCAGTCTACTTTTCGGAAAAGTATGTTCCCATTTATGCCTCTACTACCCATACATCATAGCCCTCTCTCCCTCGATTTGCCTGAGCTAACCCGAATTCGCGATAGGTGTTTCAGAGGTTGTGGTCAATGTGGGGACATAGTCCATACTTGGTAGTCCCGAGAGTCTTCAGCCTTCTTCAAACCTTATTCTGTCTTGTTATTCCTAGGGATGCCCAAATAGCTCCCCTCCATCAAATGATCCCTGGCATTCATACTTCTCAACAGAAATTGGCCATGTACAGTACTTGTTTCTGGCAGCTAAACAATTAATAGCCAGAGCATGGAAAAAAAAAACCTTGTTCTCCTTCTAGGCAGTAAGGGACCGTATAAAAGTGATGTTGGCCAACAAAAAAATTGTCTAGTATCCTAAATGACACACAACCCAAATCTCACAAAATTTGCAAGCCTTATTATTCTCTTTTCTTTTTTGCCGTTTTTTTGGGCACCCACATGCGCTTCCCCCTCTGTTCCCCTTTCCTGTCTGCCTCCCTTTCTGACTGGTTCTAGTTATGCAGTTTTGGTCGCACGCATACCTACAGCAACATACCCTGAATTGGTTGACTCAGATGTTCTGCTTTTGACCCCTAAGGTGGTTGCTGGCACATAGGCAGTTGAACAGTAGTATGTTTTTATAGTGTTAATTTTGTTTAATTTTCTTATTAATTGATTGATTGTGGAGCAGACCTCTTTGTATTTATAACTGTTGTGATTTTCCATTTTTACTGCCATGGATGAAACATGTTACAGTGCCTTAAAAAATATTCATACCCATTGAAATTTTCCACATTTTGTCATGTTACAACCAAAAACCTAAATGTATTTTATTGGGATTTTATGTGATAGACCAACACAAAGTGGCACATAATTGGAAGTGGAAAGAAAATGATAAATGGTTTGCAACATTTTTCACAAATATAAGGTGTGTAAGCCCTCGCGCTACTATGTGTGGTAATCAGAGTAAGCCCTGATGAAGTCATGTGACGTAACGCGTAGGCTGCACACACGTTGCTGGATACACAGTGAGAGGCAGTTTGGCACTTGCTGTTTGTTTTAAAGTGATTTTACCGCATTTTTATGTGAACATCTTTTATTGGATTTAATAAACGCCTTGGAGTTTTTTAACCTACTACACCATGGAAGCTTCTTGTCTCTTCTTTCATACCTGAGCTATATGGAGGTTTAGAGCGCAAGAGGTGACTCACGACCGGTTGGTCGCAACGATCGTTTAACCACCCAAAGAGTGACGCGAAAGCGGTGTTGGATTGGAGAGTGAGGTCCAAAAGAAACCTTTACGTGCACATTTCCTGCATTTCAGAGGTGAGAGTTCTGAGAGCACTTAGGGGGATTGGAGCACCGGTCTAGAGGAATCCTTCTTGGGGATGATGACACATTAACCCCCCTGCAAAAGAGGCTTTCCTTACACAAGCGTACCACTAAATGTTTTAATGGACACTTGGAGCACAAGTCACTTTTTGTCACTATTTCATTATCATCATATTTGAAAAAGGACTTTTTATTCAATTGTCTGTATTTTACTATCACGTTATATGTTGTATCATCCATCTCATATCCATTTTATACTCGTTTGATTTATATGATTTTTATTGCTGGATACATATGGTTTTTATTGCTGTATACATATAGCTTGATTTGGGATTCGCACATCAGACACATTACAGTCTTCCACCAGCAGAGGGAGTCTGAATCATATAATTAACACACAACATTATCCACTGTTTTCACTTACCACTCTAGCACTGTATCCACTTATTTTGATTTATTTTAAACAACACATGATGTTTGCTACATGTATTTTATAACCTCTTTTCAATATTCATATGTGCAAGTGTAGGAAGTTTGCAGCACATCTCACAGGTCATCAGGTACACTGTGACACATGAGAACTGTCTATTGAGCCACCACATTGATTATACTAGTTTTTGTCTGTTTATGCTTGGATAATAGGCTGCGCAGTACCATCTCCGAAAAATCATTTTTTACAAATAAATATGTAAAAAGTGTAGCGTGCATTTATATTCAGCACCCCTGAGTCGATACTTTGTAGAACCTCTTTTTGCTGCAATTACAGCTGCAAGTCTTTTTGGGGATGTCTCTAGAGAGTGAGATTTTTGCAGATGCTTCTTTGAAAAATAGCTCAAGCTCTGTCAGATTGGATGGAGAGTGCCTGTGAACAGCAGTTTTCAAGTCTTGCCACATATTCTCAATTGGATTTAGGTCTGGGCTTTGACCAGGCCATTACAAAACATGAATATGCTTTGATCTAAACCATTACATTGTAGCTTTAGCTGCATGTTTAGGGTCGTTGTCCTGCTGGAAGGTTAACCTCCGCCCAGTCTCAAGTCTTTTGCAGACTCTAACAGGTTTTCCTCTAAGATTGCTCTGTATTTGGCTCCATCCATCTTCCCATTAACTCTGACCAGCTTCCCTGTCCCTGTTGAAGAAAAGCATCCCCACGTTTCGCAATGGAGATGGTATGTTCAGGGTGATGTGCAGTGTTCGTTTTTCACCACACATAGCGTTTTGCTTTTAGGCCAAAAAGTTACATTTTGGTCTCATCTGACTAGAGCACCTTCTTCCACATGTTTGCTGTGTCCCCCGCATGGCTTTTTGCAAACTGCAAACGAGACTTCTTGTGGCTTTCTATCAACAATGGTTTTCTTCTTGCCACTCTTCTATAAAGGCCAGATTTGAGGAGTGCATGACTAATAGTTGTCCTGTGGACAGATTCTCCCACCTGAGCTGTGGATCTCTGCAGCTCCTCCAGAGTTATCATGGGCCTTTTGGCTGCTTCTCTGATTAATGCTCTCCTTGCCCGGCCTGTCAGTTTAGGGGGATGGCCATGTCTTGGTAGGTTTGCAGTTGAGCCATACTCTTTCCATTTTCTGATGACGTATTGAACAGAGCTCCATGAGATGTTCAAAGCTTGGGATATCTTTTTATAACCTAACCCTGCTTTAAACTTCTCCACAACTTTATTCCTGACCTATGGTATGTTCCTTGGCCTTCATGGTGCTGTTTGTTCACTAAGGTTCTCTAACAAACCTCTGAAGACTTCACAGAACAGCTGTATTTATATTGAGATTAAATTACACACAGGTGGACTCTATTTACTAATTAGGTGACTTCTGAAGGCAATTAGTTAAACTAGATTTAAGTTAGGGTTATCAGAGTAAAGGGGGCTGAATACAAATGCACGCCACACTTTTCAGATATTTATTTGTAAAAAATTTGGAAAAGCATTTATCATTTTCCTTCCACTTCACAATTATGTGCCACTTTGTGTTGGTCTATCCCATAAAATCCCAATAAATTACATTTACGTTTTTGCTTGTAACATGACAAAATGTGGAAAATTTTGAAGAGGGGGTATGAATACTTTTTTAATGCACTGTAGCTGTATTGTGCTGCTTTTAATCTAGCGTGATAAAGAATTTTCAACTTGGAAAGCACCAGATTACCATTTAATTAATTTTATGGATTAATTCCTTGGGAGCACACACTCCAGCCATGAGCACCGACCTGCCGCAATGTATATGGTAACAGACCAGTCGAGCATGGGTAAAGTTTTTTCAGTTGAACAGCAGTATACTTTATCTGTTTGTTGACATGCAAAGTTATTCTTACTCCGCACAACCAGTGATCTATGTATCCTAGTGTTCCTGTCTTGGCCCCTGTGTGGGCATTCTGTGTGTATTATTATTATTAAAAACTCAATAAAAAAGCAGGAAATTCTTTGAAATGGCTTGAAGAAGAACCAGTCTTGAGAAGAACGTAGGCTGCCAATGCTGACCTCTTCTTTTGCATGTTAGTTGCCTATCTGATAGGGTGATCTGTGTCAGCTATTCAGAACAAGTATTTAAAGCATGTGTTCTAAACTTGAAATATTTGTTCTAGATCCGTAAGTATTAAAGTGCTACTTCACTGTTCTTGAGAAAAAGATATTCTCCCTGTGTACTTTTTGTTCAGTGCAGTGATTTGAACAAACATTCTTGCAGGTTCCTACCTTTTTTGGTCTGAATACATAGCTGTTTATGTTACCATGTCATTTCCAGACTGATTACTAAATTTGGGGGGACAGCCTTCATTATAAACTCTTGAACAATCTTAGTGTTCTCAAAACTATTGCAGCGCCAAAAAAAGAGAAGGAAATGAATAAGAACCCAGAAAAATACATTCCTGAAAATAAATGGGTAGGTAGGCAGTTCATATAACCAGACTGATGGGGAGAAAACAGTGGGTTACGAGTGTAAACTTGCTAGTTCATTCACCCATATGTAACACATGTTCATTGCAAAGTCCAATTTGTTGTTTGGTATAAAGGATCTCAAACCCACAAAACGTTCTGATAGAATCCACAAAACCAGTAATAGATGTGAGCTTACCAGAATCTGGTAGGTATTGCGCGGATATCAAGATTCCAACTCAGGTATAGATGATCTGGCGTCCACTGTCCATGAAGACAGAAATGGAAGGGGAGAAGAAGGCAGAAGAGGGATTCTTGTCCGAGTAGGTGACTTTAAATCCTCCAAACAGCGCTTCCCAGGATGTTGCAGCACTCACCATAAACGTTATGAGAGGAAAAGACCACAATAGTATAATACTGCTTGATGATAATTTATTTCAAATGAAGGGATTAAAAATACTCACAATATGTACGTATAAAAAGAGCTCTTGTAATAAAAACAAATGTGACAGAAGGAGTCTGGGAACCCGACGCGTTTCAGCTCAAAAGCCATCATCTGGGGTATTCCCCCCCTCCTGTCACTACTCCTATTTATAGCAAATGAATAAAAATACAAGTCCAGCCCCTAGAGGGCTAAAAAACGGAAGTCAACTTCTGCTTCCAAGATGGCGTCATCGGCGTGCGTTCCACGCCTCGTTTTCATGTGTCCATGTGTAAAGCCATACATGTGATCCGGAAGGAAGGAGAAACATGATTCAAAGAGAACTTTATTATTATAACTAAAATTGCTGGTAGGCTAAAATAATATAACCATAAGAATCAGTAATTCAAATTGTAAAGAATAAAAAGCCGAAGAAATAGGGCTCAAAATGCCAGTAGGGGTGGTTATGTGTTCAAATCCGGCCGGGACTCGCCATGACCTGGAACCGGAAGAGAAGATAATCCCAATGAGGCTGCGTTATGACGTGAACACGTCCACCACCTAAGGGGTGGGCGTGATAAGTGTCCTACGTCATTTCCTCTCTAGGCAAGTGTCAGCAAAGAACGTCCATCCGTCGAGAAACGGATAGACCAAGTGTGTGAACCGATCGTGCGTGTATGTGCCCAAAAGAGGGAGAGATTCCCAAAGTGGACACAAATAAGTAACAAAAATAGGTATAGCGATGAAAGGACCTCATACAAGCCAAAGTTAGGATATGGGTCCACAGTATATGAAAAATCCCTGATTGTAAGAAAAAATGCGTGATGATGTAAAAGATTAAGTGATGAGTGAGAACGAGAAAGGTAACATGGTATATGTGAATGAAAAACCGAGAGAAAAAATATATTTATTTAAAATAATGAAAAGTGGAGTAGTTGAAAACTCTTAAAAAGTGTATTTGTATATAGGGAAAGTGAAAAACATAAATGATGTAAAAACGGGAGGGTATCCAGAACTTATACATGACTATATTCAAAAAATACGCTAAATCAATAAAACTTAGCGCTGAGATAAATAGCCTAATAAAAGGCTGAATATTGGTATAAAGTGCAAAAGTGTGTATGAAGCGAGTCTCGAGCAAAAAACTGACCTGCGTTGTACATGAATGGATACATAACAGAATCTATAAAATAAAAAATATATAAAAATACTGTAAAGGCCACTAAGAACAAAAACAGTTTGTTTAAGTTAAAAACATAAGAGAAGGGATTTGGGAACAGGAAAAAGGAGAAAACCCATTATTTAAAGTAAAAACGCAGTCAATGGCAGCTGGGGAATATACATTAAAAATGTCACAACGTAAAGGGATGGTACTGAGAGAACCCTGAATAATAGACACATTCACGCCTTACTGATAAAAGAATTTATATCCCAGTCCACATTCATCCCGTGGGGGTAGTAACTTTTCAAAGAGTAAATCCAGGAGGTCTCCAATTGAGAGACGCCTCTTTTGATCCACCCTCCTCTCCACGGGGGGACATATTTATCAATGATCTGATAAAGAGTTCCTTCTGGGTTACGATTGTGATATTTCAAATAGTGTTTTGGAACACTATGATTCGTTTCCCCTTTTATTATGTTTGTTATGTGCTCATTCACCCTAATATTAAAAGACCTAGTGGTCCTCCCCACGTACTGTTTATTGCAGGGGCAGGTCAAAAGGTAGACAACATTCTTTGTCTCACACGTACTAAAAAACTTTAAATCATAGCTATGACCAGTGGTTGTGGAGACAAAACTAGGAATCCACCTATTTTTACATTTGTTTAGCTTACAAACCCGACATTTCTGGCATTTGTAGTACCCTTTAAGGTCCTGGAAAAAGGATGTTTTTTTGGGAGGGTCGATCACATTAGGTCTAATTTTATGCCTGAGTGAGGGTACCCCTCTGTATATAACCTGCAGTTTATCAGGCAGTAAGGGGCCAAGGATTTGGTCGTTACGGAGAACGTTCCAATGTCTGGAAATGGCATTTTTAATTTGCTTATGCTGGATAGAGTAGCCTGTAAAAAAAGACCATTTTGCGTCATGTCTTTGGGTTTTCAGTTTATCGGCCAATAGTTCTGTCCTGTCAATACGTGTGACCACCTGTATCTCATTGTCAAGATCGTTATTAGTGTAACCCTTCTCTAAGGATCTCCTTTTTAAAATTTGAGCCTGTTCCTTAAATGTGTTGGTGTCAGAACAGTTCCGCCTCAGTCTAATGAACTGACTCTTCGGTATAGATTTCACCATGGTCTGTGGTGGCAACTGTCTGTTGGAATAAAACCGTTCCTGTCTGTGGGTTTAAAAAATGTCATAGTAGAAAAATGGCCCTTACTGATATTAATGTCCAAATCTAAAAAATGTATACTAATTTGGCTGCTTTCAAGAGACAAAATGATGCCCCTATCATTAGTATTTAACGTAGCGAAGAAGGAATTTAGAGATTCCTGATCACCACGCCAGAGGAGGAGGATATCGTCTATGTATCTGGCCCAAAAGACAAGTTCAGGTCTATTGTGGGCATAGACGACATCCTCCTCCCACTTGGCCATGAATAGGTTGACCAAGCTGGGGGCAAACTTTGCCCCTATGGCCACACCTTTGCACTGTGAGTAAAAGCTGTTATTATGCCAAAAATAGTTGTGTTTGGTGGCGTATATCACTAAGCTCAATATGAAGTCTCTCTGTGAATCAGGTATAGTGGTATCTTGCTTAAGGTAGTGATTCACTGCCTCTAGACCTAAATCATGAGAAATACTCGTGTAGAGAGAAGAAACGTCTGCCGTGGCTATAATGTCACCAGTCTGTAATTGTATCTTTTCCAATTTACATATGGTATCCTTCGTGTCCCTGAGGTACGATGGCATTCGAATCACATGGGGTTGTAAATAGAAATCTATGTATTTCCCGATTCTAGAAGTGATAGAATCGATGCCGCTAATAATGGGGCAGCCAGGTGGGTGTTCCATATTTTTATGAATTTTCGGTAAGTAGTATATTGTCGGGGGAAGTTAGGGTGATTATTTATATTCCCACTTAACTGGTTTAATTAATTATTTCCGATGGTGTTACCCTAAAATTTATTTTTTTCTTTTTGTAAAAGAGTAAGGGTACACGGGATCCTAGGGCTGTTATATGATGAATGGCTTTTAAGTATTTTTATACCTTGTGGGTGGACCGACGGGGTAATAATCGCCGTAGCTAAGATAGTGAAGATCTTAGCCCTTTATGTATCTAAAGATAAATGTTGGGGTACACTAAGCTTACGGTAGCATGGAGTCCCTGTGCTTCCTATGGTATACATTTAACCTTTTCTATGTTAATGTCTGACCACTGTAATATCGGTGCCGTCTGCAAAGAAGAGAGATGTG
>BLSH010321758.1:92345-105296 GCA_018402905.1 Glandirana rugosa | reverse complement strand
GGTTTGATGGTCGTTGTCACACATTTTTGGAACACCTCTGAATGTCTTTTGCAAACTGGAGACAGTAACGGTGGCAATGACAGAGGTCAAACGTTTTCTGTAAGTCTCCACAAGGTTTTTACACACTGTTGCTGGTAGTTTGGCCCATTCCTCCATGCAGATCTCCTCTAAAGCAATGATGTTTTGGGGCTGTTGCTGGGCAACACGGATTTTCAACTCCCTCCATAAATTTTCTATGAGGTTGAGATCTGGAGCTTGGCTAGGCCACTCCAGGACCTTGAAATGCTTCTTACGAAACCATTCCTTCGTTGCCAGAGCGATGTGTTTGGGAACATTGTCATGCTGAAACACCCAGCCACGTTTCATCCTCAATGCCCTTGCTGATGGAATTTACTCAAAATCTCAGCATACATGGCCCCATTCATTCTTTCCTTTACACGGATCAGTCGTCCTGGTCCCTTTGCAGAAAAACAGCCCCAAAGCATGATGTTTCCACTTCCATGCTTCACAGTAGGTATGGTGTTCTTTGGATGCAACTCAGCATTCTTTCTCCTCCAAACACGACAAGTTGAGTTTTTACCAAAAAGTTCTATTTTGGTTTCATCTGACCATATGACATTCTCCCTATCCTCTTCTGGATCATCCAAATGCTCTCTAGCAAACTTCAGACGGGCCCGGACATGTACTGGCTTAAGCAGGGGACACGTCTGGCACTGCAGAATTTGAGTACCTGGCGGCATAGTGTGTTACCGATGGTAGCCTTTGTTACTTTGGTCCCAGCTCTCTGCAGGTCATTCACTAGGTCCCCCGTGTAGTTCTGGGATTTTTGCTCACCGTTCTTGTGATCATTTTGACCCCACAGGGTAAGATCTTGCGTGGAGCCCCAGATCGAGGGAGATTATCATCAGTGGTCTTGTATGTCTTCCATTTTCTAATAATTGCTCCCACAGTTGATTTCTTCACACCAAGCTGCTTACCTATTGCAGATTCAGTCTTCCTAGCCTGGTTCAGGTCTACAATTTTGTTTCTGGTGTCCTTTGACAACTCTTTGGTCTTGGCCATAGTGGAGTTTGGAGTCTGACTGTTTGAGGTTGTGGACAGGTGTCTTTTAATAGTGGAGTTTGGAGTCTGACTGTTTGAGGTTGTGGACAGCTGTCTTTTATACTGATAACGAGTTCAAACAGTTGCCATTAATAGAGGTAACGAGTGGAGGACAGAGGAGCCTCTTAAAGGAGAAGTTACAGGTCTGTGAGAGCCAGAAATCTTGCTTTTTTGTAGGTGACCAAATACTTATTTTCCACCATAATTTGCAAATAAACTCTTTAAAAATCAGACAATGTGATTTTCTGGATTTTTTTTTCTCATTCTGTCTCTCATAGTTGTAGTGTACCTATGATGAAAATTACGGGCCTCTCTCATCTTTTTAAGTGGGAGAACTTGCACAATTGGTGGCTGACTAAATACTTTTTTGCCCCACTGTATATTGTGGACATGATCCGGTGGCTACACAGCGAAGAGCCAACAGTCAACTTTTATGATTTGCACACATTCACAGCGGCTATTTACTGGCAGTGGCAGTAAAATGTGTAGAAGCATTGTTATTTTCATTAGGTATTTATGTAAATAAATGAATGAGGACTGCACTCTAATCTGTGCTTTTCCAAGTCACTTTATAGAATCATCCATAATGCATTTACAGCCATAATGTCTCCACCCAAAAAAACATCTCCTCCTTGATGTGTTTCATCAAACAGTGGCTTGATCATTGTGATTAAGGAGATGGTTTTTTGGGTGAAGAAATTATGAGAACATATTAAGAGGGCAGTTCTCATCAACTTACTTTCATTTGATAAGCAAAAAAGAGCTTCTATAAACCTGCACCTAGAGTCCGAAGACTTAGGATGGGTTCACAACAATGCAAATTGGAGTTTGCATATAGCAGGAGATTGCGAACGGCTCTCTATGGAGCCGGTTCACACATCTCCTCATCGGCTCTGGTGCAAATTGCACAGGAGTCCTGTGCGTCTTTTAGTCCATTTGAGGTCCGAATTCAGCCCAAAATTCGGGCTGAAATTGGACCTGAAACGGTGAGACGATGAGAAATGGAGATGCACCAGACTCCACCGGACTCCTGCTGTGAGCCGCTGCATTCTCCAGTGTGAACCCAGCCTAAATGAAGGAGAAAGTCTAGAGCAGGGTAACCATTATTATAGTTTTTTATAAATATTATTATTAATAATAATAATAATAATAATAACTATAATAATAGTTATAAACTATTAAATTATAGGTAGGTATTGGAATTTCTTTTCAAATTTGCCTGTTAGTGAACATAATGAATTATTAACCATTCTTTTTTTTTTTAATTGTTTTTATTAAGCAATTATTAACCATTATTATAGGTTTTTTATTTTTATTATTTATTAATAATAAATAATAATAATTAAAACTATAATAATAGTTATAAACTATTAAATTAGTTAGGTATTGGCATTACCTTTCAAATTTGTCTGCCTGTTAGTGAACGGATTTTTCCGAATTCCCGATAATAACGGATGCCGCATCTATACGAACGGATGCCGCATCTATACGAATGGAACTAATGGAATTCGAATGTTTCCGAATTCACGAATTATTGAAAATAACGAAAACCGCATCTATACGAATGGAACAATCCAAATTCAAAATTTTCTGAATTCCCAAAATAACGATAATAACGAATACCACATCTATACGAATAGAACAAACCAAATTCGAATGTTTCAGAATTTACAAATTTATTTGAAATAACGAATTTCAATCATAACGAAAAACCTGAAAAAAATAAAACAGAAAAAAAAAAAACGAAAACGGAGAAAATGATGAAAAAAAACAAACTAAACTAATTTTTCCACCTTGCCCAAGTCTATTGGATAGGTGTTAGTGTTTAATTTAATTAAAGTATATTCCTTGTGCTGCTTGTTTGCCTTACCTTGTAATGGTGGGCTCACATGTTGTGGCTGCAGTTTGTAGTGTCATGGCTGATCGATTCCCCTATGAACATGTATTAATTTATCTAGAACAGGGGTCTCCAAACTCTAAGTAAAGGGCCATTTTACTTTCCTTCAGGCTTTAGGGGCCGGAATGTGGCCAGTAGGAGTTGAAAATGCCCTGGTATCAATGCCCCATCATTGGTTTTGACGAGAGGAATAGTGCCCCATTTTTGATATCAATGAGAAGAATAGTGCCCCATTTTATGGTGTCAATAGGGAAAATGTTGACCCATTATTGATGTTAGTTGGTGGAATAGTGCCCCAAGGGTCAGATAAAGGTGAGCAAAAGGCCACATCTGGCCCCCGGGCCACAGTTTGGAGACCACTGATCTAGAATGTCCCTATTCCCCAAAGGGACAAGACAACTTCTTGTTTCAGGTCACGCAAGCAATACCTTGCCATTTCTCTGTGTTACATCACAAATGTGGGAGTGGTAATATGATGAAGACACCTCTTCCCATCCTTGCTCTGTCTGACTGTTCCAGTTTAAGATATAATTACTAGTTTTACCCTGCAAAACACTAGACTGAGAGATCCAGGGATTGTGGGATATGTAGTTTATTCACAGGAAATGTCAGTTAAGACAAAGGTCATGCATTAATCTAGACATTTCCATGCCCCATGTCTCATGTTTGAGCACAAACAGATATTGCCAACAAAGGAATGTAAAGTTTTTCTCTACTATATCAGATCACTATACTATTTGCAAAGGAGAACCATACATGGTGCAGACAGAAAGGTTTATATTGCCTTTAAAAGTTTTTTGGCTGTTTGCTTCCTATGTGGTCACCTGGGCAGGAGGTTAGGCAAATTGTTCCAACAGTGATATAGACAGCAAAAATGGCCCTCGTTTTAATAAAGAGGCACATGCCCAAAGACAGCAATACAAATCAGACAGAGATTCTAATACCTTCTCGCTCTTTTGAAAACATTTTTGAAATTTTTTTAGGACATTTTTGAACTTTAACCTGTTACAATAAATAAGTATTTTGTTAATGTATGACATGATCCAGAATATGTTCCATCTTACCTTTCTTTGTAAAGGGAAATTGTTTCCTGTGAGAAAGATCTCTGTAGCTTATTTAAAACTTGATGAATGCATGGTTCCATCTGCAGAAAATATGATCTTGATTCATTTATACATTTATTAAAAGGGGAATTATAATAATTTGGTACAATTTTATTTGTATGCATCTAATACAGGGTGCACCCTTGACTGATTTTACATTTTTTGGGTTTCCTAAACATAGTAGTTTCACCTTTGTCACTGTCTATTCGTCCCTCTCTGAAGCACCATACAGAGCAGTAAGGGTTATGCCATTCCTCTTGATAAGTTATTCAACTATCTAAAAACTATCTAAAAACAATGATTTTCTTAAGCAAACCTTTTATGGTTAGTTGGGTAAAGATGTAAATAGTGTCTAGAGCTTGATATTATTGGAAATAGTAAATATGAAATATTCTAATAATACTTATATATACACAGTATCTTTTTAAAATGTATGTTAATCTTTACATTCCATTTATTTAAAAGCCTACAAGACAGGGACATCTTGGGGCCCATTTACACCATCATTGTGTTACCACAACTCACAGTAGGACACCATGCATTATATAGTGCATTAAGGTGCCATTAATCTTCAGTGCTACCCCAACATATCTTCAGAAAGTTGTGTAACAGGCAGCACACTGTAAAATTTGAGCAGGATCTGCTTGTTTCATGCATTGAGGTCCAGTACAGCACATTTACTTTCAATGGGCTACATAATACACCATGCCTCAATGCACAAAAACATTGTGGCATTGAGATGCATTGTGGCGTACTGCTTTCTGTTGTGAATGGACCTTTAGAGGTCCTCACTGACTAATGATCATGAGCTCATTAAAGGTCAGCTTACATTACAAGTGAAGTCCACGGATACAATATCATCTTTATCACATTATATTTGTGTGCCAACAAGCCTACCTTATTTTTTAGATTTTCAATGGTATCACTGTAAGCTGGCTCCAGTAAATATTTTTTCATATTTTCTTTACAAAGACTTTCAAAAGACTTCATCAAGGTGTTTTCATTGAAAGATGTTCTTGTCATTCCAAGAAAACTATGGTAAAATGAGAAAAATGAATTGCAATAGCTAAATAAAATCATGTGGTTTCTGTAGAAAAATCAACATCATCCTTCCTCTGTGCAGAAGGAACTGCTATTCCAAAGCTATTACTCTAGATGTCCCTAAGCAGGAACCAATCACATTACTGGTTGAAATCAATATGTAGATCCCTGCTACTCTACATTTGTACTTGATATCTCCTTCTGAAATGGGTTTTTAATGACTGAAGAGCTCCAGTCAAAAATGAAGAAAACATTTCCTCCAATAGTCCCTATATACTTGTACAACATTTTATATGTTCAATCAGGGCCGCCATCAGGGGGGTACAGGCAGTACTGTTGTAAGGGGCCCCAGTGTCTCAAGGGGCCCTTACAACTTTAGCAGTCTTTAACATTGGAGTCCATGGGGGGGCACCCCTTTTGGGAACACTGTTCTCCCGAACCATAGCCAATAAAAATACCAAACGTGGGTCACATGGAGATGGCCCACTGGAAAACAACTGGTCCAAGTTTGGGACCTCCAGCACCTATGGTTTCTAGGGGGGGGGGGGCAGATGAACTGTTTTTATATTGCTGGGTTTAGTAACACTTTAAGTGCCAGCATGTGTCAGAAGTATAGTGTAAGAGGAAATCAAATGCAAGCAAGACATTTCAGCAGAAAAGAATATAAAAGCCTATAAGAGAAATAGAAAGCATTAGAGACACCTGTTCGGGAAAGAGCAAAATATTAGTATAGACTATAGATAAAAATTAACAAAACAGCAGAACAGAAATATATGAAGGCGGAACAAAGAGAAAAGCAGTACAGAAACAAAATCAAAAGATAAAAATCCTAATAATTTAAAGGGGTCTATGTGTATGTGAAACAGTCGCACAATCAGGGTGAAAATTGTCATGCTTCCTCTATTACAGCCCTTCTCAAACTTTTCAACACACAGGAACCCTTGAAACAACTTTCCAGTTTCAGGAATCCCTGCTAAGTTTCTATATCTCAGCTCTTGATACATTAGTGTGATGGTCAGTGGGAAGAATGCTCCTTACACTTGTGGTCATTGGGAAGAATTTCACCCTTACAGACAGCTAAAAAGATCAATGGTGTCTGTAGGAACTTATCTGAGAGGCAGAAATTGCTCATTACTCAAGAACCCCTAGCAAAATTTGAAAGAACCCTGGTTGAGAAACCCTGTTCTATTATGGGAGATTCCTATATCGTCATCACTACCTAGTCCCAGTAATGCATGTCTTAAGGCCTCATGCCAAATAGTTTTTTCCTCCCCTAGACTACTTTTTAGACATGTTTAGGCAGGTTAAGTGTTTGGGTGTTCATTCATTCCATTGGCCAGAATAATCATTTTCACTTGGCATTTAGGCGCACTTATATGCATTTAGGCATGTCCAAGTTTTTCCCGCCAAAACACCCCTCTTCTGGACATGCAAGGGATGAGGTTTTTTCTGCCTCTAAACGCTCCTGCCGCTATACTCCTATAAATGCCTATGTGTGTGCATGGACACATAGACTAATAAAAGGGTGCTAATTAAATTCATCTGCACCACCAGAACACTACTACCTCTTTGTCAGTGAGCA
The DNA here is from genome assembly GCA_018402905.1 of Glandirana rugosa. Taxonomy (NCBI): domain Eukaryota; kingdom Metazoa; phylum Chordata; class Amphibia; order Anura; family Ranidae; genus Glandirana; species Glandirana rugosa. Next base: position 98,572 of record BLSH010321758.1, on the reverse strand, counting down.
GCTGCTATCATTAAAGTGTAACAAATACACTTAAAATATAAAAAGTGTTAACCTGTTACAGTGTTACTATATGTATCCTAACCTTCAAATAAATTAATTTTATTGAAAAGAAATAAACACAAAAAAAAACAGTGTACTCCATAAATATATGTGAAAATGTGTCAGTCTATCTCCGTGTACACTAAAAATCACATATATTCATAAATCATCATATAAAAAATAAACATTTATTTCTATGTGCAATAAAAAGTCTTGTGCATTTGAGTGCCACAATTAAAGTAAAGTGTCTCATGTTCCAAAATTAAAGTGCATCAATTTGAGCTGCATCCACAATGTGTTCCAAATGCAAACAGTGTGCTTGTGTCTTCAATATATTACATCTTCTATCTTCAACCATAATGTGCACACCCTTGTGTGACCACCACTTGTTCACGCTTGTAACTGAAGTGAAGGACTACTATCTCAGACCTTTTATTATCTTATACAATGGTTCATTCTCCTCCAGCCTCCAAAGGATTTCTCCCTTTTACCCCAGATATATCCCCAGCTCTCATTCAGTAACCCAGTGGAGAACCCATACATTAAAAAGCAAAGAAAATGTTATGTTGTGTAAACCCCTTATTTTATTAAAAGCAGTATAAAATATTGCACTTATATGGTATGCGTGTCAATCCAGACACTTAGGAACAAAGAACCTTGCATATAGCTTTAAACCATGCAGGCTCCAGCTGCAATACACAGGCTGCCCCAGCCTATGAGTTTGGTCTGATTGACATCTTCAGAGAGTGGATCGGACGTCGTACATCTCTTATTACTTTTATACACTCTCAAAATATCTTTATTTATTACACCAAAAATCTAAAAATTAAAACCGCGACCTAACATAATATAGAACTAATGACACTAATCACTTAAATAAGCCCCATACTTTGCAGTCCCAACTTAAGGTCTTCTAGAAAACACATATACATATAATTTAAACACATTAGGATCACAAATGTTAAAGTGGAACTTTACCAATAACAATTTGATAAAAAGAAACATACATTCCACATTAATAATTCTGCTACCAAAATTAGTGTATGCTGTAAATTGCCTTCACCGTTGTTCCTGTTTCTTCTTGCCGGAGGCTGCCATTTTGCTGAGAGTCCTGAGCACCAATAAATAAAGCTATCCAAAAATAGAGAGCAACTGAACATGTGCAGAGCAGGGTGGGACAATGTAATGCTGGATTTTAAACAGTATAGGCACTTATTTTTAATGTTTTACATAGTGTGGGAGATTAGCTTGTGGGGATCACTTTTTGGGGGGAAAGATTTAGAATGGATGTCAGTTTCTTTAAAGTCTGGGGGCTTGCCAGGTTTATTTTTACAGGTTTGCAAGATCAAAACATAAACAGAAACAGAAAACAAAACCTTGCCATCTGGCACCACACTAAACAAAGAGATTCCTCTCTATGCAGTGTGGTGCTGTCCCCGACACCCACAAAACATAAGCACACTGCAAAGCTTGTTTTTAGAGTCCAATTTAGCACACAGAGCTCTCTCAGCTTTTTCCCTCTGAGATCCAGGATCGAGCTCTAGTGAGATTTCTTCCTGATCATTAAATGCAGGTGGAGAGGGGTTTGAGTGGACCAGAATGTCCGGGCCGGAACCAGCTCTTCCACGGTGGCAGCCAAAACCCAGGTCGGACACCCGCTAGTCGCCTCAAAATAATCGCATGCGAGGGGACAAGCATCGCCCGTCCATTGTGGTGCCTCGCATAACGTCACATATCCCCCCTCCTCTGCTCCAGCCCCTGGGGCGGAGCAACTGTCCTGACCATGCAGGAGGCCCAGGAAAGACCATCGACATTATTTTGGAGCCTTCTAGCTGGGTGTTCCACTGAGAACTTAAATAGCTGTAGGGCCAGGAACCACCTAGTCAACCCGGCTATTTTTCTCCCGGTTGTTACACATCCACTTAAGGGGGGCATGGTCGATGACTAGCCTGAATGACCTTCCCAGCAGGTAGTATTTTAGAGCCTCTAAGGCCCACTTGATGGCCAGGCACTCCTTCTCCACAATAGCTTAATTCTTTTAATGTCTATTAAGCTTCCTGCTTAAGTAGATGACCGGGTGCTCCTTGCCATCTCTGATCTGGGACAGAACAGCACCTAGCCCCACCTCAGAGGCGTCAATTTGAATGACAAACTCCTTTGTGAAGTCCGGGGTCACAAGCACCGCCTGTACACCAAGTGGTTGCTTTAATTTCTGGAGGGCCTTTTCAGCTTTGAGATTCCACTTAAACATTCCTGATGCTCTACCCTTTGTCAGATTAGTCAGAGGGATGGCAATGGTGGCAAAGTCGAGGATGAAGCGTCAGTAATAGCCTGTAATCCGCAGGAAGGCCCAAACCTGTTTCTTGTTCACCAGTTGGGGCCACATTTAAATGGCCTTGATCTTATTGGTTTGGGGCTTAATCAGACCTTGACCAATCACATACCCAAGGTATTTGGCCTCCCTGAGACCTATAGCACACTTCTTCGGGTTGGCTGTAAAACCTGTCACCCTCAGTGAATCTACTACTGCCTGCATCCGGTGCAGATGTGATTCCCAATCTGGGCTGTGGATGACGACATCATCCAAATAGGCCGCTGCATAGGGCTGATGCGGCCTCAAAGTCTTGTCCATCATCCTCTGAAATGATGCAGGGGCCCCATGCAGACCAAACGGCATTCATTTGTATTGGAAGGACCCCTTGGGGTAGAGAAGGCTGTTTTTTCTTTTGCTGACTCCATTAGGGGGATCTGCCAGTACCCCTTAGTTAGGTCTAGGGTTGATATGAACCGGGCACCTCCCGACCTATCCACAAGTTCGTCAACCTGCGGTATAGGTTATGCGTCAAACTTAGACACTTCATTCAGCGTCCTAAAATCGTTGCAGAACCGGATAGTCCCATGGGGCTTTGGAACCAGTACTATAGGGCTCGCCACTGCCTCTCATCTAGCCTCAGGTATTCGGTAGGGTTTTACATTTACACGGACCCGGGTTCCGTGATTAGGTCATGTTGTAGCACAGTGGTCAGTCTGGGTAGGGAAGAGAAAAAGTCTCTATTTTTACTGACAAATACCATAACGTCGTTTTGTTGCATCAGTGACAAGGACTCGTTATAGGGACATCTGGGGTTAGGGGTAACCTGTCCTTTTGGGGCATGGGCTCTGCCAATAAAGTCTCCCTGTCCTTACACGGTTTTAGGTAAACATGGTAAATCTGCTCCGGTTTCCTTTTCCCAGGCTGGATAAACTTTGTAGCTTACTTCCCCTACTCTTTCCCTAATCTCAAAGGGACCCTGTCACTTTGCCAGGAATTTACTTTCGACCGTGGGGACTAGCACCAGCACCGTGTCCCCTGGGTTGAAAGTTTGGGTTTTGGCACCCCTATTGTAAACCCTTCTCTGGGCCTCCTGGGCTTGCTCCATATGCTCTCGTACAAGGGACAGTATAGCTGCAATTTGATCCTACATCAAGGAGACGTGCTCTATGACGCTTCTATATGGGATGGCCTCTCCCTCCCATGTCTCCTTTGACATCTAGCAGCCCCTGGGATATCTACCATACAAGAGTTCAAAGGTGGAATACCCCGTAGACACCTGTGGAACCTCTCGTATGGCAAATATGAGGTACAGCAGCAAAAAATCCCAATTTCACCCATTTTTATCCACCACCTTTTTTTAGCATACTCTTGATGGTCTTGTTAAACCTTTCCACCAGACCGTCAGTCTGGGGGTGGTATACAGAAGTACAGAGATGGGAGATTTTGTACAATTCACACAATTCCTTGGTCACTCTGGACATGAATGGGGTACCGTGATCCGTCAAGATTTCTTTAGGGATCCCCACTCGACTAAACACCTGGACCAGTTCCTTGGCAAAAGTCTTAGTGGAGGTATTCCACAAGGGTATGGCCTCAGGATAGAGGGTCGCATAGTCCAGTATCACCAGGATGTGCTGGTGACCCCGGGCAGATTTTACTACTGGTCCTATGAGATCCATGCCAATTTGCTCGAATGGCACTTCAATTATGGGAAGTGGGACAAGGGGACTACGAAAATGGGATGACAGGGCTGTTATTTGACACTAAGGACACTCACAGTATTCTTTGACATCTGCATACAACCCAGGCCAGAAGAATCTCTGGGTTATCCTCTCCCTGGTTTTCTTCATATCCAGATGTCCCCCCATTACATGACCATGGGCTAGATCTAGCACTATCTGGCAGAAGGGTTTGGGAACCACTAGCTGTTCCAGTTCGTCCCCTCCGTGTTTCACCACCTGATACAACAAATCATTTTTAAGCGCCATATAGGGAAAAGACACCCCCCAATTAGGGTCCACCGGTTCCCCATCCATCACCTTCACGTTTCTCTGGCTCTAAGGAGAGTGACATCCAATAGTTTTTCTGTACAGAAGTCCTCTCTCCGGACCTCTAAGTCAGGGAATACATTCGGTTCACTCTCACGGTCAGGCACAGAGACATGGTCTGGGACATTAGCCATCTGCTGGGAGCCAGCTTCCTCCTCCGGCTCCCCAGCCATTACAGGCGATGGAAGAGGGTCTCCTTCTTCCTCAATTCTGCCAGCAATCTCTCCTTTTGGTTGGCAAAAAAGGTCTGGTGAGAACTCCCGAGCCTCCTCAGCAGGGGAAGCTCTTTCCTCCAGGCTCTCTGTGCCTTCTCACAACCTCCAGAAATGGGGAAAACCTCTCCCCACCAGGGCTTCCTTAAGCAGGGAATGTACCACTCCCACTGAATGGGTCTACCTGCTTTTGACCAACATTATCACACTACCAGAGTCAAGCAGCACAGTGAAGGGTTTCCCGTCAATAGCAATCACACACATTTGCTTCTCCATGTGACTTGAGCATGATGCTATACATGTGACCTATGAAAACAGAGAAATGCGTCTTTTCAAATAAGCATTATCACATTGCATGGGTTCATCATTCAGGGGACAATTGGCAGCAATATGTTGCAATGCATGGCATCGGTAGCACTGTATGTGTTCTATACCCAGTCCTTTCAAGGGTCCCCAAGACCATCCTGGCTTCTTTCTTTGGCCAGTCTCTAGGTCTAGATCCCCCAGTCTCTTTAACCATATCAATTTTATCAAATTTTCCCTCACCCTTAAACCCTGGAATAGTCTTACCAGGTACTCCGGGCGATCTTTCACCTGTAGAGACATTAGAGTGGGGCGCAGATGGGCACAACAAGTCCTCAGCAGCCGTGTATCTCTGGTGCACCAGTTGGCTTGCAGTTTTGGGGTCCCCATGGCTGACCCATTTCCTCAAAGCAGCAGGGAGTGCCAGTGGATAGCAGTCCATTACCATGCCTCCACAATCTGGGGACCTGGCAAAGTGTTTGGCTGTAGCCATTTCCTGGTAAGGTGAACTAGATGGAACATCTGCGAACGGGGCGGCTTGTCAGTGCGATAGGTCCCAGACTGCCATGGTGACCCCCAGGTGTGCGAGTATGTCTGCCTTTAGAGTCTCATAGTCTTGGGCCAGATCGAAATAGGCTTTTTGTGGTTCGCCGGTCAAGAATGGTGCTAGCAGTCCTTCTTTTGGCCATCCTTCGCAAAGAGCAACTTTTTCAAAGGTCGTGAGGTACGCCTCCATGTCATCCGCAGGTGTCATCTTCTGCATGTGGTAAATAGCGCGTACCAACTTTGGTTCTACTGTCACGGGGGGGGGGGGGGAGTCCCTTTTTTAACTCCAGCAGGGCTTCCGCAAACTGCCAGTTCGTCTCCTGTTGTGCTGCGATAGCCAGGCGAGTTGCCTCTTGCTGAGCCGCCTGTTGTGCTGCGTTGGTTTCCTGCTGGGCTGCATTGGCTTGTAGCAGGGCCTTCAACATTTCTTCCATCTCTGAATGTTGCCACGCTGATCCTCCACCACGTGTGTGAGATTAGCTTATGGAGATCACTTTTTCAGGGGAAAAGATTTAGCATGGATGTCAGTTTCTTTAAAGTCTGGCGGCTTGCCAGGTTTATTTTTACTGGTTTGCAAGATCAAAACATAAACAGAAAACAAAACCTCACCGTCTGTCGCTACACTAAACAAAGAGATTCCTCTCTATACAGTGTGGGGCTGTCCCCAACAACCACAAAACATAAGCACATTGCAAACCTTGTTTTTAGAGTCCAATTTAGCACACAGAGCTCTCTCAGCTTTCTCCCTCTGAGATCCAGGATCAA
>BLSH010321742.1:622066-632379 GCA_018402905.1 Glandirana rugosa | reverse complement strand
CAGAGAAAAGGATTTTACGGTAAGTTATAATAAAATCCCTTTTTTTCTTTGTTGTTTCTGTCACAAAACTTTGTATAAGTAAATTTTCTCCTTCACTGATGGGCACTGGTGAGGCTACACTGATGGGCACTGATGAGGCTACACTGACAGTCACTGATGAGGCAGTACAGATTGGCACTGATGAGGTGGCACTGATAAGTTTGCACTGATGATGGTGCACATATATGCAGCACTGATGGGCACTGATAGGCGGCACTGATAAGCAACACTGACGGGCACTGATACGTTGCACTGATATGCGGCACTGATGGACACTCATAGGCGGCACTGATAGGTGGCACTGGGCACTGATGGACACTGATAGGTGGTACCTTTGGGTACTGATAGGTGGCAATTTTAGGTGGCACAGGTGGGCACTCATAGGTGGCACAGGTGGTCACTGATAGTTGGCAGTGGTGGGCACTGGTGCATATAGCACTGTTAGGAATGGCACTGGCAGGCATCAAATATGGGCACAGTGCCATCCCTACAGTGCACTGTATTGCCCTTACCTGGTGGTCTAGTGGGGGCTCCCTGGTGGTCCTGGGCGGTCTCCATGTTGTCTCCCTGGTGGCCCTGGGCAGGCTCCTCGTGGTGTCCCGGGGGGGGGGGCGGGCTCCCTGGTGGTCCTGGTTGGCTCCCTGGTGGTCCAGTGGGGTGATCCTGAGGGGGACTGCGCTGATGAACGTTCAGCGCAGCCCCCCCCGTCAGGAGAGCAGCCGATCGGCTCTCCACTGCTCAGGTCTGCAGACCTAAGCAGAGGAAAAGCCGATAAACGGCTCTTCTTATTTACACAGTGATCAGCCGTGATTGGTCATGGCTGATCACATGGTAAAGGCTTTTACCTCGGACGGTAATGCGGTGAGTCAGACTGACCCACGGCACCACCGATCGCTGCGATCGCGGATTATCCTGAGGACGTCAATAGACGCCCAGTCAGGATAATGAACCCCCCACCCGGCCATCATTTGTCAATAGGCCGGGCGGGAAGTAGTTAAACTGGCCTGTCATCATGAGCAGCTGCTGAATGGTCTTCAGCTTGTACCTGTATTCCTGTAACCTGATCCATTGAACCTGCTTACCTGTGTATGACTTGGCTTCCTCCTAGATTCTGCCTTTGCTCCTCCATTAATCTTGTTCACCTGATCCCATTGATCTCAGCATTGGTGTGCGCAGCCTACTGCATTAGGGTGTGCACCCCAAAGCTCAAACACTAAGACCCCTTTGACACTGAGGCATTTAGCGCTAGAAATAGCCTCTAAAAAGCTCCTGAAAACTGCCTCCTATTCACTGCAATGGGTCTTTTCACACCCGGGTGTTGCGCTTTCGGGACGTTACGAAAAGTCCTGCAAGCAACATCTTTGGGCGGGTTGGGAGTGCTGTAAATAGCACTCCCAAAATGCCCCTGCCATTGCAATGAATAGGCAGTGCTTCCAAAGCGTCTGAAAAGCATTTTGAAAGCGCTGCAAAGCGTGTCTTTTTTAGGGGTTTTTACCCAAAAAGTGGCCCGCTAGCGTCCGAAAACCGGCAAAAAAGCATGGCCAAAATGCCTCAGTGTGAAAGGAGTCTTGTACCTTTCTCTGCAGCCTCAGCTGCACTGGACAGTGAATGAATGGGAAGTGCTCTGTGCTAAAAGGCTTCCTGTTCATTCACAAACCGAAGCATAATAAACACCGTTTACTATGCTTCAGCTATGAATGGACACAGTGAATGTGTCCACTGTGTTCATTTAGAAAAGGAAGGGGTCGGTAAAATACCTATTTACTAGCTCCTTCCCTCATTCTACATTTTGAAACATCCCCCGCAGCAGCCAGGGGGAGAGAAGAGAAGGAAAGCCAGCAGCACTGTGGGGGGGCGTAACATGGGGGGAAGCCTGGCCAGGAGGGGGAATCGGCACTGCACATAGTGATTAGGGTGTGCCCAGGCACACCTGGCACACCCCCTGCGCATGCCTATGGACCTCGGCCTGTTTACTGGACTTGTCATTGCCTGCTGATTCTGTACTATGCTACCCGACTGTTACCGACCTTGGCCTGCTTCCTGGACTTGCTTTGCTGACCCAGTCCCTTGATACCCGGCTGCCGCTGGTCGCTGCCTGCATACCGGCTCTGCTACCATCTACTGCTCTAGTGCCAAGCTGCTTCACCATCCTCTTCCTGAGACTGTGATCCCCAGCTTCATTCACCTAAGTGCGGACTTCACCAGCAAGCTACTCCAGCTACTCCAGCACTCATGCCACTCACATGCCACGTGTCCTCGCACTCTCTATCTCCACCTTCAGGAGTGTTGGGCAGGAGGTGCAAGAGAGGCCGCCACAACATTCCAGTCATCACCAGATACATGATACTTCAGTTCCTTATACATGGTCAAGTTACTAACAGTGTACTTGGTCAAAAGAGGAAAGTGGACAATCTTTTCATTTAGCCATCGGGTCCCTAATAGGGATGGGCGAACGGTTTGGCCCGAGCATAAGTTCGGGCCGAACTTTCGTTGCGACACTGAAAAATGCATTGCAAGCCCTGATTGGCTGAAGCAGTGAAAGTTTCAGCCAATCAGGGCCCAGAGCACTGTCAGAGACATGATTGAAAACTGTCATCATGAGTTTATCCAATCACGGCTCAATACCACCCCACAGTATAAAAGTATTCTTTCAATGGCAGCCATTTTCAGTGTGATTTTGGCTGGAGAGAGATAGAACAGGGCTCTGTTCAGTGCTATTAGTTAGCTAGTGTGCTAAACTGTGCTATTTTGCTTTAATTGTCAGTGTAGAATATTAGTTAAGTGTCAGTCTAGGGATAGTGTGAGTGTAGTGAGGAGGACCATCATTCAGCTTTACATAATGTGCAGCTAGAGTAGGGACAGCCCAGATAGTTTCAGTGTAGTGAGACCGTGTCAGTAATCTTTACATAAGTGTATAACTAGAGTAGGGACAGCTCTGATAGTTTTAGTGTAGTGAGACCGTGTCAGTAATCTTTACATTAGTGTATAGCTAGACTAGGGAGAGTTCAGATAGCGTCAGTGTAGTGACGGTTGAACACCGTCTATTTGGTTGCGTTACTGCCAGTTTAACGCCATTTACTTCTGTGTGCGTTACTGTCAGTTGAACGCCATTTACTTCTGTGTGCGTTACTGCCAGTTTTACGCCATATAGTTCTAACTGCATTACTGCCAGTTTAACGCCATATAGTTCTGTGTGCGTTACTGCCAGTTTAACACCACATAGTTCTGTGTGCGTTACTGCCAGTTTAACGCCATATAGTTCTAAGTGCATTACTGCCAGTTTAGCACCATATAGTTCTAAGTGCGTTACTGCAAGTTTAATGCCATATCGTTTTAAGTGCATTACTGCCAGGTTAACGCCATTTACTTCTATGTGCGCTACTGCCAGTTTAATGCCATATAGTTATAAGTACGTTACTGCCAGTTTATAGCCATTTACTTCTGTGTGCGTTACTGCCAGTTTAACACCATATAGTTCTAAGTGCGTTACTGCCAGTTTAAAGCCATTTACTTCTGTGTGTGTTACTGCCAGGTTAATGCCATATATTTCTAACTGCGCTACTGCCAGTTTAACGCCATACAGTTCTAAGTGCGTTACTGCCAGTTTAATGCCATATAATTTTGTGCGTTACTGCAAGTTTAATGCCATATAGTTTTTTGCGTCACTGTACATTTGGTGCATTATATTGCAGTATATTACAGTGTATCCGTGGAGTGTGTCTGTGTAGTGTGAGTACTCAAATTAAAGTGCACCAAACACCACTTCACATTGATTAAAGTGCATCTACATACAGATTTCCACTTCTTCATAAGATTTGCTAATAAGCACCGCCCCCTCCCTCCTAATAATGTCTGGGGGGACAAGAAGGAGAGGCAGACGTTCCCTTGGCACTGTAAGGGGGGCAGCAACAAATGTGTCCACAGGCAAAGGTGGATGTGGTGGTCAGTCCTCAGGCAGGGCATCATTTCCTCTGTTTAGTGAGTTTGCCCGTGTTATCCAGCCACTGCATGCAGAGGAGGTGGTGGACTGGCTTACTAAACCTTCCTCATCCTCATCATCCTCTGTCACGCAAGCAAGTGTGATAAGTGTGCAATCCCCTGTAGTTGCCAGAGTGGATAAACCTGCCTCATTGTCCACATCTATTCCTGGCATAGCAAAATCAGCCATGGAGGAGGAGTCAGCTGAGTTATTTGACCACAGCATCAGCCACTTGCTCCTTGATGATGCCCAGCCATTACTGGATTCAAATGTTGGTTCTGAGGTTGAGGATGACAAGAACATGAGCCTAGAGAGAGGGGAGAACACTGGTAGACAAATTGGCATTCATGTTCCCCCAGCTGCAGCATATTGCCAAGTTGTCTCCAGTGGTAATGATGGTGGAGGAGATAGAGATGATGATGATGAGGTCACTGAAACGACTTGGGTGCCAGATTGAGTTGTTGGGCTGCCCTGCATCCAGTGTGCTTTCAGAATGGGCATTCAGTGCTGCAGGAGGTTTCGTGACTGATCATAGAACGCATCTGTCCACAGACTCCGTGGACCGTTTGACTTTCATAAAAATTAATCAGTCATGGATTACCAGCTATGAAGCCCCTGATGCCAATGTCACTGATTGAGTTTTTTTGGGATGTGGAATCTCTGCAGGACTTTGAGGCTGGACCAGGCTGGGACCCTCTTACCCTCCTCTCCCTCTACAGTTGTCATTAGGTTACCAGGACCTAATCTTTTTGAGTAGCTGCCTCCATTCACCATACATCTACATTTTTTTACCTATTCCAACACACTAGTACCGTAGCTCCCACTCCAATTCCCTCCTTCTTTGAGGCTGCCTATCTTTGAGGGTGTTCAATAATTTCATCTGGAACAATGTTTTTGGTATAGGTTAAATGGGCATAATTAAAACCCAAAGACCATTTTTTCAGCACCTGTTTGACAGGTGCATATCATTGCAATTTTTTTGGCCTTCATCAAGAGCACCTCTAGAGGGTTACGGTGGGAAGGCGCCACTGACACCCAAAGACCAATTTTTCTGCACGTGTTTGACAGGTGCATATAATTGCAATTTGTTTTTTACAGAAAGGCCAATTTTTGCCATCATGAAGAGCACCTCTATAGGGTTATGGTGTGAAGGCACCTCTGACACACAAAGCCCAACTTTTACGCACCTGTTACTTCTATCCAAAGTCAAAGTGACACCAGAATTTATCCAAAAAATCTCTAATCTTGTTCCCAGTGCATTACATTGTGGACTCATCATACACAGAAAATGTCTTTTTTTTGGCTTTATAAATGCAATTATTGCTGCAGCAGATTCTAGACATGTTACAGATCTGCCACTTTACAGGTAGACTAAGAGGACCCCCCAGGCACTATATTGGAAGGAATTTTTCATTTTTATGCTTTCACTTTAAAAATCAAAAAATCAGTACTCATTTAAAAATGATGTTTTTCAAAAACTTTTTTCTCATTGATACATGTCCCCCAGGGCAGGACCCGGACCCCTATAACCATTGTATGCCCAACTACTTGCATATAAGCCTTCAAAATGGGCACTTTTGATTTCCAAAGTTCGGGTCCCATTGACATTAATGGGGTTCATTATTAGGGTCCGAACTTTCGTGGTGTTCGAAAGTTCTGGTGCGAACCGATCAGGGGTCCATTTGGCCCATCCCTAGTCCTTAAGAGTCATCCACTGTTTGGTTACCAGGGTGATTATATTGGTATGCAGGAAGTAGGCATTTTTGCTCTGAAACAATTGCAAGCTTATTTAACTAAAGGGGTGGCAGCCTTTGGGGCAGTTATGCCAGGATTGCTTGAAAGATATATGTAAGATGGCTAGCTTGAAGGTCTTGTGTGGCCTTCATTCAACCTTACAAACTAAATGTGCGGTCAGCAAGTTTGGGACAAGAGAGATCAATTATTTTTGGCTTTAGTAACTTTTCTTTGATTGTCAGTGCCTCTTTTCATTTGTTCTCTCCCACCCATTTATTCAGCTAGGGTATATCCCGTTGTGTGCTGAGGTGAGGTGGGCCAGGAAAATTGTTATCAAATGCTTACTGTAATTTTCCTTTCCTGGTCCATCCTCATGTCAGCACAGGACTCCCTCCCTAGTGGCCTGTCGCAGGCTAGGTTATCGAACACCTTAGTTGGGGGAGGGGCTGCCTTTTATTTAGCTAGGAATAGGTGGTCCTGTGGGGCTCCAAAGGAGGTGTTAACCCGTTGTGTGCTGACATGAGGATAGGCCAGGAAAGGAAAAATACGGTAAGTATTTGTTAACAATTTTCCGTTATCCCATCTTTCTAATTCCCTCTTGACCCTCCCCCTTTTTGTTTTAGGTCTCTTCTCAGGGCTGCTTGGACCCTGTTAGGAATTGGTACTGGACCCTTATTTGTGCTATTTTTTGTCCGTATTTTAGGTTTGCCTTGTGTATGTTTTTACTTGGACAATTTATACCTTATTACCCTGGGCTAGCAGGGATGTTTGTTTTTGTTGGAACAATATAGTTAGTCAGGTTGAAAAAAGACTCAAGTCCATCTAGTTCAACCAAAAATGCTAGTGAACTGTTTCCTTTCTTATGTTACTGGAAGCCTATTGAAGTCTCATGCTTTTACTTGTTTCTTGTCATACTTATTCTAATGCCTATAAATAAAGATTTTTCAAAAAAATAAATATGTTTCTAGTCCATTAAATAGGTTAGAAAATTATCAGTGAATAAATGTTTGGCAGCATTTATCCTTTTGTGGCTGCTTAACAAACAGCACAACGTTGGCGTGTTCTTGAACATAGAAAAAAATTAAAAATATAAAAACAAGGATGTCTATAGTAGATAGACGAAGAGACTCTTTTGATGCATTTAGAGTAGATGCTGGAGTAAATTAGGCAGGTAATCATGTAAGAAATGGCAGCACTGAAGGAAAATAATGCAGTGACACTTATTCTACTCTTTTCCTTCCCTGAAGATCAGCATTACATATTAATTCAATGCATTAGCAGGCATTTCATAATCTCACACAGTTCTACCTACTATTTCCACTACAACTACAATCGTTTTCTCCAAAGCGATACCTTGGAGGTTAATTATGACAGTGGAATTAGAGAATGGTACCAAAGTGATTACCATAGATAAAGAAATAGTATATAGACATTTATGAGTACAGGATTTCTTGTATATTTCCCATATTAATTACGAAGAAATGATTTTAATGGTGTAAAAATCTGATATTAGGCTGCTTTCACACTGATCAGTTTTTCTTCAGTTTTTGCGTTAAAAAATGGGGAAGAAAAATTCCTGCTTGCTGCATGTTTGGTGTGGTAAAAAAAAAAAATGCACCAAAAAACGCTCCTCCCCATTGAAATGAATGGAAAACACATCAAAAATGCACCAGCAGTTGTGTTTTAAGTGTGGTTTTTGAGTCACATGTCCTTTTTTTTACAGGTGCAAAATGCACTAGAAATGCATCAAAAACTTGTATGTGTTTTTACAACGGAGTAGTGTGAAAGTAGTCTAAGGCCCCTTTCACACTTGTGCCACTTGTCCTGCGACTTGGGACTGCAAAGTCACACAACAAGTCATGCCCCATGATTTCCAATGAGTACCATTCATATCCGTGTGTCTTCAAGTTGCAGCGACTTCAAAGTAGTCCCTGCACTACTTTGGTCTGACTTTGATGTGACTTGAAGCCCATAGACCTCAAAGTTACACAGGCATTGCTTCAAGTCACATCAAAATCGCTAATTTTGTGGTTAAATTTGTGCGACTTTCAAGTCGCACAAATGAAAGGGGCCTAAGACTGGTTACTATTTTTCTGGCTTGTAAGATCCTACTTTAAAAATGTGTACACCTTTTAGCTTGAAGTATATGTAAAGCCTAACAATGAACTTATCTTGTTTGTCCCCTTTATGTCTGTTAATTATACAGTTGAAGGCCTTTGTTATATCAGTTCTATAAGTGCAGAAAAAAAAAAAACTGACTGTTTATCTATTGATAGCATTGTTTTTAGTTAGTATTGTTGAAGGTTCTCTTTGCATTATGGAGCACCTCCACCTGTGTTATAGAGATGAGTAGAGGGGAAGATGTTCTGTAGTCCTAACACACCTACCATTCTAAGTTGGTAATGCTGCTTCTCCATAGAGACAGTACAGAGATTGAGCATTGTCACCCTAGAACAGGAGGTTTTCTACTAGCAGGATCACCAGATAAAAATTAAGAAAAAAGCCTTAAAAACAAAAAACGAACGTAGCTACCCCCTCTAGGGCCTGGGAAGCTCTGTTAATATATATACTGTAGATATAGATAGATATAATATAAGTTAATAACTGTTCTGGGGTTTTGATTCATTTCCAGTTCCTTAGTGCAGTCTAGAAAGCATCTATGGAAAAAAAAAAACGGTAGTTTTCTTTGATAGATACAGAGGTCGGTACACTTTAACACTTTGCTTAGCACTTGGAGAACCTTAGACGGAGAACCTTGCCATACTATATGTTTGGTACATTCAGCTCTGAGCAAAGTGGTAAGTGAATATAGATGACTAATGCCCCGTACACACGGGACGACGATCGTACGTACGATCGTTGCAAATCGTATGTTGCATAATGTAAATAGCATACTGATGTACACCCAACGGTCGTACATACAACTTGCGGCCGGCCGAACGTGATGATGCGAACGAGCGTATAAAGAGGAAGTGCTGGTATCGTAGCGTCACCCTTTGGGCTCCTTCATCTAATTTCATGTTAGTTGAAGTGGACTTGGCGCATGCGTGTTTAGCACAATACAATTTGTTGTACCCAACTGCTCTACACACGATACAACGGTCGTATGCGAGCTTGTTGGTATGACCAAGTTTTGTAGTCTGCTCATACAACTCCCATGTACGACCGTCGTATGTTCGACTGTTGAAAGCGCGCACACAAACGATCGATTTCGCATACAACGGTAGTGAGTACGACGTGTTGAATGCGATCGTCGTCCCGTGAGTACGAGGCTTAAGAGCAAGAGGTAGTCAATTGTATACATTGTAACAATGCCTGAAAATAAAAATGGTCACTCTTTGGAAATGTAAATGATTTTCCTGAAAGGAAAACTGCACTGGTTATGGTGAGATGGGCCAGAAAGTAGCAAAAAGCACTCCACTTAACCAGTGTGAAGTACATTCAACTCATTCTTAACCACTTGACAACTGGGCACTTAAACCCCCTTAACAACCAGACCAATTTTCAGCTTTCAGTGCTCTCACACTTTGAATGACAATTACTCAGTCATGCAACACTGCACCCATATGAAATTTGCGTCCTTTTTTTCACACAAATAGAGCTTTCTTTTGGTGGTATTTAATCATCTCTGGGTTTTTTATTTTTTGCGCTATAATTAAAAAAAGACCGAAAATTTTGTAAAAAAATGAATTTTTCTTCGTTTCTGTTATAAAATTTTGCAAATTAGTAATTTTTCTTCATAAATTTTGGCCAAAATTTATACTGCTACCTATCTTTGGTAAAAAAAAAAAAAAAATTAGTGTATGTTATTTGGTCTTTGTGAAAGTTATAGAGCCTGCAAGCTATGGTGCCAATCACTGAAAATTGATCACACTTGATTTACTCTCATTTCCCGAGACCCTAACAAGCCAGGAAAGTACAAATACCCCCCAAATGACCCCTTCTTGGAAAGTAGACATTCCAAGGTATTTAGTAAGAGGCATGGTGAATTTTTTGAAGTTGTAATTTTTTCCCACAATTCTTTGCAAAATGAATTTTTTATTTATTTTTTTTTTTTCCCCCAAAATTGTCATATGTTAACAGGTTATTTCTCACATCCAGCATATTTATACCACAAATTACACCCCAAAACACATTCTACTACTCCTCCTGAGTATGGCGATACCACATATGTGACACTTTTACACAGCCTGGCCACATACAGAGGCCCAACATGCAGGGAGCAACGTCAGGCGTTCTAGGAGCATAAATTACACATAAAATTTCTTGACTACCTCTTGCACTTTTGAAGGTCCTGGAGCACCAGGCCAATGGAAACGCCCAAAAAATGACCCCATTTTGGAAAGCTAACACCCCAATGTATAATCTAGGAGGCATTATTAGTCTTTTGAACGGTTCATTTTTTCCACAAGTTTTTGGAAAATGTGGAAAGAAAATGAAAACGCATTTTTTTTTTCCTTTATAACATATTTAACTGTTGAAACACATTTTTTTTTTACGCAAAAGTAAAAGAAAGGTGTAAAAGGTTTTTGAACACCTTTTTTACTTGGCAAGTTTTCTG
>BLSH010321742.1:594855-609183 GCA_018402905.1 Glandirana rugosa | reverse complement strand
GGGGGCACAGGAGGCCACTACTGTGGGGGGGATCCTGGAGGGGGGGTGTTGTGAGGGAGGGCACTGCTGTGGGCAGTGGTGATATGAAGGGACCAATGACGCTACTTTGGGCAAGGGGGTGATGTGAAGGGGCAGAGGGGGACACTGCTGTGGGGGTTGTTGGTGTAAATGAGGGTTGAGGACACTACTGTAAAGGGGGTTGAGGATACTGCTGTGAAGAGAAAACTATAATGTAAAGTGGGGGACTGTGATGTAAGGGGGAGGGGGTGGCATTGCACAAACATGGGATTTGGACCTCTGCTGGAAGGAAATTATACTGATTGAACCTCCATTAACTTTAATTCAATACCCTGCATTACAGGGCTAATTGAGCATTTTTATGTCTCATCTCTGGAATGAGGCAGACATGGATACAGGTACCCCTGCACAGTGCTATTGTTCACTAGTGAATCATGTTTAAGTTGATAAATACTAACTGAGGCTTTACCACTTTCTATTGCCATACCTGAAGGTATGATTTTTTTTTTTGCTTGGTTACATTGGTCCAGCTTAGACCAATGAAAGCATGCATATCTTATATATGACTTTCTCTGAATAGTGGCACTGCCTACTGAGCGGCCCCATGTGGTTACTATGCAAAATTGCAACCACTTGGATCTGGAAGTAGGGTTGCCACCTCATCCCTTTAAAACTGAATACACATTAATTACACAGGTTCTGTAGCTGATTAAGGTGGTAATTAAACTCACTTGGTGCCCTATCTGCATTAAATTAGCCTCAGAACCTGTGTAATTCATATGTGTTCGGGGTTTAAAGGGATGAGGTGGCAACCCTATCTGGAAGGCTGCTGCTATCACTGAAGCAGCAGCGACTACTACCATGATTTGCAGCTTACATAGGGATCATTCCAGTATGAAATATGCAACTATTCAAAAAACATACCTAAACTTTAAAAGGACAATCGGCTTATTAGCAGACCAATACCTGAGTGCATGAACAGTTGTTGCCTGTGTCGACCCTCTCCACTACTTTGTACAGAATGGCAGCATAACTCTCAGACTACAATTGTAGTGGAATGCCTTGTTGCATCAAATAAAATTGCATGCATTCCTAAATTAGAACTAAAGCAAAAACATATTTTTTTTCATTTTAGACAGACAGAAAAAGAGGGGTGTTATAGTACCTGTCAGTTTTTTATGCTATGTGTGTTCTAAAGAAAAGCCTGACAAGTGTTTTACTCTCTCTCCACTCTATCCAAAACAACAAAAGTTTGGACTTTAGTTATATACAGTTGTGCTCATAAGTTTACATACCCTGGCAGAATTTATGATTTATGCATACCCTGGTGATTTTGGCCTGATAATATGCACACAAGTTGACACAAAGGGGTTTGAATTAAAGGTAATCCTCACCTGTGATCTGTTTGCTTGTAATTAGTGTGTGTGTGTGTGTGTGTGTAAAAGGTCAATGAGTTTCTGGACTCCTGACAGACCCTTGCATCATTCATCCAGTGCTGCACTGATGTTTCTGGATTCTGGGTCATGGGGAAAGCAAAAGAATTGTCAAAGGATCTGCGGGAAAAGGTAGTTGAACTGTATGAAACAGGAAAGGGATATAAGAACATATCCGAGGAATTGAGATTGCCAATCAGCAGTGTTCAAACTCAAGCAGTGGAAAATGAGGGGTTCTGTTGAAACCAAACCACAGTCAAGTAAACCAACTCAAAATTTCAGCCACAATTGGGCTTTTTGTCAAGAGGAATGGGCAGCTTTACCATCTGAGAAGATAAATAACCTCATCTACAAATACCACAAAAGACTTCAAGCCAAAACATGTAGTGTGGCTGTTTCAAGTTGCACAATAAGGAGGCACTTGAAGAAAGATGGGCTGCATGGTCGAGTAACTAGAAGAAAGCCATTACTATGCAAATTCCACAAAGTATCCAGCTTACAACACGCCAAACAGCACAGAGACAAGCCTCAAACCTTCTGCCACAAAGTAATTTGGAGTGACGAGACCAAAATGTAACTTAATACCATGTATTGCCCCCTTTAACATCAATTTTTTTTTTTACAATCAGAGGTGCTTTATTGAAAATTTGGAAAACAGTACACTTCATCCAACATGCGACTGAGACAATGCAACCGTTACAAATACATTCAATAATTAGAAAAGATCACAATGCAACCATGACAACGAATACATGGGTTGTTGTGTATGTCCTAGTACCCTAGTTAAGCAGTTAATCATACTTTTCCCCATATCCTGACCATCAGTTAAAAGCAGTATTGCTGCAGGGTTACAGTTTTACAACGTGAGTACTTCCCCTTCTAATTCCCCGAAACCTCCAACCATGGGGTCCACACCTTGTCATACTTCCACGCACAGCCCCTATTAAAATATGTTATCTTATACATGGGTAGCGCTGCTGCGATCATAGCCTCCCAGGAAGATACGGTCGGAGCAGAGGAAGAGGTCCAGGCCAGAAGAATGGCTTTTTTCGCATAAAACATGAGGTAAGAGACAAGCAATTTCATGTGATACAAGCACTGCTGATCATTATGTATCCCCAAAAGTGCAAGCTCTGGTGTCTTCGGGAAGGTTACCCGCAATTTAGAGTTGACCTTCTCGAATATTTTGTCCCAGTATTCACTTATAACAGGGCAATCCCACCACATGTGCATCACAGTACCTATCTGCACTCTACAGCGCGGGCAACCAGGGTCTCTGTCAGGGAATATACGGTGTAATTTCTGTGGTGTATAATGCAGTCTATGTAGGATCTTCACCTGGATAAGCTTGTCTCCCGAGGAGATAACCAGCCTGGGCCCTAGCTCCAAACATCCCTCCCAGTCCTCTTTATCCAGTTCCGGTATGTCCTCCCGCCAGAGTTCCCACAGTTTATGTAGTCTAGGGGAGTCTTTACACAGCAGGGCGTTATATAACATCGATAGAGGTTTAGTCAAGTCCCCTGGTGACAAAATCGCTTCAATCGTGTCTTCTTGCAAGGTCAACCGTCGGGGGAACTGAGCTTTCATAGCATGATTGAGCTGCATATACCTAAAGTACATCCAACGGGGTAGGCCATAGGTAGCTGTTAGTTCATTAAACGAAGAAAATGTACCCTGGGTGAGAATATCTCCTAGTGTAGTGATACCATACCGTGCCCAAATCTGTGGGTCTGGGATAGATTTTAAGTGTGGCCGCTGCGGGTTCCCCCACAGTGGCTGGGCCGGAGACCATCGGTCTTGGCTGGCAAACCTCCTAGCTGCTCCCCAAACCCTCCACGTCACTCTCGTGGGACCAGGTGACAGCGGGTATGCCTTGGGTCCTCTATATGCAAAGTTTCTCAGCTCAGCCAAAGAGCCCAGGCACGCCGCCTCAAAACATGTTGCGGCGTTAGCCCTGGACCCAATGTACCACCACTGAACTGTGACCAACATTGCTGCCCACCAATAAATTCTAAAGTTAGGGAGGGCCAGACCACCCATAGAGGCCGGAAGCCACATTGTGGACCGGGCCATATGGGGGGTCTCACCGTTCCAGATAAAGGAATTAATAATTTTCTGCAGTTCTTTGAAAAAGGAGACAGGAATCCATATGGGACAATTCCTGAACATATAGTTGAATTTAGGGAGAAACAGCATCTTGATGAGGTTTATGCGGCCCAGGAGGTTTAGAGGTAGTCTAGACCAGGATCGACATCGCACTCGCAGGTCCGCTAGAAGGGGTGACAGGTTCCGCTCCAAGAATCCCAACATCTTATCGGAGATCAGGACACCCAGATATCGGAACTCTCTCACCCACCGCAGCTGTGTGGCAGCCGCATTGGCTGCCGCCGTGTCGTCAATAGGGAACAACACCGATTTGGACCAGTTTATCCTAATCCCCGAAAAACGACCAAATGTATCAAAGATCCACAAGGCTGCCTGGAGAGAAGGCCCCGCGTCGTTTAAGTAGAGTAGGGTATCATCGGCATATAATGATATTTTTTCCTCCAGCTTCCCCATTTTTAATCCCTGAACCTCCGACGCGTTACGAATTAGGATGGCCAGTGGCTCGAGCGCCAAAGCAAAAAGGGCCGGGGAGAGCGGGCAGCCCTGACGCGTACCACGAGACAGGCGAAACAGTGGTGAGAGCCAGTTGTTCGTACGTACACGGGCTGTGGGAGATTGGTATAACAACCGCAGGCCATGTATGAAATTCGGGCCAAATCGGCGCAATACCTCCCATAGATATTCCCATTCAACCGAATCAAATGCCTTCTCGGCATCGAGCGAGGCAATGACTCTAGATCCAGGATTGTCATGTACGGCGGTCAAGTTAAGGTAAAGACGACGTATGTTGATGTCTGTCCCCTTTCCCGGCATGAACCCAGTCTGGTCGGCACCCACCAACTCCTCGATGACTTCAGAAAGTCGAGTGGCCAGGACCCTAGCGAAAATTTTCGCATCCACATTTAATAAGGAGATAGGCCTGTACGAGGCACACTCCAGAGGGTCCTTTCCAGGCTTGGGGATCAGTACTATGATGGCCTCCGACATAGAGTCAGGTAATGCGTCCAATTCCCCGAACCCAGAGAGGAGAGCGACCAGACGGGGCGCAAGCTTGTCGCAGAAGGATTGATAAAATTCTGAGGGGAGACCGTCCGCCCCAGGAGCCTTTCCACCCTTCAGCCCCTTCACCGCCTCCTGGATCTCCTCGAGGGTAATCTTCCTCTCCAGTTTCCTACACGCCTCACTAGACAGCTCTGGGAACTGTATCCCATCCAAGAACTCAGCCAGTGCAGACAATTGATAGTCAGCCCTGGTGGAGTATATGGACTGAAAAAAATCACTAAACCTCAAATTGACCTCTCCAGGAGTTGTAAGCAGCTGTCCACTGTCAGATTTAATACAGCCTATTCTTGTCGTAGGGACCTCCCCCCTTGCCAGCCAGGCCAGCAACTTCCCATTCTTCCCTCCATATTCGAACACTCGCTGGGTGGAATAAAGAAGGGCAGTCTTGGTCTGTGTCAGTCTATGAGCGGCAAGGTCACTCAGCGACTTCTGCCATCTCGTGTACCTATCTTCCGTGGGGTCACCTACATAGTCAGCTTCCAAGGCAGCAGCACGACTTTCCAGATTCTGTAGGGCTTCAGTCTTTTCCCTCCTCACCCTCGAGATTTTAGAGATATATTCCCCACGTGTCCACGCCTTGAATGAGTCCCATACAACTGATAACGGTGAGAAGTTCCCATTAGCTGCCCAGTATTGCCCCATGGATACCTCCACCATTCCCTGTACCTGCTCATCTCTTGCCCAAAATTGGGAAAGGCGCCACAACCTGGAACTCGGTGGCTCAGTCAAGGAGAGGGCAAGGCACAGGGGAGCATGATCCGATATCCCTCTGGAAAGCACCGTAATCCCCCGCACCATCCCTAGAGCCATTGTGGAGGCATAAATCAGGTCTATTCTAGACAATGTTTTAAAGGTGGCCAAGTGACAGGTAAATTCCCTCGTACCAGGGTGGAGATGTCTCCAGACATCCGTTAGGGCAAACGTATCTGCCCAGTTCCGGAGGTCCGGGGAGTCCCGACCCCCCCCACGCAACCGATCCACCTCCGCCTCGGGGACCATGTTAAAGTCGCCCAGCAAAAACACCAAATTAGTGTCGTACTGTACGACCCTTCTCATGATGTTGTGCAAAAGTTGCACCGAGGCCGGAGGGGGAAGGTACAAACCCACCAGCACCATTCTTTTGTCATACATAGAAACATGCAGAATGATAAACCTGCCCTCTGGATCAGTGTGAACATCAACAATCTGTACAGGCAATGACTTTCGGATAAGGATGCTGACCCCTCGGGCGTACACAGAATAGGTGGTGTGATAATGGTGACTCACCCACGGTCGCCTTAGACTGGCCACCCTTGTCCCCAGCAAGTGTGTTTCTTGTAATATACATATGTGAGGGTTATGTTGTTGGAGGAATTTGAAAACCAGGGAACGTTTAACTGCTGAATTTAGGCCCCGGACATTCCAGGAAATAATGTTACATTGAGCCATGACGGGACCCTAATGATAAATTATGAAAAGCACACACCCGGTGAGTCAGCACCCCAGACCACATCCCGAAAATCACATAGACCGCCATCCAGTTAACTCTAGCACCTCCAATTGTACCTCTGAAGAATAAGCATGTGAACCTGAACAAAAACAGAAACAATCGAAAAACAAAACCCCTTCCCCTCCCCTCCTCCCCCAACCCCAAAAACCAATCCCTCCCCCCACCCCGCATCCCTATCCCCAACTCAGGAATGCATAAGTCCCAAACAAATGACACCCAACGATCGGTGAGAGGCGTGATCAATGGGCATGATATTTGCGAACCAGTCCATCCAACAGGAGTCTGTGCAGCCGCCTTTATCAGTAGACACAAGGATGATAACCAACTATAGACCAGCGTCCAGCTATAAAAACGATAAGGATCTGCACTGAACAGGAAAACTTAATAAAACTTGTTGTAGAAGTAAAACTCTCCTGGCTGCAGCCAGGGGCACAAGGCTTATGTGTACGCGTGATAGCGCAATTATAGTTCCTTAGAATGCACAGGGGATGCCTGTGAAAGTGAGCAAAGCTAGCATTGGCAAGCTATCACATCCCAGTAATCTTCAACGGTTAGGTGGTAAAGTGTCTATCCATGCAGAGGCATCAGCAGGGGAAGTAAAGAATCGGACAGTCTCTCCATCCTGTACCCTCAGCCGGGCAGGGAACAGGACACTGTAGCGGACTCCCCTGTTACGAAGGGCTGCCTTGACCTGATCAAAGGAGCGCCTCAGCTTCTGCGTTTCGATAGAATAGTCTGGGAATATCAGCAGTTTGTTATTTTGATAGGTCAGCTCACCTTTATTTCTGGCAGCACGGAGAACTTCATCTCTGTCTCGAAAATTGAGAAATTTGAGGATAAGTGTGCGGGGAGGCGATCCCACCGGCCCAGGCCTAGGAGGAATGCGGTACGCCCTTTCCACAGCATAGAAGGGAGAGAACTGGGCGCCAGGTAATAGATCCCGCAGGAGCTTTTCAACAAATTCAGTGGGGTTCTGTCCCTCCGCTCCCTCCACCAAGCCCACGATGCGTAAATTATTTCTTCTGTTCCGATTCTCTGCGTCGTCGGCTTTGTATTCTAGAGCTTGGATTTTCGTTTGTAGTGTACGTATGCCGACAGTGTGGTCTGCCACCACGTCCTCCACCCGCCCCAGCCGGTGTTCCGCTTCGGACAGCCGTGACTGGATTTTATCCATGTCCTGTCGGATCAGGCCCACGTCCAACTGGACCGCCTCCACCTTGGTCGTCAGGGTGGTGAGTGAGGCTTGGCATAGCCCAATGGCTGCCAGCACATCCGCTAGGCCGGGCTGTGGTGGGGGATCTCCCTGGTCTGTCTGCGACGCCATATTTGAGCAGGCCTTGGCACGTGTGACCACGCCGTGCACACCGAACGGAGGTCCGTCAGGAGGCAGGGGGGGGGAAATTAAGTTTCTTACCCCTTCCACGACCTGCCCTGTGCGCTTTGCCAGGCATACAGCCCCCTCTGGAGCCCCTTTTGAATAAATAGGGTCAGGATTAGCCGAACGGGTCTGAGAGAACAGCGGAGCTCCTGGGAAAGACGTCCGCTCAGGTCTCCATCTTGGCCATGCCCCCCCCCCCTTTAACATCAATGACAGCTTGAAATCTTTTCCGGTATTTGTGGATGAGGCTCTTTATCTTCTCAGATGGTAAAGCTGCCCATTCCTCTTGACAAAAAGCCCAGTTGTGGCTGAAATTTTGAGTTTGTCTACCTGCCCGTGGTTTGGTTTCAGCAGAACCCCTCATTTCACTTCTCATTTAGAGTTTGAACACTGCTGATTGGCATTCTCAATTCCCTGGATATCTTTTTATATCCCTATCCTGGTTACACAGTTCAACTACCTTTTTCCCGCAGATCCTTTGACAATTATGTTGCTTTCCCCATGACTTAGAATCCAGAAACGTCAGTGCAGCACTGGATGAAAGATGCAAGGGTCTGTCAGGAGTCCAGAAATTCATTGACCTTTTATACACACACACACTAATTACAAGCAAACAGATCACAAGTGAGGATGGTTACCTTTAATAGCCATTCAAACCCATTTGTGTCAACTTGTGTGCATGTTATCAGGCTAAAATCACCAGGGTATGTAAACTTTTCATCAGGGTCATTTCGGGTAGTTTCTGTTGTCATTATGATTTAAAAATAGCAAACACGGTTGATTGATAATAAATGGCTTCAACCAAACACTAACCATGAGTGAAAGAAATGTATTTGTGTTATCATTCATATTCTCTGAAAAATGGCCAAAAAAATCATAAATTCTGCCAGGGTATGTAAACTTATGAGCACAACTGTGCATTGGCCCTGATGCATAGAGGCACTGGGTCATCATATAAAGTCTGTTGGACTGGAAGAGTTATAATTTATTACAGGCTTATGTGGCCATTTTAAATACAACTAGAGAGCTTAGATGGGTTCTTCTTTAAAGGTACTAAAAAATCCAAACTTATATAGTAACATTGTGTGAGTTAATCTCGTCTGGCCTCTTTTTTGGGGTCATCAATAGATAACTCTCCCCTCTGGGTTTCAGTATTTCATAGTTCTGTACAGATACAGAAAAACACACATTTTATTAATGCTGCAGAGTGCAGACTAAGGAAAGAGAAGCCATTAGGAGGTTTAACCTGGCATCCACCTAGAATGCAAATATGGGTTCATCAGTGAAGGAAGTTGTGGTAAACCACATTGAGTAGTAAAGTCAACTTCAGACAATTTTTTTTTCATTTTGGATAGGCTTGGAAAGAGTAAGTTATTCTGGCAAGTTTGTATTGCTATTCATAATGCTACTGGAACAATTTCAACTCACTACCCGTTCCTATATTGGCAGCACAATACATAGAGGACTTTATGTGACTTCTTGTCACTGAAATCACAATCCGACAGTGTCTATCACTTCTATGTTTTCCTTTTGTCCTGACAAGAAGTGTGGAAATGGCTCCCTATTTGAGACACAGATTGCAAAAAAAACACCTCCTAGAATTTATATGCCTTTCCAAAACGGTACAAAACAAAAAGAGTCAGCTGTTGCCTGAGTTAGGCTTTAAAGCAGTGGTTCTCAACTCCGGTTGTCGGGACCCACCAACAGGCCAGATTTTAAGTATTCCCTTGGGGAGATGCAGACTAGAATACTGCAATCACTGAGCAGCAAATGATATCACCTGTGATGCATTTCAGTTATCCTGCAAACCTGGCCTGTTGGGGGGTCCCGAGGACCGGAGTTGAGAAGCACTGCTTTAAAGAATAATAGAGCTAAAAAGAAAAAAACAGCCATTACAATTTGAATACATTTTATTATATTTTGAAACCTTCTCTGATTGTTTAAATGCATCTTGTGGAAATGTGTAATGCTGCAGGTGTCCAGAGCAGTGGGCACTAAACACATCTTGAGAGGCTTCCACAAGAAACATTAAGATTGGCTAGGAGTCAGTGACTGGAGAAAATTGCTTTTGGTTAATCTTTTCTTATCTATCCATTTTGTACATTTTTTTTATCACTACACTATAGTATATTATAGTAGTATTTTATTATTTTACTGCACAATTATTTCTCTCTTTTTTCTTATTTTAAGCATCCTCCAAACATAAGTAAGGTTGAATTTGAAAAACTGGAAAAAAACAAACAAATCTGGTTGTCAGAACTGTGGACAAAAACTGCCGAGCAAATGGGATGTTATCCTTCAGGTTTGAAACACCTAGCCATTGTTGTATTAAAAGTGCATAGTTAATAGACAAACAGGAAGTGTATGTTATTATTTAAATGTAAAGTCCATGCTGTCTCCGCACAATCAAGGGAGCATTCCATCCATCCAACATACATATCCGTAAAATACATTCCCAAAGATGGATAAAAAAGACAGGGAATGAATGCACCACAACAATTTGGACATATCACAAATATAAATACTTATTGTTTATAACAACATTTTTTAGAAACTTTCCTATCAGAACAGTCACAATGATGCCTCTATGTATGGTTAGATAGAGGCATCAATGTGACTGCTCTGATTAGAAAGTTTCTATCTATTTTAATGATCTAATGATCTGGTCTTAAAGTGGATGTAAACCCAATTCATGAAATTTGAGCTGGGCACATAGATCTGCAGTGTTTCCTCATCTCTCTCCAAAGCTCTGTGTCTCGTAGCTGTCTCTTGCTGCGTTCCTCTGTTATCAACCTGATAAGTATTCCGTCACATATGATGAAAGCAGCCATAGTTTTGTGTTGTGGAGGGAGCTATAAATAGATTAGCACAGTGCTGACCGATACAACGAACGGTGCTGAGAGTCTCTACCTATGAGTAGAGGGGGTCTGTGCCTTTCCTCCAATCAGCTGTCTTGGCTTTGTGCCCAGGCTTCTCTGCAAGGATAACCAGGAAGAGAAAAAATCCTAATATGAAGGGCACTTTCTAAATAGTATCTAAAGATGAAGACAGCAGATATGGATGTAAAACTTATATAGGGAGATTTGTTTCATCTCGGTATATCATGTGAGGCTGGTCACTTCACTTGGTATAAGTGAAGGTTTACATCCACTTTAAAGCTGAACTATACTCTCCTTAAATCCAGTGATGTATCGTCCCCACAATTCATTGACATCCTCGGGCGGCTGGCTTCCAGGTCTTAATCGCCAGCCACTGTCATTGGCTGGGCCAAAATGATATCACTCCTGCACATACGTTTTCAGATTGGTATTGCCAAATCTGTGTATTGAGCTGTGCCTGCGCATTTTACTTTATAGGGGCAGTGTCACATACCTGGTGATGAAGCCTGACATGGAGAGGAAGGCGATCTGTGACACCTCTGGCTCGTTAACTCTGGTAAAGTAATGGCAGGGACAAGAGCCTGGAGTGGCACGAGTGCCTGACCGTTCTGGTGATGATGGTTGCAGATGAGAGGCCTGCACGCACTTGAATGCAGGCTGGATCGTGACGCAGGACAGCAGGCAAGGCAGGGTGGTAGACAGTCAGCAGGCACTTGGCAGGCTGGCAGATCACAAGTAGCAGGCACTTGGCAGGCTGACAGGTGGCAGACAGCAGGTACTGGACAGGCAGCAGGAATAGGGATGCCATCTTTTAGTTCTAATTCGGAATATACTAAAAGCCATGGTGCATGGTTTAAGTAGAAGACCAGTAATCCTGTCAGATAGTGTAGAGAACAGGCCTACAATCACAACAGCTAGTATAGAGAATATACCCTTAACTGTGGGCTACTTTATTATATCCTCAGTTTTAATGTGCACTAAATAATTTATAAGTCCTAAAGATGCTATGGGGATTTCCAGGGAAAACAGATATCCTTTTTTTCTGATGTTTACTCTTCCTCTTCTTAAACACAAACCTGAAACCACAATTTAAGGTTTCACAGATCTGAAATCACAACAAGGTGAAACCCTCCAATAAGGGACTTTAAAGAGCATACACAGACAATAAGAGAGTAATATACACCAATGTATTATTATAAAACATTGTATATTTCTTAAAAAATGTATAAAACTGCACCATTGGAAAAAGGGGGTTAGGGGTTTGAATGTGCATACAAAACAGAGGGGCAGGCAGGCAGGAAATAGATACAAATAAGACACATGGGCCTCTATCACAGCAAGATGGTAGGTGAAACATCCAACGTGTTTTGAGAATTAGATGTAGAATCGAATTCTCAAAACTATGCTGGCGATGTCACGTCGCTCATTGTAGCTGACATGCTATGGCTCTTAGACTAACCATCTCCACATGCTTCCATAGTCTGGCTACACATGTTTGTGTACTGTGCTGATGCACTTAGTTCTGTTAGTTGCCCTTGGTTGGCGGAAGACCAGCCACAATTGGCACACATACACCTATTTCCTCTGTGTAACTGGGTTAGGATTGGATTGAGATAGTTTTGCACTGTCTCTCCCTCCTTACTGCACCTTTACATCCAATTTCACTAATTGGACGTGGACTCTGTTACTACCCAACAAGATTGCCGACTATTTGGACAAGCATTGGGCCCTGTTTTTACGGCTTCCCCTCCGTCCTTTCCCTTTTTCCCCTCTCCCCACACATCTGGTGCTCGCTTGTCAGGCGAGTGTCCTTATTCTACAGCGGCATGGAACCTGAGCCTCTCTTGTATACTCCTTGAAACTCCCTGAAGAACAGATTCTATATCTAATTCTCGAAATGTGTTGGTTGTTTCACCTACCATCTTGCTGTGATAGAGGCTATGTGTCTTATTTGTATTTATTTCCTGCCTGCCCCTCTGTTTTGTATGCACATTCCAGCCCCTAACCCCCTTTTTCCAATGATGCTATTTTATTATCTTTTTGAATAAATATACAATGTTTTATTATAATACATTGGTGTATATTACTCTCTTATTGTCCGTGTATGCTTTTTAAAGTTCCTTATTGGAGGGTTAGTTGGGATGATAAAATGTATATATGTTCCGCGCAACCGGATCAGATATGCTCTAAGAGCTGCTGCCACCACCGAACTGCCCCGGCGAGGGTAGTGAGTAAATATAGAGAAATTAGGATGGTATTGGCGCTGCTCTTTTATATATTAATATAAATATTGAGAAAAATATTATGTGAGAAATTTTCCAGTATGCTGGTAATAAAAATATTTTATGAGAAATTTTTAGTGTTGAGCGAACCCGGACTGTAACGTTGGTATAAAAATAAACCTCCCACTTGATACTGATATGTTTTATAATAAATTTTAAAAGCTGTAAAAGGAGCAACAATCTCATATACAAACAACAACAATACACAAGACAAATGCTATGAAAATAAACGCAGTCAGTTGTTTAAAAGGAACACTTGTGCAGTCTTTGGATCTCTATGAACAAGGTAATGAAACTTGTGGTTTTTTTTTTACTCAACTATTAAAGTGCTGAGTGCATAGATGTGCCACTATAAGGAACAAAGTTTGAAACAGTTCATACAAGAGTTAAATCGTACACATCAGTTCCAATCAATTAGTATTTCTCTGGTCAGTAGTGAAGTGACTTTCAATGTGGTTTCTTTCAATGAATCTTAAATAGTGACTTATGTTGTCTCCAATCAGTGCGCCGGGTGATCCCTCCAGACAGACAGTGTACCCGCTTACCAGAAAAACGTTCCCCACTCAAGGGGTCCACGCTTTAGAAGGAGTGCACAGCTCCCACTGTGCTCACTAGGTATGGCACTCCTCGATTCCTCTGGTTATAGGGCTCCCCTCTCCTTCTCCTCACCGTTTCCCAAGAGTTGGATCATATGGAAAAAAGACTGGATCTTGTGCAAATAACGCTAATTTATTTGTATAAAAAGTATACTACAAGTATTAAAAGCGAAAAAACAACAAAGGTTCCACAGTGTGGAGACGCTGTGTCTCCTGCGTTCCACCTGAAATGACCGGAAATGACGTTTGCCGTATAAGCCCCGCCCTACGCGTTTCGTCATAGGACGTCTACTGGAGCGGTGCTTGTCACTGCGCCATCCCGGTCTTTCATACTGTAATTTTGTCTCCGCTATGGAGGGCGGCCATGTTTTTGGTGGGAAAATGCAAAGGGGATACTGAAATCCCGGCTACTTTGATAGTGCTGTTTTGCTATGTTTGCAACAAGAGCGCAGGAGACATGTCGTCCATAATTACGAATTACACAAAATACATTATGATAACAATATGATGTAGTATATATTAAAAATGGGTAGACTTAAAATAGCGTAAATATGTAGAATGAAAAAGAATGGAAAAAAGGAAGAAAAAGGTTCGTGAGGTGTATGTGCTGAATGGAAGTGTGTTATGTGCAGTATATCGTGACACTGTGGCCCTGATTTACTATACCTCCCAAATCTACTCCAGCAGTGCTTTAAAATAACCCCCAATTAAAGGCAATTACAACTTCAGCTCTCACAAAAGGGAGTAAATTAACTCCCTCATCTAAACCCTCCATATCATTTAGTCCCGGTGTCACAGTGCTATATGACGTGTATTGTGTGAAGGTAAGTCGTGTATGTGGAGTGCTTGGAAAAAGAAGGAAAAAAGGTAAGAAAAAGTAAGATGTATAAATGCGATAAAATTCAGATGGGTAAAAATTATATATGATGTAGTATAACAATAGTATTACATAAAACACATTAAGCATTAATACCTGCTGTACAGAGGACGCGAGAACAACGTTTGTATCGTTTTGTCGTGATAGTTTCATCGGCCCTAAAGTCATAGGGGAAACGTAAAAGGGTGGTTTTTGTACCGGCGGGAGG
>BLSH010321742.1:566680-583294 GCA_018402905.1 Glandirana rugosa | reverse complement strand
AAGAGCGCAGGAGACATGTCGTCCATAATTACGAATTACACAAAATACATTATGATAACAATATGATGTAGTATATATTAAAAATGGGTAGACTTAAAATATGTAGAATGAAAAAGAATGGAAAAAAGGAAGAAAAAGGTTCGTGAGGTGTATGTGCTGAATGGAAGTGTGTTATGTGCAGTATATCGTGACACTGTGTGTTTAAATGTAAGGACCAGTGTAAATCCTGTTTTCTGTGAGTACAAGTGGGCCAATAAATGAAAGGACATAAAAAATGACAAGGATGAAACATAAAAAATGAAATGAAAAAGATGAGACATAAAAAAGGCCAAAAGAGGCGAAATTGTCACTGTGGGGAGTGCTGGGATGTGGTGAAAAATTCCTAAAAAATGGGGTGTATTTCTTCTTATATAAAAGCCTTTAAATGAGACATAGTAAATGAAGCCTTTAAATGAGATATAGTAAATGAAGCGTAGTAAATGAAACATAGTAAATGAAGCATAATAAATATGTTAATAACTGGGAGATAGAAAATAGAAGTGTAGGTAGAAGAATAATTCTAAAAATGTGTGGTAATGGTCCCGGTGAATAGAAATGGTAAATTATAACCATATAAATGAAACGTAATAAATGAAGCGTAGTAACTGAAACATAGTAAGTGAAGCATAATAAATATGTAAATGACTTAGAGTAAGAGAAATAAAAGTATATAGGCCGAAGAATAGTTATGAAATTATAAATATGTAATGGTCCCGGTGAATAAAAAATGGAAAAATGTGAATATATGTGGTGAATAAAAGGTGGAAACCAATCAACCACAAAATATGGATAATAGTATAAGTGTCCTGTTGAGGATGGGGATGGGAGAGGTGGGGAATATTGGTGGGGTATGGAACCTCATGGTGTAGGCTGAAGAAAAATGGTCTCTTAGGGTCGAAAGTAACTTGGACCCGGGTGTTTCATATACTCAAAATCTTGTGGGCACAAACTCTTCTTTAAAAATACTGCTATACTTATTTTATGCAAATGTTAGTGTGCCTAATGCACATTAGATCATTAAAAATGAAATTTATTAATTATTATTTAAAAATTGTTTAAAAATTAATAATTATTATTCAAAATTCTGGGGTCTCTTCAAAAGCTTAGATATATTAAAACGTCTAAAAATCCGTAATAAAACAATTAAGATCTATTTCCACATTCATTCCCTGGGGTTGGAGGGTGTCCATCGTGAAAATCCATTTTGTTTCGTTTTGTGAGATCTTCTTCGTTAAGTCTTCTCCTCTCCAATGGCTGGTAATTTTGTCAATCCCACAAAAGGATAAAAGTGAGGGGTCTCTGCGGTGGAAATCTCTAAAATGTCTCGAAACACTGTGGTGTGGGAAACCTTTTTTGATGTTTTTAATATGTTCCCTTATCCTCTTGTATAGGGGCCTGGTAGTTCGTCCGATGTATTGTTTCTTGCAGGGACATTCGAGTAAATATGTCACATGTGTACTTCTGCACGTGATTACATTCCTTATTTGAAAGTCTTGACCGTTGGATCTAGATGTGAAGGTCTTGGTTTTATTCTCCCCTTTTTTGCTTGTTCTACAAGGGAGACACTGTCGGCATTTATAGAAACCTTTAAGGTTGGGAGCTACCTTTATCTGCCTGGGAGGGTCCAATACACTTTTGACAAGCTTTGTTCTTAGCGTTGGTGCCTTTCGGTATATGAATCTGGGTTTCCCTGGTAGTAGAGACTTCAATGTGTTGTCAGATTTTAGAATAGGCCAATGTTTACGAATAATCTTTTCCACCTGTTTGTGGTGTCTGTTGAAGTCGGTTAAAAAAGCTACTTCATTTCCTTGTCTTTCTTTCTTCTCCATTTTCTTTCTATTGCTCAAGAGCATGTCATCTCTGTTCATTTTCTTCACCTCATCTTTCATGCGGTTTAGACTTTTGCGGTCATATCCCTTCTCAACAAACCTTTCGATTAGGGTGTTGGATTGTGTTTCATAGTTGTCGGTTGTGTTACAGTTTCTCCTTATTCTAATGAATTGGCCCTTCGGTATATTACCAGTCCATTTCGGATGATGGCAGCTCTTTTTGGGTATGTGTCCATTAGGGTCGGTTTTTTTGAAAAAGGTCTTGGTATTATTCAGTCTTCCTTCTTGTTTGTAGATGGTTAGGTTTCATTGAAGATTCATTGAAAGAAACCACATTGAAAGTCACTTCACTACTGACCAGAGAAATACTAATTGATTGGAACTGATGTGTACGATTTAACTCTTGTATGAACTGTTTCAAACTTTGTTCCTTATAGTGGCACATCTATGCACTCAGCACTTTAATAGTTGAGTAAAAAAAAAACAAAAAAACACAAGTTTCATTACCTTGTTCATAGAGATCCAAAGACTGCACAAGTGTTCCTTTTAAACAACTGACTGCGTTTATTTTCATAGCATTTGTCTTGTGTATTGTTGTTGTTTGTATATGAGATTGTTGCTACTTTTACTGCTTTTAAAATTTATTTAAACCCACATATCAGTATCAAGTGGGAGGTTTATTTTTATACCATTTGCCTGTGGATTATTGTTTTTACATGAGATTGTTGTCACTTTTATTGCACTTAAAACCCACACACCAATATTAAGTGGGAGGTTCTGTGTATAATACATATCAGCCATCTGCACCTTGATCTAATATGACCCACCAACATTTTTTACACTGACCCATTACTACCAAGTACCACAGCCCGATTTATAAATAACATTATATTTTTATCACCAGCATACTGGAAAATTTCTCATAAAATATTTTTATTACCAGCATACTGGAAAATTTCTCACATAATATTTTTCTCAATATTTATATTAATATATAAAAGAGCAGCGCCAACACCATCCTAATTTCTCTATATATAGTTGGGATGATAGCTTGCACTTGGACCTCCCACCACACCCCCTGTTCACAGATCTGAAATGGTTATCTACTTGTTATAAATTCGTATTGTGTCATAATGTCTATAATGTATGCATATGAAGACCCTGCCTGTAATTGTGCTAGGGGTCTCGGTCTTATATATGCATTCTTCGCCTTTACTTTTCATGCACCCCTCTACTTTTTATCCTTAGACCACCTCCATTAAACCACTAACCCAGGCTTTAGGGTTTATACAAACAGAGTGAAGCAGTGCACATCAGCCTGGAGGGTTTAATGAATCATATGGAACAACAAATTTGTTGTACACTCAAGCATTTGAGAATGCTGGCTGAAGCAAATCTTTGAGATGTGTCCTGTTCTCTTGCATCAGCCTTTATTTGGGAGTGCTGAAGTACATAGTGATTGTGCTCATCAGATGGTTCCATGAACCCTTCAAGCACTGTTGGGGAGGAGTGCTACATTTACTTCAAATAGATACCAAAGCAGACAGACTGTCAGACAGGCTTTAAACTTCCATTTTCATAAACTAGTTTAGGTCAGTTCCTCAGTATATTTCAAGTGTCGTTTCTCACTTCACCAATGCTATGCAACAGGGATCTGCTTTTTGTCTGAATAGATAGGAGAATTAAATTAGGTAATTTAATTTTTTCCTCTGATATCTGGCCTACTACTTTTTTCCAGCCAACCAACGACTATTATAGATGTTGGTGCTCATACAGCTAATTCATTGACAGATGGAATATACTGCAAAGC
This sequence comes from Glandirana rugosa, assembly GCA_018402905.1. Lineage (NCBI taxonomy): Eukaryota > Metazoa > Chordata > Amphibia > Anura > Ranidae > Glandirana > Glandirana rugosa. The sequence goes on along the minus strand of BLSH010321742.1, from coordinate 579,616 downwards.
ACAGTTGTATACCATCAGTAGTGGAATAACAATAACTTTTGTCTAACCTTGCAATAACCGTATCAAATATGACAAAACGAACAGCCAATAATATACTATAGGCATAGGAACGTGCCTTTCATTGCTATATAACTACTATACACCCTATATAGTCAGAATAATAGATATGCTAATTTTGCTCTATTTTTTGTAGGTGACCCCGTTAAACTCTCAGCAGAAATGACACATTTTGTCAATCATACCTTTAATCTAGTTGAAAATAAGATGGATTTGATCTTGGCAACTAGTAGCTTCAGCAATTTCCAAAGTAATGTTGCCAAAATGATGGTAAGCAAAGTATATTTTACTTTAATTTATTTACTCTTTTGTAATTGATATGCAACAGTTAATTAGGGTTCCTGGCAAATACATATGTACAGATAACAGATCTACACAGTATTTACTTTTACATTTTCAGGACTATTCTGGAATGGATAATGAGCTATTAGCCTGGAGATCATTCTCAAGGAGACGGCCAAAATCTGTGGAGAGTAAAGATTTATCTTTTGCAATAGACAAGGCAGAGAGATTCAAATTAAACAAGTACAAAGGTAATCCATTTTGTGTTGCTATTGTAAAACTGGAAATATGAGTGATGAATTCACATTGCTTGGTATTATGATAATTTATCCTATTGATTTATTATTCTGAGGAGACTATTAGGAGCTTCAGCCATCTATATCTAAATAGACTAGCAGTAATACACTTTAGAAATTTCCACCATAAATCATTTACCCCCTTACAACATTGATCCCTGTAACCAAACTGCCTACGTTGGAGGAGGATTGAATAACACTTCACATTCATCCACAACACAATTTTTAACTTTTGGCAGAAAATGTAGCAGCTAATTTCTGCAACAGAAAAATATATATTTACTTTATGATATTCTACCCAGATATTCCAAAAGTCACAATTTAGTTTATGAGCAGCATTAAAGTGTTACTAAGTCCAGGACACTGCATTCACTATATCTGGTCTCTCACTGTACACAGAAAATGAAAATGCAATTATTTTAGTAAATACAGGCATACCCCAATTTTAAGTACACACCAAACTGAGCATGTGCAGCTTGTCCCCAAGGCTCTGTTCTATCAGGAGATGGTTTGGGGACTGTGGAAGAAGGGGAGGAACAGAGAAGGAAGGATCAGACAGCCTTTTTACACAATGCAGAGGATTAACCCCTTAGGTTCCACAGTGAGTATAACAAGCATACTTTACTGCATATACAGATTGATTTTACTGTTGTGGGTTTAGTAACACTTGCTGCATAATAACACTGTTTTTATTAAAATGGCAACATTTTGGTTTAATTCAAAACCTCAGTCCGTCACTTCATGTGTCCTAACTGGAGATATTCATCTCATCCCCTGCATGGTTACTGGAATTCCTATGCAACACAGTTTTGCAATACAAAACAACACTCTATTCTATTACAGAATCAATGTAGCATACAATATGTATTTTTTATTTTATTTAACCACTTCGGCCCGGAAAGGATTTCCCACATTAGGACTAATTCACTTTTTGCGATTCGGCACTGCGTCGCTTTAACTGACAATTGCGCGGTCCTGCGATGTTGTACCCAAACTAAATTGGCGTCCTTTTTTCCCCACAAATAGAGCTTTCTTTTGGTGGTATTTGATCACCTCTGTGCCACTTTTGATCACTGATATAAACAAAAAAATAACGACAATTGTGAAAAAATTTTTTTTTTACTTTTTGCTATAATAAATGTCCAAAAAAAATATATATATTCATCAGTTTTGGCTGATATATATACTTCTGCATATTTGTTGTAAAAAAAATCGCAATCAGTGTTTCTTTATTGGGTTGCGCAAAAGTTGCCGCTTTTACAAACCATGAGAATTCATTTATGGCGTTTTTACTATTTTTTTTTTTTTTACTATTAATGGCAGTGATCTGGGGGGGGCTGTGATATTGTGGCGGACATGTCGGACATTTTTGACACTTTTTTGGGACCAATGACATTTATACAGCGATCAGATCTAAAAAAAACACTGATTACTGTATAAATGTCATTGGCAGGGAAGGGGTTAACCTGTAGGAGGCGATCTAGGGGTTAACTGTGTTCCCTGTGTGTGTTCCAACAGTGTGGGGGTTGGGCTGCCAGGGGCATCACAGATCTAACTGATCCCGAGTACAGGGATCAGTAGATCTGTCATGTACCCCCTCGCAGAGGGGGGAACCGTCGTGTTTACATCGGCAGTTCCCCATTCTGGCTCTCTCACAAGCGATAGTGGGTCGCCGGCGGACATCGAGGGCGCATGCATGCACGCTGCTTGTGCATGCGTGGATCGCCGTTTATGAATGCCGATTTGCGGGAACGTGCCACTTTGCCGCTGTATGTGCACTATACGCAGTCGTCAAGGGGTTAAAGGAGAAGTATGGCCTGAGCTCATTTGACCATACTTCTATTGGTCACAGGAGTGCAAAAGTCCACTCTCTGCTGACGTCACTGGAGTTGGGACAGGCACCGCGTCATCACGACTTCAGGAGTCGGGATCTGCCAGGTGCCTTGACCGACAGCCGCCTCAGCCACTCAGCGAGACGCTGAGAGCCTGAGACGGCCAATCCCCGCCCCTCCACAGCTCAGCGCTCCATTGAGCATGGAGGAGCAGAGAGGAGAGCTGCTGATTGACAGCCAGAAGCTCTCCTCTTGGAGATTTGTAAGAACCGAGCCATCGGCAGTGTTTGATCGCTCGGTTCTCAGTGAAGAGGCGTCGGGGGACAGATGCAACATCGCAGCAATGCTGCATCCACCTAGTTAATTATAAATCTGCAATATCCCCCCCCCCCCCCCCCACACACACACACATCTCTTTTAACTTTAATTCTATTAAACCTTTTCTTAATTTTGGGTGTGTATTTGTACAACTTCTTGTTGTGGGGAGTGGGTACAGAATCCAGGGGAACCCCTTTATCAGTTTACTGAGTAGATTGTTGCAATTTTCCTGATTCTCCAGAAACACATAAATCTTGCCGTCACATTACTTGCATAGTGTTTTGGGTCACTAGAGATTTGTTTGTCAGTGCCAAGTTGATGCTGTTTAGAAGAGGGTCAGATTTTTTGGGGTCTCCTCCTTATAGCATAGTAATTGGCCCATACTATGCAGTGTAAATAATATACAACATTAAAAACAAATTAAAACAAGCTGTCATTCACATTTGTATCTGTTGTGGAGAAATTAATCTTCAAAGTTCACAATAGAGGAACATAATCCAGAGGAACCCATTTACCAGTTTACTGGGTAGATGACTGCAATTTACCTGATTCTCCAGTAACACATAAATCTTGTTGTCACATCACTTGCATAGTGTTTTGGGTCACTGGAGATTTGTTTGTCAGTGCTAAGTTGATGCTGTTTAGAAGGGGGTCTGATTTTTTGGGGTCTCCTACTTATAGTAAAGTAATGGCTTTTTATCCACTGAGATAGCAGCTACAAACTACATTTAAAAATACATTTCTGACATAATCTGACATTGTTTATGATTAGCTTCAATTTATTTGTATGCGATTTTGGAGTTTTAAAATACAGTATCTCACGAAAGTGAGTACACCCCTCACATTTTTGTAAATATTTTATTATATCTTTTCATGTAACAACACTGAAGAAATTACACTTTGCTACAATGTAAAGTAGTGAGTGTACAGTTTGTATAACAGTGTAAATTTGCTGTCCCCTCAAAATAACTCAACACACAGCCATTAATGTCGAAACCACTTGCAACAAAAGTGAGCAAACCCTTAAGTGAAAATGTCCAAATTGGCCCCAATTAGCCATTTTTCCTCCCTGGTGTCATGTGACTCGTTAGTGTTACAAGGTCTCAGGTGTGAATGGGGAGCAGGTGTGTTAAATTTGGTGTTATCGCTCTCACTCACTCATACTGGTCACTGAAAGTTCAAAAGGGCACCTCATGGCAAAGAACGCTCTGAGGATCTGAAAAAAAGAATTGTTGCTCTACATAAAGATGGCCTAGGCTATAAGAAGATTGCCAGGACCCTGAAACTGAGCTGCAGTATGGTGGCCAAGACCATACAGTGGTTTAACAGCACAGGTTCCACTCAGAACAGGTCTCGCCATGGTCGACCAAAGAAGTTGAGTGCACATGCTCGGCGTCATATCCAGAGGTTGTTTTTGGGAAATAGACATGTGAGTGCTGCCAGCATTGCTGCAGAGGTTGAAGGGGTGGGGGGTCAGTCAGCCTGTCAGTGCTCAGACCATACGCCGCACACTGCATGGCTGTCATCCCAGAAGGAAGCCTCTTCTAAAGATGATGCACAAGAAAGCCCACAAACAGTTTGCTTAAGACAAGCAGACTAAGGACATGGATTACTGGAACCATGTCCGGTGGTCCGATGAGACCAAGATAAACTCATTTGGCTTAGTTGGTGTCAAGCGTGTGTGGCGGCAACCAGGTGAGGAGTACAAAGAGAAGTGTGTCTTGCCTACAGGCAAGGTGGTGGGAGTGTCATGGTCTGGGGTTGCCGGCACTGGGGAGCTACAGTTCATTGAGGGAACCATGAATGCCAACATGTACTGTGACATACTGAAGCAGAGCATAATCTCCTCCCTTCAGAGACGGGGCCACAGGGCAGTATTCCAACATGATAATGACCCCAAACACACCTCCAAGATGACCACTGCCTTGCTAAAGAAGCTACGGGTGAAGGTAATGGATTGGCCAAGCATGTCTCCAGACCTAAACCCTATTGAGCATCTGTGGGGCATCCTCAAACGGAAGGTGGAAGAGCGCAAGGTCTCTAACATCCACCAGCTTCGTGATGTCGCCATGGAGAAGTGGAAGAGGACACCAGTGGCAACCTGTGGAGCTCTGGTGAACTCCATGCCCATGAGGGTTAAGGCAGTGCTGGAAAATAATGGTGGCCACACAAAATATTGACACTTTGGGCCAAATTTGGACATTTTCATTTAGGGGCATACTCACTTTTGTTGCCAGAGGTTTGGATATTAATGGCTGTGTGTTGAGTTATTTTGTGGGGACAGAAAATTTACACTGCTATACAAGCTGTACACTTACTACTTTACATTGTAGCAAAGTGTAATTTCTTCAGTGTTTTCACATGACAAGATATAATACAATATTTACAAAAATGTGAGGGGTGTACTAACTTTTGTTAGATACTGTATATGTTCAATGACTAACATCAGACTGAATTACTAACCAGAGTTCAGAAATAACCAGTATTTTTCATAATACTTAAAGTGTTACTAAACCCAGGACCCTGCATTCACTATATCTGCTTCACTACAGCTGTGAACAAGGCGCATTACTGCCGCCGAAACGCGTTAGCTGTTGATTGCCGTTGTCGCGATGGAATAAAAGCACTTTATTATTATCTGATCCCCAAGAGTGCCGGCTCATCTTTTGCTTTGATTCTGCTAACCTATCGGAATGTATGGAGGACATTCGTGAAGCCTGAGCACCTGGGGGAGATGCAGCAGCTGATTGCCTAAATCCAAGCTCCACTGATCAGAGCGGTGTCTCCTGTGTGTTAGTGGATGTTTCTGTTGTCCTGATACAGTAGGGTTGAGCGTGGACACAATAGGACAGGAATAGTCAAACAGGTGGAATCACAAGATAAAAATAAAGCGAAAAAATGTTAAGAGCCAGTTTACACCATAACCAACAGTGCGCTCAAATGCAAAGCCTTTGTGATCTGCTGCAGGTGCCAATGTAATGTTAACGGCAACCCAAACACAGATCGTAAATGAAGTGTGTTTGCGGGCACCAATTGCATGGCACTACAGTACCATGCAATACTTTGTGGCACATTTTTTAAAAGTAGTGCATGCACTACTTTATCTGCATTCCGGTGCAATTTTAGTCTATTGAAAGGAATAGGCTGCACCACACGGGAATGTGCAGGAATTTCTCAGGAACCTGTGCTGCATTCCTACATGATCCCAGTTATAAACTGGCCCTAAAATACAAAAAGAAAATGAATGCAGTCGCCGCGAATAAGGACTTGTAAACTGCAAAAAATGTCCATGGTCCTGCTGGGTTTAGATACACTTTACCAGACCAAAGGGGACCAAATAAGAGAAGGTCATTATTAGGGCTTACATACTTTGATTTAACTGTTTCTGTTCTTATTTTTAAGAATATAATTTATTTTTATACCAGTGCTCACAATCCAAAAGCCTAATCCACTGGTTCCATGTTAGTTTTAATTCTTCTTTAGCTGCTAGCAAGAAATATAGACACCTGCATACATTAGCAAAACAAGTCATTTGTTGAAGAAACCCTGTTGGGTCCTGTATAAAATGTGCATGCTTAGTAAAGCCTATAGGTCTTAGAGAAATGTGGTTACCATCAAATACCTGCAACATTTCATCATCTTTTTTTTTTTGCTAAAAAAAATTCTGGCTCTTCCTTCTTTCCCTCAGATTACATAAATCAACCACTAGGTTGCTATGACAAAATGTTGAAAAAACACATTACATAAACACCTTTTTTCAATGTCAGTCCTCCCGATTTCTGCAGCCTGTAATATGGGAAAATTAGAAGTATGAAGATATATAAAATTAGTAACTCCTGGTGACAAATCTGACCCAGTTTTAGTATATATCCTTTCAAATCTAATCTGTAAATCCTTACTCTTAGCAGGCAAGCATTAGCATGTCACCAAGTTCTTTTTAGTTGATCTAAAAAAAGGCTCTCGAGCTGAGCACAATATTACAGATGACATTGGATGTTATTGTAGACACGCTTACGTAAGACAATTGATGCCACTAGAAGATAAAGCACATTGAGAAATAGAAGAACGGTGGAATAATATATTTCTTTTTTAGCTTTAGTCAGTCCAGAAAATTAACTAATAAAAGCATGCATTTAACAAATTGTCTAATTACATTTTATATTAAGGTTTGATACATTATGAAAAGATTCATTTGATGTTTTATTTAATACTTTAGTTGTTTTCTGAACAGCCATAAAAACTAATTTATGTAGAACAGAAGTGCGGTCTCAATTCTGTTATTTGTAGCGCTAAAATCAACTTTTTTTTTAAAACAAACCTTTACTGAATGTAATATGTAGGTTGCCATTGCCGATCTCTTCTTGTTAAATGCCAGTAGCCTGGGTGCCACTGTTCTGGTTACCTCAATATTTTCAGAGCTGCTGACCCAGAACAAGATTGCAGATCAATTGTTTCAAGTTAATTCCAAATTAACTTTTGTCATACTTGTTCTTGGTAAGTGAAAAGAAGTCATTGAAGCCAGTAGACTTGCAGGACAGCCAAGCAGCTTGTGTTTTGTGTTGAGCTTAGCAACAATCAGCCCCATATTTCTCTCAGTACACATCTTTGAAAAAGTTTTTTTCATTAAGAAACATGTCAGAGATGATTGTGGACTGCGATTCCCATGTCTATGAGCATCTGAAGATTGCTTCTTGAGTCAAGGTGGCTAAAGATATGAGCATTCCACATTCAAGATGCCCATAGACATAGTTGGACCTTACACAAACTGGTCCAATTAGATTGGATTGTAGAAGTACGACTTATGTCCATGGGTACTATGTGATTTTGCAGACACGCTCTGGCCAGTCAATTAAAGAAAATGTAATTGAATCATTTTAATTGACATTTTTGATGGTGTGGGAGATTAGCTCATGGGGATCACTTTTCAGAGAAAAAGATCCAGCATGGATGTCAGTTTCTTTAAAATCTGGCGGCATGCCAGGTTTGTTATGACAGGTTTGCAAGATCAAAACACATAAAAAAAACAGAAAACAAAACCTCACCGTCTGCAGCTAAACAAAATAATCGGGTTCCTCTCTATACAGTGTAGGGCTGTCCTCGACACCCACAAAACATAAGCACAGGGCAAACCTTTATCTTTGAGTCCAAATTATCACCCAGAGCTCCCTCAACTTTCTCCCTCTGAGATCCAGGATAGAGCTCTCCTCTGCTCTCTTCCTGGTCATTAAATGCAGGTGGAGAGGGGTTTGAGTGGACCAGAAAGTCCGGGCCGGAACCAATCCTGCCACAGTGGCTGGCAAAACTCATGTCGGACTTTCGCTAGTCGCCTCAAAATGATCGCATGCGAGGCGACAAGTATTGCCCGTCCATTACGGCGCCTCGCATAACTTCACAATGGATATGGTCCTCACAAGATAAGGCCAATACCAAGGATGTCTACAGAGTGCATACCTGCTTGGCCTACATTCTTTTGCACCAATAGCATTTCACAGTTATTTGCTGGTTGAAACTTATGACTGTCACTTTTTGACTGGATTCTTCACATGGTTAGTTACTTTATTCTGATTTGTATAAAAAAAAGCCTGCCATTGCTTAGCTATGCTATTGAAAATTATAGTTGCTTGACTGTTAAAATTTATCTCCATTCAAAATAAACAACCCCTCCCCCTATTCGGCATCACCTGTCTCTCACCAGTGCCTCTTCCAGAAGTGGAGACTAGTGATCCAGCACTGCAGTCTGGGACAGCCACCAACTGACCTTGTAACTATCCCTTGGCATGAGAAGAACTTGCTACTGGAAAAGCAATTATGAGTGTCCATGTCTTCCAGGCAGTTATAATGGCAACTAAACAAGGACTCTCAGTATAACTGGCCAATTAGTTGGGGTAGGGTAGGGTTTGGTTGGGGTTGGTTGGTGGGGGGACTTGACTGAAGATAGACTTTAAACATAAATGTTGATTTTCTCCTTACATTAATTTACTGAATGTTTGTGTTGGATCTGTGTATTTCAATAAAGCACTTAAGTCAGACCTAGCCAGGAAAATAGCTGGTAAGCAATGGCACCTCCTTCATGACGGGGACAATTAAATCATGGACATATATTGACAATAACACTGGATCAATGTGAATTCACTAATGTAACTATCCCATGATTCTATATTTTAAAGCAAGATTCCAGCCAAAAATAACAAGATAAAAATTGATAGCCTATTAACCCTTTCCTTATCAAGGCCTTACATTTTGTGCACAAAATATATACTAAAATGCACTTAAAACTCCAAAGCATTATATTTTTTTCCTGAAAGCAGTTACTGTGGAATATAATGCTGTTGCAATTTTTTACAAGTAGAAAATGTTTGTTGAGGAAATAATCAATCAATCAGATACAAGCGATATATAGCATATTGTCATACAATGAACACCGTAGAAGATACAAGTATAGACCATCTCAGCTATTATAAAAAAAACTTTTCATAGAGAGCAATACCCAAGAAGCTGAGCGTATATTCCAAACATATGATGAGATATACAAAACTATAGGAAATGGGAGACCATTTGGTATGATGTGCCTCGGGCACATAGTCCTCGGACTATCCACAGCCTCGGAACAGGCATACTATATAGATGAGATAGGATAGGATTACCCAATAAGGGTGTGTGTGGCAAAAAGGTCAGAGGAGAACATATTTAGCCCTGGCATTATGCCACACCACACATCATTGGGTCGGTAATCGATGATAGATCTAGGGCCCTAAAGACCAGGTTACTTAAGCTACCATACGACGCTAAGCCTCAGGAGTGATTTCAGGGTTATTTCTTGGTTGTGAAAACCACCAGTGGACCATCACCAGTACTGCTACCCAATAGTACAGCTGAAAATTAAGAAGGGATTGTCCCCCTTTTGGCAAAGAAAGTTGTAATGTCAATTTAGCAAGACATGGGACTTTTCCAGTCCATACAAAGAAGTGAATTATAGTATCCAATTTTCCAATTTGTTAAAAAGATTTTTCACTATGGGAACTGGGGTGTTCCTGAAGTAATAAAGGGTGTTGCAATTTTTTATGTCACATGATATTTGTGCTATTGTTTATCAAATCTATATTTTCAGTAAAAAGATACACTCAAATTAATTGTAGTGCACACAAATGCAATATAATCTCCATTTTTTTTTGGTAAAATATAAAAGATGGGTTTGTGTTGAATAAATAGAAAGCAAAGTCTCAAAATGATGTGTGCCCAGAAATGATGAAAAGCTACTGTAAGAAAATAGGGGGTGATCAAACAAATAATAATATGGACATTAATAAATTCTATCAATATTAATAATTAGACATGTGCACTGCTGAAAAATTTTGTTTTAGTTTCATTCACCCCCCCCCCCTGTTTTTCGGGTCATTCATTATGATTGAGATTTGTTATTTCGAATAAATACGTACATTCGGAAAAATTCAAATTTTGAAATTCGAAAATTTGAAAATTCAGAAATTTGAAGATTCGAAAAATCCAAAAATAAGAACGAAAATTTGAAAGAACAATAATCCAAAAATAAGAACGAAAATTCAAAATAATAACTAACTAACTAATTGGAATTTCCTTTCAAATTTGTCTGTTAGTGAACAAAACGAATACAAATTTATTTTAACACATTAATAATAATAAATAATAATAATAAAAAGTTTTTATTATTATTTATTATTATTAATTTGTTATGTCCCATTTGTTTAGATGCAGCATTTGTCATTTCGGATGATTCGTAACTTCGGATAAATTCGTATTTGTTACATTCACCAACAGCAAAATTTGAAAGGAAATTTCAATACCTATAATTTAATATTTAGTAATAGTTATTATTAGTTAATTATTATTTCAGAATTCAAATTTTCGGGGTTTCGAATTTTCAGATTTTCATTTTTTTTCATTTTCAAATTTTCATTCTTATTTGCGAATTTTCAGATTTTCGAATGTCCGAATTTTCAAATTTGCGAATTTCTAGATTTTCAAACTTCCGAATTTTCGAAATTTTAAAAATCTGTTAAATGTGTTTTTGCTAATTAGAATATTTTTGTCAAATTTCATTGACAAAACATATTTGAAATGAAACGTATTGCACATGTCTATTGATAATCAACATCCTCTTCTCACTGTTCGATAGAGGCAGGTCTTCAGTTAAACACACATCACAAACTGTAGGTGAAAATATTATATTGTATAAAGAATTAAACATGAACAGCTTAGTTACTGATAAGTAATTATTACATAAAACAATACTCTAGAGACAAAAATATCACAAGACACATATTAATAGCGTGCGGCACCATTGCTAGCAAATAATACAGCCTCTGCACCAAAGAAAAATACCTATACAACCAAAGACAATATACAAGCAATCATAAACTGGAAAGATAACTAGCTAGCAAGCATGCCCAATATTACAAATCACTTAAATATCTGCAGATATTCCTTGTTTGTTCATTTAGGCACCTCCTCTCTAAGGTCTCAGCTAGAGGACTTGACCCTTTTTGGTCTAGGTACCGAAGAAATAACCTGACCTAGTTATGGCCACTGGAACTTATATACATCTGGTCAAGACATATAAGGAATGCACTTTTAAACTTGGTCATATCTGTGTGTGCCTTGTTTTCTTTTGTTGTTTACTGTATTTTTCAATGAAAATCTTAAAAAAAATAAAATATCTGCAGATATGTTTTACAAATGCCCATTGTAAAACTAGCAGGTCAGAGAGAAACTATAGAAACACTATTTAGAAAGGGAAGATATTTTAAATCATTAGCCCAAGTGACTTTAAATATGAAACATGATTGTTTATTCTAAAACCTATAGACATGCAGGTTCTATTTTTTTTGCAAATTCTTTATTAGTTACAGTACACAAAAGAAAGCTATCTTTTGTTGTACAGTCTCCAAAAACAGTGCATAGTGTAATGGAATACACATATCATATAAAATATAAATATATATTTAAATATATCAGTATTAAACATGACAACTGGTAAATACACTTCAACCAGCGTGTTGTTGAATAAATAGATTGATCCCTCAGCAATTTCCCAGGGACATAATGGAAATGTGTGTCTAATCTGTACTGCTTGATGGCTGACGAAGGAGAGTAAGAGTACGTCAAAGTGCGCTATCCATTTTAGGGTACAGATATGTAGAAATGGAGAAGATGATATCAAGGATGGAAGAGGAAAATGGGAAAGAATGGGAAAAGTGGTGGGAGGGAATAGGGTGAAATTGTGGGTCAGATGTATAGAGAGAGAAATCAGTGTTGCAATGTAGGAAAGGGAAGGTAGGGGAGAGGCAAGGGGGTGAGGGGAGGGATAAGCAACTAGGGGAGTGGGGGAAAGGGAAGAACAGTAAGAAGGACAGAAACCCTTCCGCCCCTCACCCCAAGTTCCGCGTTGAGAGGACAACAGTTTAATTACAGTTGAGCATTGCGACCTTATCCTTATCTGAGAATGTGAAGATTGAGCCATGTTTGAAGGTGGATGTCATAGTTATTTGTAGAGCAGAGGATGAGGTCTTCCATCCTCCGGTTTGAATTGAAAATTGCATCAAACTAGGTTTGCCTAGATTCTCCCACATCTGATCTTCAGTGGGAAAAGTGCTTTACTGTACCATTCATTCTATTTATTCACCCATTTTCACCTTGCATAAATGATTCCCTAGTTTAAACTACGTGAATGTGTTATTTAAAGTGCTTTAACCACTTGACAACTGGGCACTTAAACCCCCTTCCTAACCAGACCAATTTTCAGCTTTCAGCGCTATCACACTTTGAATGACAATTACTCAGTCATGCAACACTGTACCCATATGAAATTTGCGTCCTTTTTTTCACACAAATAGAGCTTTCTTTTGGTGGTATTTAATCATCTCTGGGTTTTTTATTTTTTGCGCTATAATTAAAAAAAGACCGAAAATTTTGTAAAAAAATGAATTTTTCTTCGTTTCTGTTATAAAATTTTGCAAATTAGTAATTTTTCTTCATAAATTTTGGACAAAATTTATACTGCTACCTATCTTTGGTAAAAAAAAAAAAAATAGTGGATATTATTTGGTCTTTGTGAAAGTTATAGAGTCTGCAAGCTATGGTGCCAATCACTGAAAATTGATCACACTTGATTTACT
>BLSH010321742.1:547696-564954 GCA_018402905.1 Glandirana rugosa | reverse complement strand
ATTACTAATATTTTTAATTGATACCTTCATAATTAGTGTATAATTTTTGTATCCAAGTAATGAGAGTACCTGTCAGGTAGTTCTGTCTGTGAACAACTAAAAACAAAAAAGAAAAAAATTGAAACACAGATCTGGACAAACATGTATCGTATAAACTTATGTTAATGACTGACCAACTGACTAGGTGATGGAGACGATCTTCAGACAAGATTCTCAGTTGCTGAGAAAGTCATTTTATTACGTAACATTCCAATCAAAACTTTTAGGAGGACGATCAAACGCGCGCGGGAAGCGAGATTCTGCAGGACGTCCATGGACGTCCTGTTAGAATAACCCGACCGCGCTGTGGACGTCTTTTGTCTATAGCGCGGTCGGGAAGTGGTTAAAGATTTAGGAGGGCAGTGTTTTCAATAGGAAGCTGAGATCAAGAACTCAAACTAGCAGGAGGATTTTCAAAACTAACCTTACAATGCATTATTTTACTGAAAGAGTCGTTGACTCTTAGAACAGACTTCTAGCAGAGGTAGTGGATCAGTCAACCAGTCAGTAATTGTATTCAAATATGCTATGTACAAACAGGTCTAGACACAAAGTTAAAAAAAGAAAAAACAAAAATCAACAAGTGTCTGTCTTGATGGACTGTCCATGAGAGTAATGAACCTATGTTTTTAATATGTGATTAATACTTCCATAGTTAATTTTTATAATCATTAGTTTCAATGATTTTTGTAATGGTGTTGCTCCCCTCCCAGAAGTAAGAAGCCCAGCACACTGGGCATGCAGGTTGGTATGACAATAGCAAGGGATTAAGGCAGGGATCCTCAAACTATGGCCCTCCAGTTGTTCAGGAACTACAATTCCCATCATACCGAGTCATGTCTGTGAATGTCAGAGTTTTACAATGCCTCATGGGATGTGTAGTTCCGCAACAGCTGGAGGGCCTTAGTTTGAGGATGCCTGGATTACAGGTATACAGCCCCCCTGCTATCTGGATACTAGCTGGCATGTAATGGGGGCCTCACTCCCAAAGCAACAGACTGTCCAGTTATTGTATTGCTCATATGTAGATGAAGTTCAAATATGGACAATGATGTCACAGAATTCCATCCCAAATTTAAGTTGGCGCACAGAGGACGCAGGATTAATCTTTCCTCTCTGCTCTCCACAGCACTGGAGCAAATACCACAAGACATCTTCAAACATCATTGGAACCTGGAAAAATGTTCTTATTTTTTGTTTTCATTTAATATTTCTTTCACTGAAATGTTATTGAAATTTTCCAATAAAACAAGTGAGATTGGTAAAGAAACACAATACAGTCTAAGCATTAACAAAAGCAGTAAAGTTTGCACATATACCACTCCCCAAGTTCAAAATGAGAACGACTACCATCTTATGCCTCATTAGGTCGTGGCTAAAGCAAAGTTTTGTAAACATCAAATTATAACAGAGAGTTTAACATTTAAGATATAAGGGACATTAATTTGCATGGAATACCGATTATAACATAAAGAAAAGTGACATCTAGGCAATCAAAACTATATAATCTAATAACGTGCATCGGACCATCAATATCCTGGAGATTCTGTAACCTAAATGAGGGAATTGTAAGGAAGACCTGGTCCCAAGAAAGAACCAATCCAGAAAGACTATCTAAGATGGCCACGGCCTACTCTATTCATCTGGATCTCACAGGAGTTCCACAAAGAAAGGGAAAAAACATGCAAAAGCGAAAAGCAGAGAAAAAGTAGGGAGAAAGAGAGAGAAAGAAAGAAGAAGAGGAAAAAAAGGAGAGGGAATAGATACCCCAGGGGTTTTTAGGCTGTACCGCATGGAACCTTCACAGTTTCAAGAATCAAGAGGTTCTCAAGGAAGGCAGAAAATGGTCTATCCAGGGCTGCCAGACCTGTCTAAATTTGTTGTATTTGGTTACAATCTCTCTTTATTAATTTTTTAAATATTATTAACATTTAGAACAGAAGGTATTTCATATAATAAATACCTTTTATATATAAATATATATATAAATATAAAAAATAATACATCTTATAATCACTCATAAAATATCCTCTTTTAAATACACTTCCCTTCTATCCCTCCTTCCCTCCCTTCCCTTCCCTGAGTGTACCATGGATCTGGTTTTTGACCTCCTATTGTAAAATATAATAAATAAACAAAATTATAAAAAACAAATAGAATAAAATAAAAATAAACTACAGACACCATCCTCTGCCCTTCTGACATATATATATATATATACACACACACACACACACACACACTCATGTTTGTTTGTGGTGCACACCCTAAAGCAATAGGCTGCTCACACCTATGCTTGCCATAAAGATATGAGTAATCATGGCGCGCTCCCGACGGGTGACGCCTGCAATAGGTTTATGTAATAGTGCCTCCCATGGGTCTCTCCGCAAGTTCACATGAAGGATCGTGTTAACCAATGTGTACACCCTGATCCACAACCTCCGGACCTTGGGGCAGGTCCACCATATATGTTTCATATCACCTAAGTCTGGGTAGCCTCCAAAGCAGTTGAATGGGTATGATGGCAGACCCTTTGCGATCCTAGCTGGGGTAAGATACCAATGGGACATAATTTTGAAAGAGTTTTCCAGAGCTAGGACATTACGAGATGATTTGAACAGGGCTTCCCACATCTTCTGCCAATCACTTGTTAGTGGAGTAGAACCAAAGTCCTGTATCCATTTTTTGACAATACCTAGGAGTTTGTGGACCCGTGTTATTGGATATGGAGGAATAAATTAAGGAAATTAGACCCTGAGTAGTAGGGTTAGTTCGACATTTGGTCTCAAAAGTCGTGGGCAATAGGGGGTGTTCGTGATGTTTTGTGTGGGACTTCATAAAGTGCCGAATTTGTATATATATATATAAGCATTCCGATTCAGGGATCTCATAAGAATCCCTTAGATATTGGAACAAACAAACTCTCCTTGCTGTGAGCAAAGAGCAAAATGTTACAAGATCCTTGTGCTTCCACCATTGGAAACTTCGGGGCTTCTCTGGGGATTCTCCGATCCAGGTGGGAACATGGGTTTTTATTCAATATTTAACCCTATAACGTCTGAAATTGTATTAAAAACAAACGTTCGCACTTTCATAGACCCCAAACAAGTTCACTAGTGCAAACAGCTAAGAAAAAGTAGTAAAATTGATTTATAATATACCTTTCAAGTTTCCATTGATCTCTAAATGTGTCTTTGGCATCCCTCCAGAACTGTCAGGTCAGCAGAAGGGGTAGCATTGGTCCCTCTTTCAACACTGTTTGAGCAAAGAGGAATGTTCCACCACTGGTTTGGTTTAATGAGCCCAGAAATTTCTGGGGAAGGGATTCCCCATTACATCACTGCCCAGATTTTGTAGTGGTCCAAACTTGGGCAATGATGTCACAGAGAACTCCTTCTCCAGAAATGTAACCACCTTAGTGCTGAAACTGTGTATACTGTACATAGAAAGCCAATACCTGGAAATAAATAAAATCACATTCCCACTATTCAACTACATTCACCCAATGATTTTAACCAGTAATCAGAAAAAACTGTACTATACTTTAAACCAGGGATATGCAATTAGTGGACCTCCAGCTGTTGCAAAATTACAAGTCCCATCATGCCTCTGCCTCTGGGTGTCATGCTTGTGGCTGTCAAGATCTTGCAATGACTCATGGGACTTGTAGTTCTGCAACAGCTGTAGGTCCGCTAATTGCATATCCCTGCTTTAAACATTCGAAATTACAGTATCTCATAAAAGTGAGTACACCCCTCACATTTTTGTAAATATTTTATTATATCTTTTCATGTGGCAACACTGAAGAAATTACACTTTGCTACAATGTAAAGTAGTGAGTGTACCTCCAAGATGACCACTGCCTTGCTAAAGAAGCTGAGGGTAAAGGTGATAGACTGGCCAAGCATGTCTCCAGACCTAAACCCTATTGAGCATCTGTGCGGCAACCTCAAACGGAAAGTGGAGGAGCGCAAGGTCTCTAACACCCAGCAGCTCTGTGATGTCGTCATTGAGGAGTGGAAGAGGACTCCAGTGGCAACCTGTGAAGTTCTGGTGAACTCCATGCCCAAGAGGGTTAAGGCGGTGCTGGAAAATAATGGTGGCCACAAAAAATATTGACACTTTGGGCCCAATTTGGACATTTTCACTTAGGGGTGTACTCACTTTTGTTGCCAGCGGTTTATACATTAATGGCTGTGTGCTGAGTTATTTTGATGGGACAGCAAATTTACACTGTTATACAAGCTGTACACTCACTACTTTACATTGTAGCAAAGTGTCATTTCTTCAGTGTTGTCACATGAAAAGATATAAAATATTTACAAAAATGTGAGGGGTGTACTCACTTTTGTGAGATACTGTATATAGCCCAGTCAGCAACACACTTGATTACAGTGAATAAGAGGGAATTGAATATTTAGGAGATTTGATTTTTTGGTTTAGTATTCAATGAGCAAAATGCTAAGTGAATCTTTGATAAATACTTCCCTACCAAAATAGATCCTTGATGGTGACCTGCTATAAACTCCTGCCCATGCTTTTCACACTCATTTTTGTACCATATTGCAGAAACATCTCACCTGCATTATCTCTGCAATTTAAGATGGATCCAAATATATATAAAAAGTCTGTGCTTAAAAATGCTGAACATGTTGAAATAAACGTAACAGTTTCTGTGTGAACATCAAAGAATATGTTTGATACAATATAATGAATATGTGTGACACAGCATTTTACTGGGTTCACACTATCTGACACAAAAATAGTCAGACCTTTGATCCTACTTTGCCCTGCAACATCGGTCCTACTTCCGTCCTACTTTGGTCCTACTTCCACCTGAATGAACAAGATAAGATTTTGCTCCGACTTTGAGATTGTGATTTGTCCTTTGACCAATCAAAACAATCCCAGTGTGAGATAAATTCCTTTTACTGCTGCTGTAATCACCAGGTTGGATGTCACAAGTCAAATGGTTAGACCAAGGATCCGACTTTGATCCAACTTCAATTATGATATTCAATGGGCTGAAGTAGGACCAAAGTCGGACCAAAGTAATACAGGAACCTTTTTCAAAGTCGGACAGATTTGTGTCGGACCAGATAAGATGGCTCTCATAGGGAAACATTGATTTGGTGATGCCATTCGGCTTGTGCTTACAATGTCGGTCCGTTTGTGAACCCAGCCTATTGCTATACATATATTAAATGTGCACTATTTTTAGTGATATTTAGTATGATTATTTGTACATTAGTTAAATTTATAGCTCTAAATGCTGGGTGAAATAAGTTTTCATTGTCATTTGTTTTTTTTTTTTTTGTTTTTTTTTATACCAGTTAGTCACTGGTTTAGCACTAATTGCACTTTACTTTTGGTATGGATTTTTGATATTTGCACATTAGTTATAGTTATAGCACTGTTTACTGTGCCACACACGTTAAAAGGTGTAGTGATAAATCAATTACATTTTAACAGCAATCCTAGGAGCAAAAGAACTGACCTAATTCTTCTTGAAATAGTAAACAACACAAACATACCATCCATCCGATGTCTGGTAATTTTGGGGAGGCATAATAGGGTCCAGTTTTGTCATAAATAGTATGCTCTTTAAACATTATTTTTTATACTCTAAATGTGTAGAGTGTTATTACTGCTGAATAATTGAAATTAATGGAAATTTAAAGCAAAATAAGTTGGCATTTTAGTCATTTTATTAAATTACCATGCATCTGTAATGTAAATGTGATTTGATTTATTATTTTGAAGGAATTGCAGAAGTACAGCAAAAGACCCCACCACCTTTAAGCTGTGCTGGGAGTGAAGCACTGGGAAATGCACTGTGTGACATCATTAAATCAAACTCAAGTGCCATTATGACAATATCTAAAAGACTCAATGGGCAGCTGCTTCCCAAAGCTCTACGACAGTATATATGGCTGGATAAACTTATAAGATCTGAAAAAAACTTAAAAGGGGAAAAAATTGAGTAAGTTTTATTTGCATTTTATTTCATAGTTCATAACCAATATTTTTGTATTATTATATTTTGCCAAATGTATTGCAATATTTAGGTAAACAGGTTTTTACCCATTTTCCTTATTTATTATGGTCAGCAATAAAATAATTTAAAAACATTTTAAAACATCAACTTAGCAATGTATAAAACCTAAAAAGAATAAATAAAATTGGTCCAATTCCATTACACTTTCCTGACATTACAAATAACTTTATGAAAGTGGTTTACCTGCCAAAGAATTTGTAATTTTGTTTAGACTGTCCCTCTTGTCAGAACCGCTATCTGCCTTGTTTACATAGGCAGACCGCTGTTCTGACTCTGTGCTGGATGATTGGCAGGTACTGGCGGATATTGAGTCTGCGATACTCATAGGTCATCTTCTGCTGTGTATATTCCCAGCAGGCCGCCACCAGCGCCCATGTGAGCCCCCACCAGAAGTATCAGATCACGTACTAGGTATGTGATCCGGTGCAGCAGCATACGGTCGGCAAGTGGTTAAACCAGTAGTATTAAACCAAAAACCAAAATTGTAATATATTGAAGCTTACAAATCCTTAGATGTGGTGGCTGTATTAGTTTACTTTTTTATGCTTTTTCCCCTCTGTTTTAACCTGGTGATCTGGCCAGTAACACGCCTCCTGTATTAGAGTGCCCCCACTCTAAGTGAAGGCGCATAGGGGCACCTTTGAACAGCAGCATTGCCAGTCTGTGGGGAGGGGAGTATTAGATGCATTAACAGATTTAGATACACTAAACCAGGGGTCAGCAACATTTTTCTACTTAAGGGCCGCATTCAATGTATGTGAATGCATGGAGGACCGCATTCACCTGCTAATAAATTAAGATAATATTAATTCTAACATAGTAATAATAACAGTACAAGTTTACCTCACTTTAAGGTGCTTCACTCAATGAAGAGGACAGCAGTGAAAAGGTCAGCGCGTCGATTGCCCATAAATTATCACGGGCACTGACGGGCCAGACATCTAGTGGTGGCGGGCCAGGGGCGGGCCACGGGCCGCGTGTTGCTGGCCCCTGCACTAATCAAATTGAAGCCAAACTCCAGCTGCAGTTACACAAGCAGTTAGCAGTTTTTTTTTTTGGGGGGGGTAGAGTTTTTAGACACATAAATAAAAGCTGACCATTGTAAGAACCCCTGCCAGTGTTTAATGGCTTGTCTCAACACCCTTAACTGCTACATCTGCAGGAAAACGAATTATGCTGAAAAACAACAGGCATACTGACCAGATCACCAGTTGAAAATAAATGAAAGAAAACCTAAAGAAACAAATGCAGCCATCACATCTAAGAATTGGGAAGTTGCAATATAACACACGTTCGCTTTTGGGCTTAACTGTTAGGGATTCCTATGGCATGATCTTCTTTTAAAGCTAAAGTGATAAATCAAAAATTCTTAGTAGTAAAATCAGTTTGTGTGTGAATTATTAATTTAACTAGCCATTGTAAATCTATGAATAATAGACATTTTGAGATAGATATAAAACAAAGTGTAAATCTTGGATCGGATTACAAAAAATGATTTTGACCTTTTCTGAAAAGAAAGACGTTTGAGCAGCAATGCAATTCTTTCCTGTGTAGTAAGACATGTAAATTGCAGAAGATACTGTATCTTTCCTTTTTTTTTGCTGCACTGAAATGTTGCCAGCGAGTCTTTTGTCATTCCCAAGAGAACATTATTTCCAGGAATACAATTTCAACATCTGCTGAATCTGATTAGCTACTTCTAAGGAACATATCTGAGTTTATAGACAGGTTTTCCAAGAAGCACAGTATTCTCAAGGTATGGCTGATTTACCTTGGCAAAGAACAATAACACAAAAGCATGTATATACATGCACTTTAAAGAAGCTTCACCTCCGTACCAATATGAACTAGTAATAATCTGTGCAGGCTATTGTTTTTTTATTTTTTGCTGCAGCAGTAGTATTCAGTTTATGGCCAAGAATTGAATTTAGATAGATGATATATGCAGTAATCTCTCAGAGCAGATCATGATAAAATAATCTCCAGTCGTTATAAAGCCTACATTTAAAGCTAATGCAGACTGACCTTTGCTGATAGTCAAATAAAAATAATTATTTTTGTTTCATTATTATTATTATTCATTTGTATGTAATTTAGTGGCGGCCCGTCCATAGAGGGCACACAGGTGCCGCCCCCTATCCATGCGTCCGGCCCCCTGATCTACATATCAGGATGCCAGACTATGGATTCCAATGGGGGGGGGGGGGTAGTGTATTTCTGAAGCACGTGATTAGAGGCTCTAATAGGCTTCAAAAAAGGGTGGGCTTGGGGCGCCCCGATCCCACCCAATTGTGTAACCATAGCAAATAAATTTTCGCTATTTTCACACTAAAGTTCCTCCCCGCCAATCAGGAGGCAGGTCATGAGACCTGTTTCCCTATTGGCCAAAGTGGCAAGCGATCCTATTGGATGCCTAGCGCTTAGGAAGAGGAGACACGCTTGAGGAATGGACACCTCCGCCACCGTTGCTGCCTACCCGCACTCTAAGAACACAGGAGGAGAGGACACCACAGCCCGCCTCATAATCTGGTAAGTGCCGGACCTCCCACGGGGGGGGGAGCTTTCAGAGTTCTCTCAATGCTTCAATGCTGCGAGCCTCCGGCCGCCCCTGGTGCGGGGGGGGGGGTGGATGCGTCAGTGGCGCGCCACTGGGGGGGGGGTGCTGGTTCTTTGCTGCCCCCCAGAGGAAAAACTCACCAGCCGCCACTGATGTAATTGCTTATTTATGACACAATTGGCAATGCAGCAGCTCCTTGAAGAAATCATTTTACTTTTGGAGTTTTAGACACTTTTTACACTTCAGTTCAATGGGTCATTTATTTATTTATTTCAGGTACTTATATAGCGTCGTCAATTTACGCAGTGCTTTACATATACATTGTACATTCACATCATTTTAATGTTTTGTTTTGTTCTAATTATGAAACACATACTGAAAACATTTCCAACAGTAAAGACGCACTTCCCACCATCTCAGCTAAATATTGTTACATTGCACAACTAAAAGCGTTTATGTCAAAGTGTACCTATACCTCTGTTGAGTTTGTCAACTCTTAGTCACTGCAGTGTAACTATGGATGAGCAGCATTGTCACCCTAGACTGCTGTCGTGATTTAGACTACAAACACTTCCCCCTTCCCTCCTCTGTATTACACAGAGTGGAAGTAGTTTGAAGCTCACATTAGAGAGCCAATACATTGGAATACATTGTTTGAAATTTCAGGTCAGTACACAGGAAATTAAAAGGTCACAAGATTTCTAAAAGGATCAACAGATACTTTTTGGTACATACAGAAAATAAACTTGAACTATTGCGTTTGAATATTTAGGATTTATATTTTTAGCCAGTGGGTTAATTGTCATGTTTCCTGGAAATCCCTGGAAAACCCTTGCTTTGCAGCGCAACATGTCGGATCCCAGACACATGGGGACCAGTCCCGCTGCCCCAAGTGCTTTTAGCTCATGATCCACTTACAATTCTGGTACTGCCTGTAGTGGACTTCCTGAAGGACCTGACCCTGATAGCCTGGAATTTTGCCCTCTGCTTAAGTCTATGCCATTCTGGGAATCTTCCCTAGCTCCGTCGAGGGTGGTCTCCTCCTCAGCTCTGTCTTGAGAGGACTTTTGCAGGATTTTATGGGCCAAAATTACAAATTTAATTGCGGATCCAGAGAAGCCATAAGCCTACTTACACATCTTCCCCTGGATAATCCACATCTGATCAACCTCTGAGTCTTAAGCCACCAAGACTATCAAATGCTAAGATTTTTTTATTGATTATTGTGAGATAAACTGGTAATTTTCTTAATTATCTTGGTGGTTTGAAAGCAAAGGTCCTGTAAAATAAAATAGTGGCTGCTGCAATTTTTTATGTTGCACGATATTTGCACAGCCATTTACCTAACGCAATTTTTCAGGAAAAAATATCAGCGTTCATCGTGACTGATGTTGGATCTACACCGGGGGACAATTTTTTTATTTTTTACTTTTACCAATTTTTTACCTCCTACTTATTTACATGGGGGGTGGGGGGGTGGGATATGGGGGTCCCCTTGTTAAAGGGGGCTTCCAGGTTCCAATAAGCCCCCCACCCGCAGACCCCCACGACCACAGGCCAGGGTTGTGGGGAAGAGGCAAATATCCCCATCAACATGGGAAAAGGTACTTTGGGGGGAGCTCCCTTGCTCCAAAGCATCCCCCATGTTGAGGACATGTGGACTGGTTTACTTTTTTTATACAGTAAGCCTAGATCAAGGCCTGATCTAGCTATTTTGCATTCAGCATGTTTTATTATTAATTGTAAGTAATGAATAAAGGGACAATATACAGCAACATTACATCAGGGCTTACATCAGATTCACAAATAGGAATATAGCATATATCAGATACAAACAAATAGAGGGAATAGATCCAGTGTACAGTATTCAGGAGTTCAAATGAAATGTAAGCTGGAACTGAGATTCCCTTTTAAATGGAGAGCGCGTCAATGAAGTAACCCCGCTTCTATATACACCTCAAAGGCAATGTCCCAAATGACAAGGAAGATGAAAGAAAAAAAATAAAGAAGAGCAGAGAGAGAGAGATCCAGCAACCTAAAGCGGAGTTCCACCCTGTTAAAAGTCAGCAGCTAAAAAAAGTGTAGCTGCTGGCTTTTAACAATCGGCCACTCACCTGTCCCTCGTTCCAGCGATGCGGCCGCCCGAGGGCTCGCTCTTCTCCCCCTCCCCTCGGCAGAGCTGGCATCACAAGTGTGGGCACCCAGCTTTGGCTTCAAAGCCAGGCGCGCACTGCGCATGCGCGAGTCGCGCTGCGCCTTGTGAATGGCTGGCGTATCTTCTGGGACCTGTGATGTGTTCCAGAAGATCGCTGAGGGGGGGAGGTAAACTTCCTTCTGGAGCCGCGGCTCTGGGAGAGGAAGTGGACCCCCCAAAAAAATGCCATGTTAATTGTGGCATGTCAGGGGGTCACCTTCCTTTAAAGTGGACGTTCCACTTTTGGGTGGAACTCCGCTTTAAACAGCAGATTAGGCATTCCTGAATAATCCTGTATATTGCCCGTGTACCCCAAGTGTTTTCAAATTGCTTCACCGTATCATTAATTAGGCTCCATTCATACCTGAGCGTATTGATTACTGGCGTTTTTTAAGCTTTTTTGCAGCTTTTTTACAAGCTTTTTTTTAAAGCGCTTTAGAAACATATTACAAGCATTTTACAGCTTCGGGCATTTTTGTTTGGCCAATAGAAAGCACCAGGGGCAGGAGAGCGAGAGGAAATTAGTGGTGGAGAGCTGCTATTTGAGCATTTTACAAGCGTTTTTCAAGCGTTTTTCTGCATAAGTCAGGCGTTTCAATTGAAGTCTATGGGGCCAAAAACGCTTGCAATCTGCCAAAAAGAAGCTCATTTACTTTTTTGAGCTTCAGGTGTTTTGCTTCAGGTGACAGAACACTCATATGTGAACAGGGGCCATTGAAATGAATAGGATTTTGCTTGTTGGGAATTTTGGAGTTTCAGAGCTGAGCGTTTTACAAGCTGAAAAATGCTGAGGTGTGAATGGGGCCTAACACTAGAATATTCCTAATGAATCATGTTCTTTGAGATTCTATGTTTGGTTTGAGTTAAAGGTGATATTTCTTCCATGCACCCACTATCGTGCTCCTGGCTGTGAGAAGTATAAAAAGACCAGTCTTTGTAAGCAACGAGAAGCATGTGTCCACTGGTTCATTGAATAGGATGATATAGGGTTGCTTCTGTATACATAATCCCATGACCATAAGGAGAAAACACCATCCCAGAAGCCTCTGATTTTAGGGCACTCCCACCAGACATGATACATAGTACCCTATAGTACCCTACATGGTACAACCCTGAAAACAAATTAGGGAGGTACTGTTGGGACAAGGTATCATCTAGTTAACACCTTCAAATTAGCTTCCATTAAACAGACATTTAAAATTCCTCAGAAAGAATTCAGTACCTTCCATACTGTACTTGAGTCACTGACTAAGAACAAGTACATAGCACCTAATAATTTTTTATCTCCTGGCAAGTTGTAATATTGAAAAATAAGAATGTGTGCACAGTATCTGCATCTAAAAGATTGCCATTTACAAATGTATTACTTAAACCATTGATATTTTCAATAGAATATTTGACAAATATACACTGCCATTGAAATATACATTGGGCACCATTTGAATGTTACCTATTCTTCTCTTTACACACTGCAGTAAAGCAGTTAGCAATTAGGAAACCATTAAGGTTGAATTTTGTATAAAAAGTTATATTCTTTAGATACAACTGTGTCTTTAGTTCTCACTAAAGTAAAATGTAAACCATTGATAGTGGGCACATATAAACTTCTTTATTAAGGCAGTGCATAATGAATTGATGAGATACAGTATGTAGAAACCTACTAATCAAAAATCACCAATTAAAGTGTATATGAATCCCAACAATGACATTTTATGTGTTCCCTCTTTGTCTGGGATATATACAATTGAAATTGTGATAACATTGTGCTTGCTTTGCTTTTACTGACTGTTTTTAGTTAGCTTTGCTTTAGGTTCTCTCTGTGTACTATAGAACACCCTCCCTATGTTATGGAGAAGGAAGATGGGTTCTTTAGTTGTAAACCATTTAGTTCCCCAGGGTGACAACCATACTTTGAATTACATATAATGTGCAGCGCTGATAATATATAATTTGGATTAAACCTTGTGTATACGGTATCACACTATATGTGGACCTTTTTTATTTCATGGACGGAGCCACTAGTGGTTTTTCCCTGCGGTATTGATCTGTCATCCGGACCGGTGATGGTCGTCCATACATGAGGAGTGTCAGTCTGGCTCTGGAGTAATATCCCTATACTGGCTATCCATACATGCAGTTTACCAGTTGATATCTGGTAAGAGTATTTTATCTGTAAGGTGGTGGATGCACTTCAATTGGTGGAATATTATGAAACATTGAATACTCACCCATTACTCACCGTCTTTTCTAATATGCACTTTTCCTCATGTTGGCTTTTTGATGAACTGTTTATGGACCTTTTTTCTGTATTTTCACTTTAAGGACTTTTTTTGCATTGTCACTCTAAGGACATTTTTTCCGGGTAATTCCCGGGTTTTGATCACACATTATATATTTTCAGCGCTGCACATTATATATAATTCACTGTCTGTATGCACAAATTTTGTTGAAATTGTGGTGCTAGCTGCTTTATGTTTTGGTAGATGCGCAGTGTTGTAATTTCCATTTCTGACAACCATACTTCTCCCAAGGTCCAGCACAGCGAGTAAGCATTTTAACCCTAGGGCAAAATGTATGTTGCTGGCTGGATCACTAGGTGAAATATAGGAAAAAGGTCTGAAAAAAAAATAAAACGAATGTATCCACCATATCTACTGACTGTTAAGCTACAGTATATAAATTGTTGTTCTTGGGTTTAGATATGCTTTAAGTGAAATTGCTGCAATTAAATGTTAAGATCTAATGTTTTTTGGGTAATATACTTTCCACAACGTTGATGTGGCTTCATTAAAAAGTCCAATTGCTACAAGTATGTAGCTGCAATTAATCAATAATGTTTTACTGCCCAACCTTACTCTGTGAATTTTTGTCACAAGTACTGTATAATGTTGTAATTTATCACCTCTAGTTCAGTTTTCTTATGCTGATAGATAACAATACATATACTGTTTTACAGAATAATGGAAAAAGAGGCAAGAGAGAAGTGTGGCAAAATACTGGAACACAAACGTGCAGAGTTGAAGCTCAGAAGTGCAACGCGATCTCCAATTTCAGGTCTTATTGAAAATGCTGTGGTCGAAGTAAGTGGGAAAGAACTGTTTTTTGGAGTCACCATATTGTCTTCATATTTTCCTAGATAATAAAACTAATGATATTATTTGTTGTATTTCTTAGGCTAGCCATAAATGTTCAATTGTGTTATTAAAATTGACAGGAGATGGGACTTCTATTCTTCCTTGGTTGCATTTCCACACTGCTGTGTCTACTACATTGCTCTACCTGATTTAGCTGACAGGTAGTTAGGGGGAAAACAGTGACAATCTCATTCCCTTTTCATAATAAAAAAGAGAATTATTTGTGCCACCTTCTACACACCTTCTACACATCAGAGAATTCACTGGGTGGTCTGACATTATTATTTGTGTCAGTTCCCTGTGCTCATCCAACACGTGTTGGTCTTTATTCAGAAAATCTGTACTAAAACAGGAATAGCTGTAATAACCCCAGGCAGTAAAAAGGCCTTGGGTTTTGATCTAAGGTATTCATGGCAAACTTTAAAAACGTTATGCAATACATGTACATTTCCCAGTGTTGTATACATTTAAAGACCCTGCAGTTGCAGAAAAATACCGGTTGTTCTGCCAAAAATACACTCAGTGCCTAAGTCCTGTTGTGCGCAGACAACAACAGTATTTTTGTCCATTCTGCAGTATTAGCCATGCCCAGTATTTTTTTTGCTGAACTGTCCAAACCAACCTCCTATCCTATTCTTCACAATATAGAGACTTTTTTTTTTTTTTTAGCTCCAAGATAATAGTTAGGAAGGCTAATTAGACTCTTTGAAATAATCAACAGGTATTTTTTTCCACTTTTTGAACAGATATAACAAAACACTTTCAGTGGTATATTTAGCAGACCAAAAGTGATCAAATAAGAGAATTGCATTGTTAGCTTTTGTATACACTTTGTAGATCAACCTATTTTTAGTGAAGTAGTCCTCCTTAAGCAGTTTTCTTAAGTGTGGATTTCACATTTACATGTTATCAGGACTGTATTTCACATACCTATTTGACGATATTAAAATTAAACTACATATTAGGCCATATATGGTGACCTTCACATCACTTTTTTTGTTGTCTTCATTTGTTCTGAGCATATATAGTACATAAATGTTATTTTAATAAACTGTATTATTTTACCTTACAATAAATTTCTCATGAAAACATTCCGTTATTATATATAAATGTTGGATGGGTAATAACTTTTTTTTTACATACAATTACTAATTTAAGGTAAACCTGCCAGGCACTAAATCCCAACCTGCAGTAGACACCATACAGTATGTATATTTATCTTTTCCACCATTCTTCCGTGGCTACAATTCCTGTTGCCACCCTGTAAAAATCCTGGTTCTTCCAGGAGCCTGTAGCACAGGATAAAGGAGTGAATTAAGTTATCTTTAGGTTCACTTTAACCACTTCAAACCTTTATTTCTTATCATCAGAGTTTAGTAGACCCACTGTGTCACCAGGGGTATCAGCTAACTAAAAAGCAGGACTGACCCAAGAGCAGTGTAGGTCCTTAGACAGGTGGTTAGAACAAACAGCACAAAGGAGAATAGTCACCAAACTCATGGCCAGATCAAAGCAATCTTAAACAGATTATACAGGATCCCGACAGGAATAACTGAGAATAGCAGAGATACCAGTTTGATGGTCCAGATAGGCACAGACAAGCAGAGAACAAATGCAGTCCACACTATTTGCAGCAAAAATCCAGGACAGGAAACGGGCAAATATCAGACCTAAATTGAGGCTGAATGTTCAGTAGTCTCTTGCACATTTCTGAGTAGAGTAGGTGTGCACTGAAAGGACCTAACCTGCAGAACTAAATAATAACCAGCAGATGGTGAAGGCTCAAGACTGATTGTTAATCTTAAGAATCATTATTTTAGCTTATGAGTCATTATTTTATCTTCACTTTGAACCTTTTCTTCTATCCCTAATAGTTACCTAATAGAATCTCACAGTTAACAACTACCTGAAAGGAATGCATATTTGAAAGATTAAAATTTATGAAGTCATGTTTATAAATTGAATTTTACAGACAAAATCTGTGAAAATTGGGTAATAAAATTTGCATGCAGCGATTTATGCTGCTTGTTTGTGATAAAACTCTAATGAATAGAAATCCTAATTTCTGATCATAAAAAGCAATAAATAAATAAAAAGCAGATACCTGAATCAGTACTCAGTTTTCAATCACCAATTTTAGCCTGTGCATTTAATGGGACGTGCTAAACTGCATATTGAGATGATGGGATGATTGGATTATTGGCTGCAATGCTCAGAACTCTCACTAGATGCCAGTGTACTTTTTACACACAATTATGGTAATGACTGTTGTTACTCAAAATATGTTATTCTTTTCTGCAGGGCTTGATACTATGTTGCAAGAAGCAGTTACTAATGTTTAACTGTTCACTTGCTGATTTATATACTTGCAGCTGTACAATAATAGTGATTATTTTTCCACATGGGGATTATGGGTGGAATATCATGGATACACATCTTATGTAATGCATTTAATCAGTTTGTTTCAGATAGGTATGTATGTATGTATATATATATATATATATATATATATATATAATTCTTTTTCTACATTGTGATTATGGGTAAAATATATTGGCCAAACATGCATAGGAGCACAGTTGATCTGTTTCTGATAGGAACATAGGTATAATTTTTTGCCTACGTGGGGATCATGGGGGAAATATCATGGCTGCACATTCCAAGGAGCATATTTAACCTATTTATAATAAAAATATGTGTATAATTATTTTTCTACATAGGGATTATGGGTGGAATACCATGGCTAAACATGCCTAGGAACTCAGTTGACCTGCTTCTGATAAAAAAATAAAAAGGGTATAATTATTTTTCCACATGGAAATTTTGGGTGGAATATCATGGCTGCACATTCCAAGGAGCATGTTTTAACCTATTTCTAATAAAAGTATCTGTTTAATTATTTTTCTACGTGGGGATTATGAGTGGAATATTATGGATACACATTATTTTGTAATGCACTTGACCTGTTTCTGATAGAAATATGGGTATAATGATTTCTCTACACGGGGACTATGGGGGGAAAATCCTGTTGATACTCAACAAGGAACATATTTAACCTGTTTCTGAAAACATTATGGGTATAGTTCATTTTCTACATGGGGATTATGGGGGGGGGGGGGTTAATGGCTACACATTCCAAGGAGCATATTTAACCTATTTCTAATAAAAAATATGTGTATAATTATTTTATGTTTCCTACACATAGGTACTATAGGGGGGGGGGTTATTAGGGGTACATCTTTTTATTAATATGTGTATAAAAAATAATCTTTATCC
>BLSH010321742.1:512112-525621 GCA_018402905.1 Glandirana rugosa | reverse complement strand
TTCGACGTAGACACCACTGTTCACCGTGTTTGACTTAGACCACTGTTCACTGTTCGACGTAGACACCACTGTTCGACGTAGATCACTGTTCACTATGTTTGACGTTGACCACTGCTCACTCGCGACGTAGACCACTGTTCACTGTTCGACGTAGGCACCACTGTTCGACGTAGACGACTGTTCACTCGAGACGTAAACCACTGTTCACTTCACCGTCCACTGTGTGACGTAGACCACCGTCCGTTACACCGTTCACTGTTCGATGTAGACCACCGTCCGCTGCACCGTTCACTGTACGACGTAAACCACCGTCCACTGCTACCGTTGACTGTGCGACGTAGACCAGCCACGTCGCCTGCCACCAGATGTAGCTTGTCACTTGCCACATTGCCTGCCACCAGATGCAGTGTGTCACCTGCCACTTCACTTGTCACCAAATGCAGAGCTCACTTGTCAGCAGATGCAGCTTGTCACCACGGATGCAGCTTGTCACTTGTCACCAGATGCAGCGCTCACTCGTCACCAGTTGCAGTTTGTATCACTTGTCACTAGATGCAGCTTGTCACCACAGATGCAGCTTGTCACTTGTCACCAGATTCAGTTTGTGCCACTTGTCACCACAGATGCAGCTTGTTACTTGTCACCAGATTCAGTTTGTGCCACTTGTCACCACAGATGCAGCTTGTCACTTGTTACCAGATGCAGTTTGTGTCGCTTGTCACCACAGATGCAGCTTGTCACTTGTCACCAGATGCAGTTTGTGTCACTTGTCACCACAGATTCAGCTTGTCACTTGTCACCAGAGATGCAGCGCTCACTTGTCACCACAGATGCAGCTTGTCAATTGTCTCCAGATGCAGTGCTCACTTGTCACCAGATGCAGCTGGTCACCAAAGATGCAGCTTGTCACTTGTCACCAGATTCAGTTTGTGGTACTTGTCACCACAGATGCAGCTTGTCACTTGTCACCAGAGATGCAGTGCTCACTTGTCACCACAGATGCAGCTTGTCATTTGTCACCAGAGAGGGAACGCTCACTTGTCACCAGAGATGCAGCTTGTCCCTTGTCACCAGAGATGCATCGTTCACTTGTCACCGCAGATGCACCTTGTCACTTGTCACCAGAAATGCAGCTTGTCACTTGTCATCAGAGATGCAGCACTCACTTGTCACTATATTCATTTAGACGTCACCTCAGTGCTGATTTATCTGTGATTTGGTCTCCGCTCCATTTAGAGAAGACCAGCTCTCCTAGAGGCTCAAGGGAAGAAACAAGAGGCGGAGCCCGGGTGGCAATGACAGTGGCTGCCAACAGAAATAGAGCTGCCGCCAACCCCCTGCCCCATGTCCTGGCCTACAGCAGGTCATGGACCAGCAACTCCGCCTCTTAAATGGTAGCAGAGACAAAGTCACCAGTGCTGGCCTTGGACCTCTAGCGGCGGCTCTGCTGATATAACAGAACAAAGCCAATTTCCTGTGATTTTTTCCCGGTCAGTGGAACTGATGGACAAAATGACAGCTAGAATACAGGACAAACTTGAAGCACATAACCGTGTTTGGGAACTTTGGCATCTCCAGGACGACCCACCCTAGACCAATTCTTTGGCTACTGTGATGACACCTTTCTTTCTTTTTCTCCCCTTCTTCTGTTCTCTGCTACCTATACTTTATTTTATCACATACTACGTTTGTTTATCAATGATGTTACACAATGACGCAGTGTTCCAGTGGCATCTGTGTTCTAACAATAATTATTAATTTTACGTTTCCAATTGCTAGCATTAGCCACGTTTTGGTTTTGTTCCCATCCCTCGAATGATGCTCCTTGTGAACATTGCAACTGTAACCCTAATTGACTTTCCTCTCTGTTTTTATTGTGATGAAAATTTTATAAGAATAGTTATTTAAAAAAAAAATATATATATACAGGTAAGTGGCTTTTTGGTTCATTTTGGCTGACCTTATTTTGCCTTCATGGATTTGGGCTTGAGGCCCCTTTCACACTTATGAGACTTGTCCTGCAACTTGGGACTGCAAAGTCGCATGACAAGTCGTTCAATGAGTACCGTTCATATTTGTACAACTTCAAGCTGTGCCGACTTAAAGTAGTCCCTGCATTACTTTGGTCCAACTTTGATTCAACTTGAGGTTCATAGACTTCAATATAAAACCCTCAAAGTCGCATGCAAATCGCACCTGAATAATATAGATGCGATTTCTGTACGACTTTGTAATATGTTTTCATTGTGCCAAAGTTGCAACAAAGTGAGACCAAAGTTGTACTGATCGCAAATCGTGTTGAAGTTGTGGCAAAATGGCGGCAAAATTATGCAAAAATCGCTTCACACAAGTGTGAAAGGGGCCTGAAGCTAAATTATATGCAGATATAAAAGACACAGTTAAAAGCAGCGCTGTAATCATTAATGCATCATTAACCACTTGCCGACCGCCAACCGCAGGCAGCGGTTGGCAGCGACAAGGTGGCTCGATATCGCAAACCGCCGTCATATGACGGCGGCTGCGAGATTGGGCACTGTGAGCGTGCGCGCGCCGTCGGAGGTGCGCTCGCACGCTCACTGTGTTCGGGGGAGGCCAGGGAGCGGGTAGGGCGGACTTGATCTCTGCCGACTACCCCGCAGTGAAAGAACGGAGATCCGTGTAAATAAACACGGATCTCCGTTCTGTGAGAAGGGGAAGGGCTGTGATCACAGCCTTCCTCTATATGAAAGCAGTGATCACGCCCCTTCCCCTGCCAGTCAAACACTAACACAGTTAGAACATGCCCAGGGAACACAGTTAACCCTTAGAGCGCCCCCAGGTTAACCCCTTCACTGCCAATGGCATTTACACAGTAATCAGTGCATTTTTATAGCACTGATCGCTGTATAAATGCCAGTGGTCACAAAAAAGTGTCAAAATGGTCCTCCGCAATATCGCAGTACCGCTGAAAATCGCAGATCGCCGCCATTACTAGTAAAAATAAAAAAATAAATAAAAACCCCAGAAATTAATTCTCATCATCCGTAAACGCCGCAACTTTTGCGCAAAGAAATCAATAAACGCCGATTGAGTTTTATTTTATCACAAATATGAGGAAGAATATAAATTGACCAAAACCGTTGAAAAAAAAATATTTTTTTATATTTTTTTTTTGGATTTGTATTTTAGCAAAAAGTAAGAAATTTGTTTTTTTTTTTTGCAAAATTGTCGCTCTTCTTTTGTTTATAGCGGCGATCAGAAATGACGCAAAGGTGCTCAAATACCACAAAAAGAAAGCTCTATTTGTGGGAAAAAAAGGACGCAAATTTCATTTGGGTATAACGTCGCGCAATTGTCAGTTAAAGCGACGCAGTGCCGAATCGCAAAAAGTGCTCTGGTCCTAAAGTGTGAAATCCTTCCAGGGCTGAAGTGGTTAAATTAAATTTTAAAAAAATATATAAGTAGGGAAAGTACATGAAATTGAACTGGTATCAGTCCCTGTACAGCTGAACTGGAATGTGAAAGGAAGTAGCAGCACAGGGAGCCAGTTTATGTACTGACAAGATACTTGCTGATAGAATGGGAGAGCATATTGACATAGAGATAAGCCCATCACTGGGCTTCTTCTCCTTTCACTGTCCAGTCACAGGCAGGGGCAGGTCCAGCACAACTGTGACTGAAAGGAAGAGGGTTGTATCATGCTGGCCATCAAACTGAGGCAATTTAGGGGCATTTTATTTTATCTTTTAATGGAAGTTTTCTTTTTTTCTTGTTATTTGTGACTGGAGTTCTGTTTTAAAACTGACCTTCTAATCACTACAACACATGTAGGCATTCATTGTAAATATGAAAGTTATTAATTCCTGTAGCTAAAAGGAACAGACTTAAAAATGTTATATTTTGCTGTAGTTGTGCAAGTTTACATATGTTGTATTAATGTATTTGATTTATGAAAACTGAGCTATTTTCGCATTTTATTGGCAAGTAATCAGTGTTTTTTCTTGTCTAACAGAAGTATGAAAGTACCCCATCTATGTATCAGTTTACAACACAGGAACAAATGATTGATGAGGCCAGCAAGTCTTTAAATGCACTTTATGTTTACAATGGCACATATGAGCCATACCTCATCCATTGGCTTTTCCCACTCCAGGTTGCTTTCCGGCAAACATCACCTACAGGTAAAGCTAAATTAAAGTGCTAGGAGACATGAAATGTACAATTAAATCCATGTTAGGTTCCTTTAATTAACTGAGATATTTGTTTTTTAAAGGGAAACTAAAATGCTATATGGTCAATTTTATTATCACTGTTTTAAACATTTTTAAGCTGGTGTTTTGCTCTTGGACAGGAAATGCTTAGTGCCCAGAATAAAATACTCCACTTTATATGGAACAACAAGAGACATTGCTAGCATATCACTAGGCAGCTCCAAAGCTTATATAGGTTTATATGGAGGATCTCTCATGCTCACTGGTATCAATAAATTAAATATTGTACTAAGCAGGTTGAGAGCCCCTTCCCCCCCATAATGTGTCCTATACTATCTTACTCTCTTTTAATTTAACCGCTCAACGTCTGCCACCCCCCTCTGCCAATCCCTCCATTGGCTGCCACTCGCCCAACTAATTAAATTTAAAATACTTACAATCAGCTACAAAGCCATCCACAACTCTGCTCCCAGCTACATCACCAACCTTGTCTCAAAATACCAACCTAACCGTCCTCTTCGCTCCTCCCAAGATCTCCTGCTCTCCAGCTCCCTCATCACCTCCTCTCATACTCGCCTCCAAGACTTCTCCCAAGCTTCTCCCATCCTCTGGAACTCCCTATCAGCTATGATCAGCTCATCCCCCGCAGTTTACTGCCCTTTTGTATCATTTAACCCTCCCTCCTAGATTGTAAGCTCTAACGAGCAGGGTCCTCTGATTCCTCCTGTATTGAATTGTATTGTAATTGTACTGTCTGCCCTAATATTGTAAAGCGCTGCGCAAACTGTAGGCGCTATATAAATCCTGTATAATAATAATAATAATAATTTGAGACAGACAAAAAGGCAGAAGTGCACCTGCACACACTCCTTTAGCATCCATTATATAGAACCCAGAGCTTCAACCTGACAAGAACCTGCAGCTATTCCAACGGTCAAAAAAGTAAGGAGGAAATTCATAGCCTAATATAGGTTATCCCCATCAGAAATCCTTTACTCTAATCAGATTTCAGTCTTTGTCAAGGCTAAAATTAAAGTGGCTGTAAATGCTCTTAAAAAAAACAAAAAAACAGATTTATACTTACCAGCTGGAATTGCACAGGAAGGTCCCAAACCTATTCTTGTCCACCGTCAGTGCTTCTGGCTCCTCCTCCCCAGCAGGTGCCCCCTAAAAAGCCACTTTCTATGGGGGCACTTGT
This sequence comes from Glandirana rugosa, assembly GCA_018402905.1. NCBI lineage: Eukaryota > Metazoa > Chordata > Amphibia > Anura > Ranidae > Glandirana > Glandirana rugosa. Next base: position 520,233 of record BLSH010321742.1, on the reverse strand, counting down.
GCGGGCTAGCTCCCGAGCTTCACTGTCTGCATTTATAGACACAGACAGCGGGACTCAGCCCCATCCCCTGCTCCTTTATTACTGGCTTTGATTAACAGCAGCAGGAGCCTGTAGCTTCCGTTACCTCAGCAAGGCCAGCGAGACCAGGAAGTGAGGGAAGAGAAGAGCTGCAGAGGTGCACAGTTCAAATGAGGGCTCAGGTAAGTGAGGGGGGGGGGGTGAGGGGGGATATTGATGCCTAAACATTTTTTATTTAATGCTAGAAATGCATTACAGTAATAAATATTTAGGCTTTAGAACCACTTTCAGCTCACTGCCCACCCCTTACTTTCACATAAATACCACACAAGTCTATACTTATCTGCTCTGTGCAATAGAATTGCACGGATCGGCCCCGACTCCTCCTCTTGGGTCCCCCGCCATTGCTTCTAGCTCCTCTCCTGCTGGTGCCCCCAATAGGAAACTGATTCCCATGGGGGCATAAGTGCAGGCTAGTTACTGAGCCCCGCTGCTGTGTCCACACTGTGTGACACAGACAGTGGGAATTAGCCCCGTACCCCGCTCTCCTCATCACTGGAGTTGATTGACAGGAGTGGGAGCCATTGGTTCCCATTGCTATCAATCTGCCCACTGAGGAGGGAGACAGCAGTGAGAGCCCCTGCTCTTGTTCACATCACTGGATAGAATGCATTAAGGTAAAAAAAACTTGAGGCTTTAGAACCACTTTAAGAGCAAGGATCTTCACAATGTACAATCTGTACCACACCTACCAAAACCTCTCCTAAATGCTATCAAGTGTGCTGGATTACCATAAATATGTGGAAATTCAGGACTGACAAAAAGTTGCAAATTACTTGTCCCAGTTATTAATTAACCCCTCTCTTATAGAATCTAATTGCAAACCATTGCTGAGATGGTACATGGCCCCTACTAGAATTTCCAAGCTTTGCCAGTGTTATAGGGGTTGTGGTGTGCACCATGTACCATATATGGTGGAAATGTCCTTAAATACTTACATTCAGAATTAGGAATAACAACTTTAAGTATTCTGTAACTCAGGTTAACCTACCCAGATGACGTGAACATATTTTTTTCATAAATTTGACAGTGAGAACCCTAAATACACAATTTGTGACATATATACTACTAGCTGCTTGCAGAATAGCAATTGTGAAAAATTGAAACAGTCAACAATATCTATAGACTTTGTTAAACACAAATTAAATTGGGTTATGGTTAACAATTAACTCACTTGCACACTACATAATTCGCAAAACAAATATGACAAAACATGAGATCCATTGATTCTATCCTCCTCAATGGACCCCTGAGACCCAGGAGGAATGACCCTTTTCTTCTTCTTTCTTTTCCTATGATTATCTCTATATTTATGCTTTTTTCCTTCCTTTTACTATCAGGGTGATGCCTGCTTAGATCTAGAGGGGGAAATAGCCTTTTTCTGTCCTTCCTTAATCTACCTCATTAATAAGTTCGAATGGCATGTGGCTCATGGATCTGTCTATACCTAGAGATGAAGAATGTTTATTATACCACATTTCATAGTGTTCATTGTGTGCACTGATGTAACTGTATAGAAGCATCCCCAGGTAACAGTAAAGTCACAGTGAAAAGAAAATGTGATTCTTTATTATGGTATTACTGTATAATCTGACATTTCTATCCCACATAGTTGCAATTCTCTTGTATAAAAAATACAATAAACAGATTGAAATATAAACTGTAATTTTAATATCTTTTTTTCTATGCCTATGACATCACTGACCATCAATTACTCATCCACGTGGGGGGGGGGGGGGGCAAGCCTGGGGGCCCCCTTAGTTTTAAAGGGGGCTTCCAGATATCAATAAGCCCTCCTCCAATACCCCCCATAGCCAAAGGGCCAGGGTTGTGGGGAATAGGCTCTTGTTCTCATTAACAAAGGGACAAAGTACTTTACCAGGGGGTCCTTTCTGGCAATGTAGCTCCCCAAATTAAGGGCATGTGGCCAGATTCAGGGAGAGTGGCAGTAAATGCTCACCCCCCCCCCCTTCCCTGGCCATCCAGGCTGCAGCCTATTAAACCTCTCATGGAATGGAATGTTCTTAATCTATTAACTCTCAAGGTTGAATGTTCCCAAGCTAATTTTTCTTAGGATCAAATGTTAGGGTTGTTACATTTGCCCAGCAAAAGGCAAAAAGGAAACTATTACACATATATTACAAACATCCTGGGAATTATTTGTTACACTTGCACAAATGTTGAGACATTTGCAAATGGATTATTTTTTTAATCAGCCTTTAGGAGTCTGGTCCAAATTTTGCTCAAAGCAAAACAATGTTCCATTTCCTCTATTCTGCTTCTGATATTATTCCTCAATTATTTTCTGAGTACAGGTAAGAATAATTTTTACTTTTGGCAAAAAGGAGCTTGTTCACACTGAATGCAATTTACTGCATTTTCAAATGCTCCAAAATTATTGAGAACTAGAAAACCTATTGAAAGAAATTAAAAAAAAAATGGTACATGTGTAGCCAGGAGCTGGGTATGCATACTCCTGGCAACAGAGATGTTTCTGCCTTCAGGTTTAATGCAGCTGTTTCCCCTAGTGCCAGTTTACTGTTCTGTGACTCTATCAGTGGCAAGAGAAATGCACTCTAGGGTTGTGGTTTGCTTGTGAGGATTCACCCTCTGGCTGTACTGCAGTAGAACTACATTTTTCATCAGGCTGTGCAGCAGAGAAGGATTTCTGGGAGAAGAGGTGCCTCGTGGGAGAGACTATTCAAGCAGAGGCTGGGGCCTAGCATGGTCTCTCTGGATGGCGCGGATTGGCAATTTGGAACCCTGTGTTAGACATGGCTGAATAACGGCCTACTTCCACAGACTGAGCGATTCAGAGATCCTGCAGAAGTTCATGAGCAGCCTGAAAGACCTGCCCTGCACCAAGTGGGGGCCTGTTCCTGATCCCGACATCCCGCTTGGACGATCAATCCGGGGGAACCGCAGTGAGAGACGGTGGAAGCCAATCCTAGGAGCCAGAAGGCTGGAGTGACCAACATCATCATCTCCATCCTTGTTATCATCATCATCCTCAGCAGCAAATACATCATCTGCATCCTTTGATCCTGTGTGGTGAGCGGGCGGAAGCCCATATTTACAGACACTGTGCACATATAACCTGATTCTGCACATTCACTAGTAGTCAAGGCCTAGTTCCTAACATTAGAAATAGAATTGGAGTACAAGCATTTATACCCTAAACTGGATTGCTGTTATTTGTAGATCCACAATTTAAAGTCAGTGATCACTGTGAAGCTTCCTTTGTCTTGCTGCAGAAAGAGTGCTTTATACAAATACAATATACTTCCTGGAACTCTATTTTGTTGCATCAGCATTTGATTGGTATATACTATTTAAGGCACAAAGCTGGCTGAAGATCATCTGAACTGTCAAGCAAGAAACATTGAACTACATTGAACTACATTGAACTACAACTACTCTTCATCTGTTTCTTCCCCCCCACTTAGCGGGCATTTACTATTTTGCCAGAGTATTTTATTAATTGCATTCGCATAAGAACTCTCTCCCTTAGAGCAGGTTGAATATAGCTGCAATTGTAATTCTGGTGTTGTTTCTGTTCATCTACTATTTACTGGTTTTATACTTGTTCATCTACTATTTGTTGCTGTCAGGAGAGTGAGCAGTAGAGAGTGGTTTGACGTTTCCCTCTTCTTTCCCCTGCTCTCCTGTGCCCCACTCTCATGCACAGTATATTGACCTGTTTATATACTTACTATATTCACTGGTGTATAACCTTCATACTGTCGTGAGACCTATGTTATGTACCCTGTTGAGTCTGAGGTTTCTCAACCTCGTGTAATTTTTCATTGTGTCTTACTTAAAGGGGAACTAACATTATGAGTGAGCCCAGTGTGTCAAAGGTGGCAGAGGAATCCCAGGGTCGGGGAAACCAGGGGGGGATTGACTTATCTTGCGACTCCCAAGGGAGCAGCGCTACACATGCATAATACTTCCACAAATCTTCTAAACATAGAAATTGAAGCAGATGCTGTTCTTAATTAACAAAAAGAGTGTTTGGTTCTCTGTTCTGCGGTGTCTGTGACACCATAGAGAACTGGAGAGTTGGAGCCACAGCTTCACCCCCTGCTCATCTCAGGGAGGGAGGGATAAGCAGGGTTGTTAACTTTGCAGGCTCTGCTCATGTAGTGTAATCACTGCACAGGCAGAGAGATGGATGTTAGCTATCTGCTGACAGCTCACATCTTGTATGCCTGATTAGAACTATATGAAAAACTGCCACATTCCCACTGTTAATTAGGTGCAGATCCTGCACCAGTTTCTCTTTCAATCTGAAGTAGAAACTGGCATGGGTGGTGCAGAAAGACCTGAAACAGGTCTATCTGCTCTATTAATGGGGCACACGTGACTCCCTACAGTTTCATAAGCTCTTAACATTATGCAGGAAACTTAGTTAATTCCTGGCCTGTTTTGTTTTCAGTAGTATCTGTTCACACCTATGCATTGTATTGTAGTGCATTGTTTAACAGTTTGGTATGATGTGTTGTGGATGTGTGGATGATCTGCATTTTACTAGTCAATAATTCTGTAATTCAATGCAATATGCATCAAAAGTGCATTTCAATGTGTTGTGACACAGTTCTGTATGCTGTGCTGTGGGTGTGTTGATGACCTGCATTTTGCTAGTCAAGCCTGTAGAAATCTATAATGCAATGACATATGCATCAATATTTGTTAGCATGTAGAAATATACATATTTAATTTCTGTAAGACCAAGTTAAGGCGGTTTGTGAACTGTTGAAGCATTATTACAGATAGCAAGGATAACTTGCCACAAATTTGTGGCAGTTTTGAATTTTAAGTCTTGCTAAAGTGTTACTAAACCCACAACAGTAAAATCAGGCTGTATATGCAGCATAGCATGCTTGTTATACTCACTGTGGAATTTAAGGGGTTAATCCTCTGCATTGTGTAAAAAGGCTGTTTTATCTTGTATACATAGATTCTTCCCTCCTGTACTGTCAATCTGAGCAAGTCCATATAATACACAGCAGGGTGGTAAAGCTGCACATGCTCAGTTTGGTCTCTTATGCTGGATAGAACATTTCCTGTTTCATGTTCATAACTGTTCAGGTCACATGATATTGATATCACACATGTGGGCCTGTATTCAGGCTGTAGTGGAAAACTCCTCCTACTTGTACATACAGCTATGGACAAACTTTACAGGTTATCAGGAAACCATGGTATACAGATCATCCCAAAAGGTATATAGTGGCAGTATTTTACTGTAAAAAGAAGATCTATAAGCTGTGGGCACTGTGAGGGGGCAGATGAACTATTTTCATATTACTGGGTTTAGTAACACTTTAAAGAGGAACTGCAGTCTGCTCACATAATTTGTAATAAAAACATCTTTGCCATTCTGAAGCTTCCCCCCAACCACTTTGCATATTATTTTATATATACTGTGATTCTGTACTTGCCAAATATGCTGCAGAAATCTCCCTCCGCTAAGTCTGGCTGCAACCATTTTAACTGTGGGCACCTGAAGCTGCTGCTTGTTCACTTCCTGGTTTTTCACAGACACACAGAGGCACACCTCCAGCTCTGCAGCTCTCATTGGCCCTCTTATGAATCATTCCCCCTCCCTTCCTGGCAAACTCTCATGAGAGAGAGAGAGCGAGAGAGAGCTGTGCATGATGTCATAAGCCTAGGCTTTTTTCCAGTCAAGAAACAGGAAGTGGGCTGTATAAGGTATTTACTAGCAGAAAAAAATGTCTTACTATCCAAAATTAAAACAACAAGGGCAGAAGATTTAATAGATGAAAAGATGAAAAAAAAATGACTGAAGTTCCACTTAAACTTGCTGCACATTTTCCCTGGAAAGTTGTACACTTGCAGAGCACTTGAAGCACGTGTTCTAGTTGACACTTTTCCAATATTTAGCAAATTTGCATGGCAAGTCTCTAGCAAAAGCAAAGTTGCAGTGGTGAGTCTACAGCAAGAGCTCTGCAAGACTACAGCATGAAAATTCAGTCACAGTGACCCCTGTGGTGGGATGACTATTGCACAACATACTGTAACTGACCCAGAACTTGCAGCAGACTTGCAGAATGTTTGCAAAGAAAATTGATCTGAAATCATGCAATGTGGACTTGCTGCAATTGTGCAACAAACTTGTGAACTCTTGCAAGTCTAGCAATAGCTTTGCAAGTCATTTTCAAACGTGCAGCTCAATTGCTTGCTATCTGGGATGTAAGCACATTATTGTTACTTAGAAATGACCTCTTGCTCTCATTTTCTTAGTAACATTGGCAGTTTTAGTTTGAGAATGGCTTGCGTAGTTAAAATATGTTGTCACGCTAAGATAACAAAAAAAAAAGACTAACTGTATTTAAACCTGTCAATTTTGTTTGATTGGAACACATGTGTGTGTGTGTGTTTGTATATGTGTGTCGTTGTGTATGTTTGCTGTTTTCACTAGATTTATTTCTCCATTGTGAAAAAAAATAACTTTGCTTTTTCAGCAGAGCATCCTTATGAATTATTCATGTATCTACATCTTCTGATTAAAAACATATTCCCTTCATGGCTGGAAATATTTGCAATGGCTGAACGGGTTATGGACACCCTGCAAACTGAGGATATAGAACTGTTTACTCACCTTCAACGCAGTTTTCAAAGAGATGTAACTTTCAACTCAAAAGTATGTTTTTTTATGCATAACAGTATAAAAATATTGTTATACAATCGTATTTTATTGTAATAAAAACTTCAGTTTTTGGCTTTCAACTTACTAGCCACCTAGATACAGACAGAACCTTATACAGTATATGCGTAAGCCAGTGTTTCTTAACTCCAGTCCTCAAGGTGCCCCAACAGGTCATGTTTTCGGGGTTTCCCTCGGATGAAACGGCTGTGGCAATTACTTAGGCCAGTGGTTCTCAACTCCGGTCCTCAGGACCCACCAACAGGCCAGATTTTAAGTATTACCTTGGGAAGATACAGACTAGAACACTGCAATCACTGAGCAGCAAATTATATCACCTGTGATGTATTTCAGTTATCCTGCAAACCTGGCCTGTTGGGGGGTCCCGAGGACCGGAGTTGAGAACCACTGACTTAGGCAGTGAAACTGATCAAATCACCTGTGCACAATAATGGAAAGCCTGAAAACATGACCTGTTGGGTCTCCTTGAGGACTGGACTTGAGAAACACTGGCGTAAACATTGCCTATAGTGGGGCTACTAACAAAGGGGTTTATTAGACCACTTATTAATTTACTATAGTACAATAAATAAGTTATTCAAATATAACCCCCCCCCCCCCATTCACCCTTTAATTAACAAACTGTTAAGGTGAGGCTGTGTCTTTTCTTCTATTCCAGATTTCCTGTTCTTTAAAAAAAAACAAACACCTTTTTACCAATATCTCAAACTGTGCCATGGACTCACCTCCAGGGCCGATCCTGGGCGGGTGCGCGGGGTGCAATGCACCCAGGCGCCGCAGAGGAGGGGCGCCAGAGTGTTCGTTTCCCTCAGGGCTGGCACTGCCAATAGCCGGTGTTCTATTAGAGCGCACTGCGCTGGTGCCTCCGAGGCTGTGCGAGTTAGAAGCACAGGCTGAGAGATAAGGGGACTTCCTGTCATTCTGCACAGTGCAGGCTGCATAGAGGATTTTGCGCTCTCCCCTCTCCAGCTGCGGACTGGAACTTTTCTGGCCACCAGCCAGGCTCTTGTGTGTGTGCTATGAGGAAGGGACCTGCTTTGGAGATCCCGCCCACCCACATGTTTGGAGCGATCCCCCTGCCCATGCCTGCCTGGAGGGAGATGTTAGCTGAGCAGGAGCTGTGTGTGCCGAGGTAAGCTCAGCTGATGATATTGTATTGCCAGAGCACTGGGTGAATGGGACAGCAGGAGGCTGGAAGTGAGGAAGGGGTTAACATTGCTCTGTCCATCGATGCAGATGGGGGAGTCAGTGAAAGTTACCCCCTCCCCATCCCCCACCTTGCATTGTCTTAATGGCAGTGACATTTTAACCCATCTCCCCCCTTCTGCATTTGTGCTAATGTCAGTAGTATT
>BLSH010321742.1:499532-510025 GCA_018402905.1 Glandirana rugosa | reverse complement strand
ATTATGAATTTTATACCGGACAACCACCCAGGACTCCTGGCCTCATCTCTTGGTGACCAAATCTTCTTCATTTATACTGACACTCTACTCCGGGAAAAAATCACTACGTCAGTGGTTACATAGATGTTCACCCCGACGATAGTCCCTATTCCCTGAACAAAACCTAACTCTCCACTCGTCCCGGCTAGGATCCCAGTGTTCGCGGACCCACGTCTTTATAAAGACCGCGAGGGTGCACCCGGACCAGTAGAATTATTGAGGAGGGGAAATGTTTATAAATATACCGTTGCTGAGTTTGTGTCTCTACAATGGGACCTTATGTACCGTCTATATGATTTCCTCTACTAGTTTCTGACGTATTCTTTGATCATCTCCTTTAGTATATCTGCCATGTATTCCAGGGTAACATCTCTGTGTTTGAGTCGTTGCCATATAAATATTTGTAAAGGGGAGGAGTTATTAAGATGACCAGGCCCACGTGGGAGCGCCAGAAATATTTCTGCACCCAGGCGCTTGTGACCCTAGGATCGGCCCTGCTCACCTCTCAATCCAAAACAAGTCCCTTATCCCTGATAGCAGCCCCACTTGTAGATACATTGGTGACTGCATCACTAAAAAAGGGCCTCATCTCACAGTCATATTTACTTCTTCTAAACCAGTGGTTCTCTACTCCGGTCCTCAGGACCCACCAACAGGCCATATTTTAAGTATTACCTTGGGGAGATACAGACTAGAACACTGCAATCACTGAGCAGCAAATGATATTACCTGTGATGTATTTCAGTTATTCTGCAAACCTGGCCTGTTGGGGGGGTCCGTGGACCGGAGTTGAGAACCACTGTTCTAAACAGTCACTTGGACAACTTTCCTATCCTGGGTAAGAGTGGGTGGGAGGAGGATTTGGGAGTATTATTAGAAGAGGTCTCACAGCATAGCCTGGATCAGGTTCCTTTGAGATCCCCCTTGCCTACACAAAGATTGTCCCAACTGTTTATTATACACAGGGTATATCACACACCACAAAAGCTTTTTCAGTGGCAAAACAGGGATAGCCCAAACTGCTCAGGATGCCAAGGGACTCCAGCAGACCCTTTGCACATGCTTTGGAAGTGTTCAAAATTATTTAGATATAAGTAGTGGTGGACAGTGGACACCTTTAAAATAGTTTTTCAAAGACAGATTGTCATGGACCCATCAGTTTGTATTCTGAGTAATGTGGAAGAAGAAGTGTATCCGCCTGAGATAAGAATCCTGGTTCCCAGACTCATGTTCCTTGCTCATAAACATATAGAGTTGAAGTGGATATCTGTTACGAGATGGCCTCTCCTACGACCCCGGTTTGAGAAACCACTGGGAGTGGAACATCGGCCGCAGGAGCACGGGGAGGTATGAGTCCATGTGGTAGTCCAGTAATGTCCACCAGCTAGAAGTCCGTAGGATTGCTGGAGATAGAGGTGACCTGCGGGGCAATAGAAGCAGCCAGGAAGTAGCAATCCAGAAAGGCTGGAGAAGACTTGCGGAGCTGGAAGCTACGGAAGTCTGGATGGCCACAGACACTGGAGAAGAGTCGGGTGCAGGCAGGGTCAGCAACGGGCTGGCAGAGAGGTACAGAGGAGCAGGCAGAGGAATGGTTGGGACAAGGCGGGATCAGGTGTAGGCAGAGAGCCGGAAGGTCTGTACAAGCCGGGTCGGTAACGGATCAGGAATAGATATAAGGCACTGGAAAACACGGGTACATGCTGTAGATCCGGCAGCACCCACTCTGAGCATTAGCAAGTCTTAAATGGTCGTTTCTGGCGCCAGATGCGCACACACGTGCACCAAAGGAGCAGAAATCTTCAGGTATGCCTCTCCTGAGGGGGATCAAGCCGACAGCCTTCCCTACCATATCTCTACACTCTCCTACATTTGAGGAATGACGAGCCCACATTATTTCTATACTCCCAAGAAATTGTTTGATCTTCCAACATAGAAAAACTCTGAATAAAATGCATAAACTTTGGGAGCCATGGTTGTCTGTCCCAGGTCAATCCCTAGTTATACAAAACCTTTTCCAGAGCTAAATGATTGTACAATCTGAGGTGTGTTATATAATGTTGAGGTACATTGATACCTGGCACCATAGGTTGGGTTAATGCAGTGGTTCTCAACTCCGGTCCTCGGGACCCCCCAACAGGCCAGGTTTGCAGGATAACTGAAATACATCACAGGTGATATAATTTGCTGCTCAGTGATTGCAGTATTCTAGTCTGCATCTCCCCAAGGCAATACTTAAAATCTGGCCTGTTGGTGGGTCCCGAGGCCCGGAGTTGAGAACCACTGGGTTAATGAGACCATTTTATTTCAATTAAAATAACGCAAGATACGCGCACTCTGTAATGCATAACAGTTTTTAGTTTGTAAACATGCTTGATTGGAATGTGTATTAGTTTCTGGATTTTTTTTAGACATGACCGCTCCCTTAATTTTGTGGCCTATTGATGGTATGGCTTTACAAGTGCAGCCCTCTTTGGGGGGGGGGGGGGGTATCAGAAATGGCCCACCCCAGACAGGAAACATGATATTGTGCTAAAACTGTAGGTAAATAAGAATATCAGAACCTTCGCTAAGTGGAAGAGTAGGTTTGATAATAAAATTGGCAGTGCCTCAACTCAAGACAGGGCCTTTGTCAAGAGAAAGGATTCCCTTCCTCAGAAATTAATCAGCAGTCTAAACAATGCAATTGAGAGCAGAATGAAAAAAAATGTCAGTATGTCATGATGGGTGCAGCCTGGGCTGAAACAAACTACATTGATGGAATGTAGAGAGTGGTCCAAAATGTCAGGATAAATCCTATAGTTTTAGGAACCATTGAAGTGTCCAATCCAGCACACTTAAAGTGTCACTAAACCCACAACAGTAAAATCAGTCTGTATATACAGTAAAGTATGCTTGGTATACTCACTGTGGAAACTAAGGGGTTAATCCTCTGCACTGTAAAAAGGCTGTCTTCTCTGATCCTCCCCTTCTTCCACAGTCCCCCAAACCATTTTTTTCCTTGGGAGAGTGCCCAGCACAGGGCCAATCAGCACTGTCCAGACAGAGGGTCAGGGGTCCTGCAGCCTCATAAGACAATCAGGGGAGAATTAAAACTTCTCCTACAAGCTTTAACCAGACACTGATAGAAGTCACAAGACTGCTCTAACTGCTGATGAGAAAGGGTATTTAGCAGTTTATATTTACTAAAATGATTGCATTCCCATGTTCTGTGGGAGACCACATATAGTGAATGCAGATTCCTATGTTTAGTAACACTTTAGCGTAGTACTTCTGAGAGACTGAAGAGATCTCTAAGTGGTAAACAGACAAAAAGAGCAAAGTGCTCAGACTGTGTAGCGGGTGTGTAAACATTTAATAAAGGAAGACAATTAGCAACTGACATAAAGTTAGACAAACTATGCTTCTCATGGTTCTCAAAAGGATTCCCAGCTTGGGAGGACACTAAGGGACTGTCACAATGGATACACTGGATATGATCTGGATGGCACCTGCAATAACTAAGAGAGATAGAAAGTGGGCACCAATCTAAGTGCAGCAAGGTGGAGAGGTGGGCACAGAACACAATAATTGGCAACTCACAGTGTGTGGATGATCTCATGCATGACAGTCATTGGTGAATCTGTAGCTGCGAGGGAGGGGTGATCCAGGATCCTAAGATGGAGCTGCTGCTGTAAGGAATGGAGTGTGGTAGCCAGGATGACCAGGCAGCCTCAAGACAGAAAGTAGGAAGCAGCAACTGAGATTAGAAGAGCTACTGCATCCAGCATATAACATTAACCATAAGCACATAGATGCACACCAGTATAGGAACAATGCAAGCTTTATAAAAGAAGAGATTATTAACAGTACATACATCCAATATACAAACAGATATGATCACCAAAGGGCCCAATAGAAGTCCTGGTGGAATTGTGCATATATACTCTGGTCTATATAGTTATTAATAGACATACAGTATCTCACAAAAGTGAGTACACCCCTCACATTTTTGTAAATATTTTATTATATTTTTTCATGTGAAAACACGGAAGACATGACAACTTTGCTACAATTTAAAGTAGTGACTGTACAGCTTCTATAACATTGTAAATTTGCTGTCCCCTTAAAATAACTCAACACACATTAATGTCTAAACCGCTGGCAACAAAAGTGAGTACACCCCTAAGTTAAAATGTCCAAATTGGGCCGAATTAGTCATTTTTCCTCCTTGAAGTCATGTGAATCGTTAGTGTTACAAGTTCTCAGGTGTGAATGGGGAGCAGGTGTGTTAAATTTAGTGTTATCGCTCTCACTCTCTCATACTGGTCTCTGGAAGTTCAATATGGCACCTCATGGTAAAGAACTCTCTGAGGATCAGAAAAAAAGAATTGTTGCTCTACATAAAGATGGCCAAGGCTATTAGAAGATCGCCAAGATCCTGAAACTGAGCTGCAGCATGGTGGCCAAGACCATACAGCGGTTTAACAGGACAGGTTCCACTCAGAACAGGCCTCATCTTGGTCGACCAAAGAAATTGAGTGCGTGTGCTCATCATCATATCCAGAGCTTGTCTCTGGGAAATAGATGTATGAGTGCTGCCGGCATTGTTTCAGACTCTGCTTGCCCAACTTTCCTGAATACAGTAATGCATCTTAGTAACGTGACTTCTCTTTCACCAACCTAGAAGAAGGTTTAAGTCCTCCTAGTTGCAGCCCAGTGATCTGATTAACTGATAGCTTGTTCTGTTGAATGATAGGAAAATAGGCTCAGGGGCAGGTGCCTTTAAAGGCTAAGTTCACCTTTAGTAACACGTTACACCTGTACCAGTCCTCGCAAGCCCTGATAAACCTAGCTCCATGAGAGCAGGCAGGGGTTCCTCTCCTGCTGTTGCTCCGCTGTCACAATTTAAAAAGAGAGCATCATTCATTCACGGGAATCTGTGAATGAATGAATTACAAGTCCCTTCTGCCCCCGCAGCAGACAGAGTGTAGTTCTCATTGAACTGCAAAGTTGGTGCGCATTCTCCTAGTTCATTTAGACTTCCTACAGCTTTCAAAAAGAAAGCCTATACACAGGTAAAGGCAGAAAGCTGTAGGCAGTGTCTACAGGAGCACCCACAGTCTGCTGATTGCAGGTGCAGCGCTTCTTCAGGCTCCTGAGAAAAAATTATAAATGTACATTTTTTTACCTGCAAAAACATGTGCATTTTTATTTTTTTATAGGTGAACTTAGCTTTTAAAGAGGAACTTTGCGCTTATCCAAAAAATACAACAAAGGCACCTTCAGTATTTTTTCGTAATGATAATCTACAAACAGATGCTTATAGATAATTGTAGGCTCTTTATGCTTTATTTTTCTCCCCGTTCTTCCTATGGTAAATTTTTGGCCATTTTAATTCCTTGCAAATTAATCTATCTCCCTTTTTTTTCGTGGAATGTGCCTGGAACTCTGGGTCTACCTCCTGATACATATGACAGGAACTTACCAGGATGAAGCCGTGAGGCCAGAGTTACATCACCAGTACCTCACTCAAATAAGAATAATTGTAAGCTAAAGCAAAACAATGTTTATCTAATAAATGCAAGATGATTTCATATCAGTACACAGAGCTTTATGCTGGTGTGATTTTTAGTGAAAGGGGGAAAAGGTCCACTTTAAATTAGATTATAAGAAAATTCAAGAAAATGCATCTATATATTTCCTTTGCACACAAGTTTCCTTTTGCTTCTTTTAAAAATTGTATTTTACCTGAAAATAGAAGTGTAAATCCAGCTGCATATATAAAACAACAATTGGCATATGAATAAATCTACAAAACCTATTTTCCTTTTGGAGTATTTTTCTGCTGCTCAAACTCAAATTTCCTGCCAGATGAATAACTTCTTTAAAAATTGCTTCATTGCATCCTGCATTGGAATATGTCTGATAACAGAACTACCCAGAGTCCACGTATACAGCTATTTTCCCTGCTTGAGCTAGTCACATTAGCTATCAACGAGGTAAACATATCACTAGTTTGCCACACTGATTAACAAGCTCTTCACTGTTTTCATCCACCCTGCAGATCTTCCCATTTGGTTCACAATTTAAACAAATGTTAACCGTTTTTAGAAAAATCTGTGTATACAAAATCTGTTGTATTGAAACAGTAATCTGCAGAAATGTTTGTAATGTATACCAGGGCTCAAAATTTACTAGCTACTAGCCAGGCCTTAAGAGTTACTCGCCACCCGTTGCCCCAACCAACCCCTACCTTTCCCCACCCCTAATTCTGCTCCTAAACAAGCCCTTGTAAATTATCTCATGAAAATACACTGTTAAATGTTTTCTACAGAATTTTTTTTTTTTTAACAAACAGTAGTGCTTTATTGAGCAAGTATAAAAATTAGACATTATACTGCAGATACAGTTTGGTTACATCGCCATGTATAACAAATAATACAAATCCAGAACATATACATGTATACTATAAGATCCCAATAGGGACATCATAAATCTAAATTAGAACAGGTTCAAGTCAGTTATTCGGTACATAGATCACTACTACAGTTATTTCAATTTCAAGAAAGAGATAATTGCCAGTGCTTTTATACAGCACACTTCCATTAGAGGCCTAGGTCAAGGTCCAAGGGGACCATACTTTTTCATATTTCCAATGACATCCCCTAGGGCTGCCGAGAGCAACGGCCCGTATAATTTAAATAGAGCAGGGTGCCCTCCGCGTAAAGGGACATCTTCTCTTCCAGGTGTCCCACCCTCAAACCCCTGACTTCGGAGGATTCCCTAATTAAAACAGCCAGGGGTTCAAGCTTTCTACAGAAATTAGTTACAAAAAAATAAATATTAACAACAATATTAACATAAAACATATCAGTACACATCAGTGCAGCCTCATCAGTGCACATCAGTGCAGTCCCATCAGTGCAGCCTCATCAGTGCCCATCAGTGCAGCTTATCAGTACCCATCATTGCCACCTTATCAGTGGCCATCGTTGTCCCCTCATCAGTGGCCATCAGTGCCGCCTCATCAGTGGCCATTACTGCAGCCTCATCAGTGCCCATCAGTGCAGCCTTATCACTGCCCATCAATGCAGCCTATCAGTGCAGCCTTATCAGTGCCCATCAATGCAGCCCATCAGTGTCCATCAGTGCAGCCCTGTCAGTGCCCATCAGTGCAGCCTTATCAGTGCACATCAGTGCAGCCTATCAGTGCTCATCAGTGCAACCTCATCAGTGCCACCTCATCAGTGCTTATAAGTGCTCATCCATGCAGCCTATCAGTACCCATTAGTGCAGCCTATCAGTGCCCATAAGTGCGAAGTCATCAGTGCCCATAAGTGCAGCCTCATCACTGCCGATTGATGCAGCCTATCAGTGCCCATAAGTGCAACCTCATCAGTGTTCATCAATGCAGCCTCATCGGTGCCCATCAGTGCAGCCTATTAGTGAAACCTCATCAGTGTCCCATCTCCTGGACCGGCATTGGACCAGTGTGCTGTCTATCATAGGAGCTGGTCCAGGAGGCAGGACTTTGCTTGACAGTGGCTGGCGTTTCATATACAAGCTGTGTTACAACAGGAGATCCCCACTCTGTGTGATCCGGCCGCCTCTCCTCCTGACAGTTTTCTGGTTGATCGCTTCTTACCAGATCAAGCCAGGAAACTATCTGCCCATTCTGCCCTGCTCCACACTCGCCCTCATTTAATTTCCACTCGCCAAATAAAAACAGGAGAGTAGAAATTTTGAGGGCTGATATATACTCTCTGCATGTTGGATATGTTATGTAGCAACAATAAAAACATTCTGTAACTGTAAATATTTTAGACTACCCTCAAAGGTAGTAAGACAACTGTGAATATCTCCAGCAGGACACACTAAGATGTCCAAAAATATGTACAGTTTTAACAGGCTAGTTTGGATAGCGTATTGAAGGGTTAAAACTCTGGACAGGTTATGTATTGCTACCTGTATTCCTCAGGGGACATTTCCCTGTTTTTCCCTGTCCTGGGCATACAGCAGGAAGTAAGAGGGGATATCCCAATTAAGAAAGTTTTCACCAGTTTTAATTTTGGCAGCAAGTTTCGATTTAGTTTTAGTCTTAGGACTAAAATGGCATTTTAGTTTTAGTCCCATTTTAGTCTTCTGCAATTGTTTTAGTCGTATTTAGTTGACTAAATCTCCAAGACATTTTAGTCGACAAAAATAATTTTAGTCGACTAAAACCTAATGGGTGTTGTTAAATTGTAATGTATTATTTAAGAATTTCTCTACAATTTCCAAACTCATATACAGCTGGAGTGAAAAATATAATATGTTATTATTTATGATATTGCGGTATGGACATGCACTACAGACCAGTATTAATTTTGATGTCAAATTTCAATTTAGTTTTAGTCTTAGTCTTTTGACTAAAATGGCATTTTAGTTTCAGTCCCATTTTAGCCTTTTGACTAAAATGCCATTTTAGTTTTAGTCATATTTTAGTCATCTCAATTGTTTTTTAGTTTTAGTCATATTTTAGTTGACTAAAATGGTATTAAGTTAGTCAACTAAAATGTTTTAGTCGGTTTTAGTGGACAAATTTAACATTGGTTGTCACCAACACAGGCTCCCCCATAAAAAGATTTCCTTTCACCTCTGCTTCCTGTGAGATCTCAATTATTTTGGATATCCTGACATTTTTTGTACCAGAGGCAATAGTCACCAGGACCATAGGAGAGGGGAATCTCCCCAGTGGGAACAAGGCAGCAATAAAAACCCAAAAAGGGCTTTACCCTTCTACATCTAAATCTAGAAAAAAAATGAAGTTTTGCTTTTACATACACTTTAAGTAACAATATTTACAGATTTTAGTAAGTTGTGTCCAGTGGTTGTCCCAGATAGTGCTGGGCTTAGATCTAATATTTTACTTCACTTAAAAAAAAATATTCTGGCATATTGTAATATTGTAATATCTTTTAATAGTTTATTAATTGAGGGTTTAAAGAGTAGGTAAACCCATTATGCTCATTATGTGTCACTTACCTGCAAACGAAGCCTGCGATGTCCCGCGATGTCCCCTGTGCAGGCAGTGTCCATCTTCAGCCCCTCTTCCTTCCGGGGCTGCGACTCTGGCTCTGTGACTGGCCGGAGACGCGTGATGTCACTCCCGCGCATGTGTGCAGGAGCCGCCAGTCATGGCGCGAACAAAGTGAAGAAACGGCACAGCGGGCCATTTCTCCACTGCGTATGTGCCGTATGATGTAGGCAATACAAGTACACTTTATATCTCCTAAACCGTGCAGGGAACCTACAGGTAAGCCTTATTATAGGCTTAACTGTAGGTTAAAGTGGTTGTCACGGTTTGACATCCACTTTAACTATTCCTCACAGGAGTCTATTCTCTTAATCATATCAGAAAAGAAAAAAAAAACACTGCTTAGTCTCATGATTACATTGATCAAATATACTGTGCACTGCAAGTGCAGTTGTTCTAGATCTGAGTGGAAGTTCTGAAATGTGGGAAGCTCTGCAGATTTTTATCATACAATCATGTGCAAGAAAAAAATCTATTTTTTTATTTTTCTTGCATGTTATTGATTATTCTTTGCAAAATTGAGCTTTTGTAGAGTTTTCAGTGGGATAATGCATCTAGTCCTAGGTCCACATCTTACCTGGTAGACAAACCTCTTTATAAATCTCAGCTGCCCATAGGCTTTTATTTATTCAAGCTTACTGATGCTCAGGGCTCTCTCTCACTCTGTCCCCTTTGCTGACAGAACCCTAAAAAGTTTCAAGTGTTACCTGTTTAAAAAAAAAAGGTTGCTGCTTGTTTGTTTTGAGGAACACATTGGTAGTCACCTAGTTAGTCAGGAGTAGAGTTGAGCGAACACCTGGATGTTCGGGTTCTGCTGGTCCGTCCGAACTTCGGGACAAAGTCCGGGTCCGTGTCCGGACGGAAACCGAACGATCGCACGGACAACGAGCCCCATTGAAATCAATGGGGACCCGAACTTTTAGGCACAAAAATGGCTGTAGGAAAGTCCTGGAAAGCCCCAGAGGGCTGCAAAAGGAAGTAAAATGGGGGTAAGGGTAGGGTAAGTGCCCTACAAAAAAATGGGGACAGGGAAATAACTTTAAATATTTTTAAAAAAATAAAAACATAAAAAATGCAAAAATGGAGGTGAATGTGGATCATCTTCAAACTGTGTCTGAAAAGTATTAATTAACGGTAGAAGCCATATAACTGTTCTAAAATCATCTTCAAACTAGGGCAAGTGCCCTACAAAAAAATGGGGAGAGGGAAAATAAATTAAAATCAAATAAAAAAATGGGAAGGGGGGTGGATGTGAAGTAGGAGTCTAGAGGTTGACTAGGCCGTGACCGTGGAAGTGGTGGTGGTAGAGGAGTAGGAGGAGGTAGCCAACATGGTTTTTTTTTTTTGTATTGAGGCCTATTCAAAAAAACATGGTAGTGTTTTATGTGGGTTTATTGCA